>CM062820.1:1207539779-1207939264 GCA_031772625.1 Pinus tabuliformis | reverse complement strand
TCCTTTCGCTAAAATCAATGTTTTTCATCATCAAAGGAGTCTCCTCGAGAAGAGTTCTTTCGAACTCGTTATTTTTCAGACCCTTGGACCTTACCTTCACCTACGACCACATTAGTTTAAGGACAAGTAAATGGAATGGCATTCCCTATATCTGCAGCTGAGCTTAGATATCAGTCTATCGTAGACTCTGCAGACAACCATTCTACTCCTTTTTCCGAAGAGGAGTTAGATCGTCATGTGGCCCCAGCTTGGAGCCTTGATTCTACCTCTGCCTTGGACTACTTAGATTCGGTTTTACCTTCTGAAGAAGCAATCCTCAAAGTAATGATGGGTATAGATCGACCTTTGGAAGACTTACACCATCGTTCATACTTTCTTCCTCCATTGCAAGAAGTAGAATCTAGATTCTCCGAGCTCCTCACTAGTGATGTTTGTACGGTGTCAAACCCTTTGGCTCTAGCACACATTCGTGCCGAAGGTAATATGTCGGTAATTTCAAAAACGATACCTATAAATATCTCTAGGGACCCTAGCGTCATCGAGAATATCTTCATCGGAGTTGAGTGTTCCCCTGAAGAAATTCAAATTTACACCGACCTGTTCAAGCAATATCGTGATGTATTTGCTTGGTCTTATGAAGAAATGCCTGGCATTGATCCTTCTATAGTTTAACATGAGATCAAGACATATGAAAACGCAAAACCAGTTCGTCAGAGGCTTCGGCTGGTTAACCCTAGGAAAGCTGCAGCTATCAAAGCTGAGGTTGAGAAGCTGCTAAAGGCGGGTTTTATATACCCTATTCCTCTTACTGATTGGGTTTCTAATCCAGTCCCTGTGGAAAAAAAGCAAGGGACAATCCGAGTATGCATCGATTTTAGGGACCTAAACAAGGCTTGTCCGAAAGATAATTACCCCACGCCATTCATTGATCAGATTATCGACGAGTGTGTGGGTAATGAAATTTTTTCCTTCATGGATGGTTTTTCAGGTTATAATCAAATCTCTATCCGTCCTAAAGATCAACATAAGATAGCTTTTATATGTCCCTGGGGTACCTTTGCATATAGGAAGATGCCTTTTGGTCTTAAAAATGCTGGAGCCACTTTTCAGCGGGCCATGTCATATGCTTTCCACGACATCAAACATGTCATCGAGGCATACTTGGATGATCTCGCTGCTCATTCTCGAAAGAGAACCGATCATCCTAGTCATCTTCGATTGGTTTTTGAACGATGTCGTTTTTATAAAATCCGGTTGAATCCCAACAAGTGCGTTTTCGCGGTTACGTCCGGTCGGTTGTTAGGGTTCATTGTGTCTAATGAAGGGATTCGGGTTGATCCCTTCAAGGTTGAGGCAATAATTCAGTTGCCTCCCCCATCCTCAATTCGACAACTTCAAAGTCTTCAAGGGAAGGCTAATTTCTTAAGACGGTTTATAGCAAACTATGCAGAGATCACTAAAGGGTTCATGCGTTTGCTACGAAAAGGAGTTCCATTTGTGTGGGACGACTTTGCGTAGAGGTCGTTTGATGCTTTGAAAAAGGCATTAGTCTCTACCCCGCTTTTGAGTCCACCGGATTATGGTAGAGACTTCCTTTTATATCTCGCCGCAGCAGAATCAACCATTGGTATGGTTCTAGTTCAGGAGGACGATGCTCTCGCCGAACACGTGATTTATTATTTGAGTCGAGGCTTAATAGGTCCTGAACTTCGCTATTCTCCGGTTGAGAAGTTGGCCTTCGCTATTCACCGTCGGTCCCTTTACCAAGTGGGGTATTGATTTTACAACTTGTAATCCGCCTTCAGCGGCGAATCACAAGTACATTATCGTGGATGCAGACTACTTTACGAAGTGGGCTGAGGCCATGCCTACTTATAAGAACGATAGTGACACGGTAGCTTTGTTTCTTTTCAATCAAGTTATCTCAAGATTCGGTATCCCAAGAGAGATTGTCACTGACCATGGCAATAATTTCCAGAATCAACTAATGTCCGAATTGGCTCTTAAATTAGGTTTCCGCCAAGAGCATTCGTCCCCTTATTATCCTCAGGCCAATGGACAGGTCGAGGCAGTCAATAAAACTCTTAAGACGATACTCCAACGGACAATCGATAAAAATCGGTCCAACTGGCACATTATGTTGTATTCGGCTCTTTGGGCATACCGAACCTCCGTCAAAACGGCTACCGGTTTTACTCCTTTTCAGTTGGTTTATGGGATGGAATCTATCTTTCCGGTTGAATGTGAAATTCCATCTCTTAAGTTGGCTGTTGAGCTTCTTCCGGAGACTTCGAGTCTCGAGGAGCGCCTAGTTCACTTGGAACATCTCGATGAGCAGCGTCGAGATGCCGCCACAATGAATGAGGCCCATAAGAAAAGGGTTAAAACGCAGTATGATAAGTCTGTCCGTCCTCGAGTCTTTTCTGAAGGCGACCTTGTCCTGGTCTATGACCAAGATAAGGATGCCTTGGGGGCAGGCAAATTTAAGCCTATGTGGTACGGTCCTTTCATTATTAAACGAGTTTTAGAAAAAGGATCGTATGAGTTAATTGATTTCGAAGGAAACAAGCTGGCGGAGCCCCGCAACGGGCTCTACCTAAAGAAGTACTTTGCTTAGTTTTGACCAGGCAATGGCTTCTTTGTATTTTATGTATATTTGTACATATAACATCGAGAGTTTTCTGGTATCAGCACTTTTTGGTCTGCTGTGGCAGGTGTTGATGGATGATTTGGTCTATTTTGGGTTCACCGATGGTGCTAGTCGGCACACTCGGAATCTTGCTTCCGCAGCTTGGGTACTCTATTATCCAACTGGTCAATTGATCGCATCAAGAAGCATGTGCATCGGTCCTGCTTCAAACAATATGGCCGAGTATACTGCTGTTATTAATTTATTATCCGAGGTAATCTCTCATGGGATCGACTCATTGGTAGTATATCTTGATTCTCAATTGATATTGTCTCAATTAAATAACATTTATCGGGTACGGGATCCATCTTTATATCGCCAGTATTTAAGGGTGAGGTTGTTGCAAATATCATTTACTTATATCAATTATTTGCATATTCCAAGATCTCATAATTGGTTAGCTGATTCTATCGCTAATCAAGCATTAGACTGGCATATCAATCATTCATCACAATAAAATCAAGTATCAAAAAGTCAAACTGTATATTGATATATATATATATATATCGTAAAACGTCTCGAGTGTACATATGTGTGTCCAAAAAATATACAAAATTGGGACTCAAATGCCCATAATCATGTCCGGCATATCTAATGCCTCGGCTCAGGATGAGCGTCTAAGTATGTCACTATAGCATTGGCCACACGCCGAAAAATGCGAACCCAGTCACGTGGCATGCCAACCACATGACGCTGCATATCCTCAGGAAGGTCCTCTATGACGGCCATCGGTACTCGGCAGCTCAATCTTGCCAAGTGTCGCTGGACGTTGTTCAGAGTCTGTTCTGTATCAGCAGCCGCCTCTTCGGCTCCTCGGCCGCGCCATCCATGCCGCGGGAATCCATCTGGTCGTACCGGCCCGATGTCTGGAACATGATCATCATATCAGTCATTTGAATCTCATCAAAAATATTTTTCAAAATTCATCATATTTGAAAAATCCAAAAAATCATAAAATCAAAAAATCTTACCAATCTCGCCCCATGCTGCATTCGGTGGTAACACTAGATCAGGATCTCCTCGGAAATCTAGCCCAGCATAGGGGTAGTCATCCACGGCGATGATCTGCTGATCCCACCAGGTGAAGAAGTCATCGTCAAAGGCAGTCCTTGGGACCTCCCCACCCCCCAGACGTTTCATCAGATCATCCCACCGGCCCATGCGTGGATCGCGTGGGGTGCTGATGGAAACTGCTACCCTGGGATGGAGTGCGGGAACCTTCTCGAAAAAGAAAGTACAAAAGATGCTCCCATATCCAAAGTTTTTAGTCTGACCCCTCCTGATAGAAGTGAGCTGGCTCTTCATGTTAGCCAGAAGAGGAGTACACCAGTCGAACACAGTAGTGAAACAGTCAACTGCCACGCTCATGTTTTGCTGTGACGCCTGATGCAGAGAGGATGATCCGTTCACCCGAGCCATGGTAAACAGGATTATCCTAAGTGATAAACTCGCCACATGTGTGATGGAAATCTGGCTCCCAACCTTCTTGGGATGTCCCGGGTAGTATATCTGTACATAGTCCTCTATCGAAAGGGCACTTCGTGTCCTACCCCGGGACTGTACTACCTCTCCCCTTCGGGAAAGGCCCGTGATAAAATAGATATCCTCCACTTCTACCCTGAGCGGCATCTGATCGATCATAAAAGCTTCCTCATCGACATCCCAATAATCAATGAGCATCTCAAGTAGACGCGTGTTCGCTTTCATATTTGGCAATTTGAAAAATTTAAGCAAACTGCATCCCCGTAGGGCATATAATGCTTCTGGACTGTTCATAACTTCATTGTCTACCGCTGCGTGCTCTCTTTCACGCCACGTGACAGGCATCCTGAGAAAAAATTGATTCAAAACCGTTAGTTTTTGTTTAAAAATGATTCGCGGTATATACGCGGGTCCCTGTGCACACAGTTGCGTATAGGGCCCGCATGTACGCGGGTTCAATATTACCAACCCGCGTATACGCCGCAGGCGAATTTTGTACAAAAGTTCAACGGTGAAACATCAACCAAAAATCCTAAAACCTGTCACAATTAATTGCAAGCTAAGTATAAGAGTTACCTGGAGGTTTTCGACGAATTTGAACGGTTGAATCTGGCTATGGGAAGTTTGCTCCTTTTGCTCCAAATCCTTTGCTCTCAAACTCAAATGGTAAAAATGGTGAGTCCAAAATGCTTTTTATAAGTTTTGAAAATGCAAAATTTTTTCAAAATTTTATTTTGTTTGGCCTCATGTGACTTTTAACTTGGGAGCTTGGAATGTCGAGATTGGTCTGTTTTTCAGGACATTTTGGACGATTTTCAGTTTCGAGACGGTTCCATGACTGCTGACCCGTCATGGCAGGTATCGTGTTCTCACTGGCATATAGGTTAGGGACACCATTTTTTCCGTTGCATTATGCATACTAGCCTCCATTTGACCGATACATCTGCCATAAGGTCAATCCCATTGTGTTATGGTTCGTAAGCCATCTTCACTAGCCGATTCTTTAAATCATGACACGATGGTAGAGCCATCCTTTACATGGGCATCCTAGTTAGCACCTCACTGACATTTGTTGCCCATGCTGATCCGTTTTGAGTAGGCTCGGGAGTCCTCTGTAGTCCCGCCATGACTTATGCGTTGAAGACTCATTCCTCTTAGCTTCTCCGCTTTGTTCTGGCCATATACCCTAGAGGCTCCTTTGTGTTGAGTTGTACTACTGCATTGCATGTTGACCACTTGCACCTTTTGGCCTAGAGCCGGCTTCACTTGGACTCGTGTTTAAGCCAACTTTTGACCATGACATCTGCAAAATCAACCTTGCATACCCTTGACTTCTGCAGCTTGACACACCTTGACCCGTGGAAAGAACATATCTTTGAGTGTCACTGACCATTTTTCACCTCCCTGCATTGAGCATAGGAACGTTCCTTTCCCAGGAACTAGATCATCTGTTTCACCGACACTCGTTCTTTCCACTGTACCATAGCATTCTTTTATTCTTTTTCCAGCTTAACAGAAAAAGACAAAAAAAATTAAATATTCCAAAAAGAGTGGGAACGGGACATTATTTCCATTTATTGTTGGCAGCTAGAGTCAGTTGTGTCGCCCTTGAACAAAGCACTCAAAACAAAGTCTCCTCCATATGGGTGGGATTTAGTTTGACTTAGGTACACCATAACCTTGTTATTGAGTCAGTTCTCCACCGATTGGTTATCTCTTCCAATCATATGGAGGGTTCGTTCATGCCTCCTGCATGGCGAACTTATACAGAGTCATCATATGCTGCCACATAGTCACATTGAGTCATGCTTTTGTTCAAGGGAAGTTAGCCTGAGTCGGCCTCTCTGCGGTGTCTCTTGACTCATTTTTCAGTCGGCCATCCCTGGTTGTCAGTGTCATGTCTATCATCACATCAGTTATATTGGTCCTTTACTCGTGCCGGTTTGAGAAGGTCCCCATTGACTTCTTGCTGGCGGGTCTTTTCCTTATCGACGACGACATCTTGCTCTGAGGACAGGCCTAGAGCTGCACCCTGGCCCTATTTTCATTATTGATAGGTTACCTTGTGCTCAGCATCGATCAGTATTATGGGTCTTTGACTGAGTGGTTTCCCTTGTGTTCGACATCAGCTTACATTATCACACATTGGGATTCGTGCAGTACCTTGGTTTCCATTTGACCCTATTGGTGGATACCTCACCTCTGTGTCAGCTTTCATTATTGGTTGGTTCAGAGGGTTTCTGCCGTGCGCTAGCCACATCTTGTGTACGCCGGAAACGTACTTCGGTTGGGTTACTACATATTTTTCATCCGATTCCTTCCACATTATTGGCCTACGGGTTACACTCGCGCTAGATTGATGAAGGATGCCTTAATGCCTTCCTTCTAGTGGATCTTTCCCTATCGACTCCGACTCATTGCTCTGGGGCAAAGATCTAGAGTCCATTTGGAAGTACTTTGGGGTTTGCAGTCATTAGTGGCAGATCCTTCGCTATCGACAGTGGGAAACCATCATTGTCTCCTGATCGATAGATTCTTACAGGTGTTCGACTCCAGCTCATCTATTCACACTTATTAGATTGTACTGGGTACCTTGACGCTCATTATCATTATCGGTGAGTAGTCTCGCGTTTGTTAACGGTATACGTCAATGACCGGTAATCAAACGATTTCTCACATGGTCGACTTTAGATCATTTATTCCCATGGTGTAGAAATGTACCACGGCGGTCGGTGAAGACCTCAAGTTGTATCAGCGTTCGTTGGTTCACTTGACAGTTGCTCCTGTTGCTGCTAGTTGATACCACTCCACTTTATATGTTGCAGTCAGTCATGGCAACATCTTATATGCTGGCACCTGAGTTTGCAGTGTAGTACCATCCTATTCCATCATGTTCAGGTGGTACCTTTTGGGATCAGTCTTTGATATCAGTGATCTGTTGTATCTTTCAACATCATTGACAGTCTTATATGTGATATTCAGACATGTACTTGTTCATTATGATCAGATGATCCATTATGTATCTTTCAGTCATTTATACTTGTATACTTAGTGGATCCGCTTGTACTTGATATGCGGACATGCTTTACTTTTTCTGAGCGTGGGTATGCCCACCTCAGACAGTGTTTCTTTCTGATCTCCTTTGGTGGCTTGGCAAGCTGAATTCTGGTGAAGTCCTCCTCGGTTTTTGACAGACTTCCTTTCCATGTACTCGCATAATATATTTCGGCCATCATGTACCCCTTCTGACCTCATATATTAGGGGGCATTTGTTATAGCTCCAAATCTCACTCTTATGGTTTGTGATGTTGTATTCATGGCCTAGGGCAACCCCTCCTTCCAGACCTGGTCCTAAAATTTAAAAAACAGTGTTTTATCCCTTATACGTGACATTGCCCTGAGTTAAACGCGTGTATACACGGGTATGTGTATAGCCAACCCGCGTGTATGTATTAAAACACTTAAAAAAATATAACACTCCTTATTTTCGGGCGGAGATCGCGGGTTTTACCTGCTGATCACCTATTAGTGCCCGTGGCCCAACTGTTCCCAACCAACTCCTAACTAAAAAACTACTTTGGAGATGGTATAAAAAGACCTCAAAGGGAAGGCCTAAGGGAAGAGAGAAGAGAGAGAAAGGTTGTTATGCTGAGATTTTTCCCTTGACCAGGTCTGAAGTCCCTTGTGCTTCTGCACTTCCCCCATTTTGTACAGGAAACCTGTGTTTCCTTGTGTGTTGATGTTCATCCACCATTTATGACATCATGGAGAGAGTCATGGAAGGAGTTTGTTAGAGGCTTGAGGCTGGAACGGATCCGGAAGGAAGCTTTGCTTGGAGCCTGCTGAAGGTGACTCAGGTGAAAATATTCCTTTTTATGTACTTTATTTGTCTATAATAAAAGAAACACATGTCTTGGTTCCCGAAATGAATCTTCTTTATGTTAATGATATTCATGTTTAGAATTCATATACAAAAGGTTGTCTAGATTTCATAACTAACTACCTTTCTTTATAACATGAAGATGGTTCCTTTATAAGTCTTTGTCCATATACTGTTGTGTTCTTTGAATTGGTTATTTTGCAGGACAAAAGAGAAGAAGGGAACTCCAAGAAGGGTTTGGACCCTAAAGGCCTTCTCAAACGTAGGACCAAAGGTACGTACCCTTATCATAGAATTTGCTTATGATAGCATAATGGTTGTATGAATGCATGTTTCTTTGAATAGATAACTTTCAGTCTGCTAGGGTTTCAACCCAAAAAGCCCTAGGGGAGTAATTCCCTCTATCACCTACTTCCCTGCATATAGAAAAGATTTGTGTAATTTCTTCTTCCCACTGATAATCCAGGGGTACTCAGTCATAACTAAGACCTCACCACGAACTCTTTCTTAAAACGATGTAACCATTTTCTCCATTGTTTGAAAAGCATTCAGACCCTGGATACCTATAAACAAACTTAAAAATTATGCGAACGGAAGAATTTTATCAGAGATTGGGGATCTATTTATCAGGGACTAGTCAACCATGTTCTCAATAATATATGTTCTCAATACACGGCTAAAACCATAGGAATATGCATACTCACCGGACGCAACGCTGCTCTTCTGTTGCTGAGATCGGCACTGGATAATGACATAGGGATCCATGTTACCTGCAACCACAGGCACATCAAAGAAAAATTAAATCAAAGATCGAACTGAACATACACCAACACACATAATTCAGCTGTCTCTTTAGCAATATTTGAATCCATCCTATTACCATTCAAAGAAATGTTTCTGATATAAAAAGCCTCTGCAAATATAGAATCTACCTTAATAGTGAATGTGAGGCCAACTTTTATCTCCCCGCAGTGGGTCTGGTCTGGAAGGACAACATTGTAGGAAGTCGGGGGTAGGCTTCCTTCCATGAATACTCCCTCCAGGGGAATGTTGTGCACCACAATCAGAAATATAAAGATATATGATCAGAAAACAGAAATATTGAAAAACGATGAAAGACTGCAGGATCTGAAAAAATGACTGAGATCATAATGCTGGAGACTCATCTGCACCTTGCTTCCCCAACGAAGTCATCCGCGTTTCCACTATCGCTGTCCATTATTTTTAAGGTGAGTTCAGTAACCCCGTCGGCTACAGTGAAAACAAATTGCTCATTCCACTCGGGATTGCTACCTTTACCTGCAATTTCAGAGATCCGATCTATTAATTTTTAACTCTATATATTTTTGGGGGAAAAATTTGTGAAATCTCCCTACTTCCCCTGCATATAGAAAAGATTTGTGTAATTTCTTCTTCCCACTGATAATCCAGGGGCACTCAGTCATAACTAAGACCTCACCACGAACTCTTTCTTAAAACGATGTAACCATTTTCTCCATTGTTTGAAAAGCATTTAAACCCTGGATACCTATAAACAAACTTAAAAATTATGCGAACGGAAGAATTTTATCAGAGATTGGGGATCTATTTATCAGGGACTAGTCAGCCATGTTCTCAATAATATATGTTCTCAATACACGGCTAAAACCATAGGAATATGCATACTCACCGGACGCAACGCTGCTCTTCTGTTGCTGAGTTCGGCACTGGATAATGACATAGGGATCCATGTTACCTGCAACCACAACCACATTAGAGAAAAATTAAATCAAAGATCCAACTGAACATACACCAGCACACATAATTCAACTGTCTCTTTAGCAATATTCGAATCCAAAGATTTATCAGATCGCCTAAAATGCAAGAGATCGGCTCGGATGATAATATATTACAGATGAAATCAGTGTTTTGCAGCCCCTCGGCATTGACGAGCAACACCTCCAAAGTTCCCCTCGGCATCTTGATTCTTTTCCTTCTACCTCCTGAAGTCGATTCCATAAATCCAGGGTCCTGGAATATAGTATCGCCGAGCGAGGGAAGTGCAAGGTCTCCACACGGAGAAGCACCTGGAAGTAGCGTAGCGTCGAGCAAGGGAAAACATCTATCTGCATGGTCTCATCGTATACCGGTCTAATCAATTGGATGGGTAAGATTATTTTCATCGTCTAACACTTAAATCAAAGACTCAGAAATGTACACGTAATCTAGGAGGAAAGTTGATTTCAAAGGGAAACGCCTTACGGCGTAATTATTTATCTTGCTAAGGCATCAATGCTACCATCTAGTCACTTTAAGACATGAATATGTGAAGATCAATAAGGGAACCTCTATTCATAAATATCTACCAACAAGAATTCAACACGTGAAGACACCATGCAAAAGAGTGAAAGATATACCCAGTTCTTAATCGTAATATATGTAAAGGATTCAATGTGTGCATATCTATCAAAAATAAAAAAGTTAATTCTTGTTCTATGATAATGGATCTATGCCTTAGAAAGTGATGACCACTGTCACGTTATTTATAGTGACCCTACAACAATTACTTTTGTGACATCTCAACAACTACATGAAACCTGGTATGATTTCCCATGCATTAATTAATTATGATCTAAGATTTCTCTAATTAACATGTCCTTTTAGGGTCAAATCTTAACTCAAGATAAGGGTGACTTGAAGTTTGGTTTGATTTTTATGCATAAGGGGTATTTATATTGTTTGGTATGATGCATGGTGCATGCATGTCATGATCTAGTGAAAATACTTTGACATTGTATTGAGGCAATTATTTTCTCTCTTAAGCACACTATCAATTTTTGTTAGGTATATTGTATGAGATATTCATAAGTAATAGTGATAACCTCTTTTAAAAAAACAAGAAAGAAGGTATATTCTCATTTAACAACATAGTTGATTTGTATATCCTTGTACTCCTCATTAATAACAAAATATTTATGTTAGTGATGGTCAAGTCTCAATTTAGGGATGAATATTTCAATGTCGTAGAGTGAAGTGGGACAAATTTCTATATTGTGCACTTTCTTTGTCATGCTTTCATTTTCATTTTCCATAAAATGGAAAGCATCATTACTAACTTGGCAAAAAAAAGCTTGTAAAACTATGGTGGTTGAAAGTTGTGAAAGTATAGATGAAAAGATTTATGGCTTGTAATTGGTAAGGAATTACTTTGTAATTAAGGGGTTTAAACTCACTCAATCTCAATAAATGTTAAGTAGTGAATAACACATTATTGTTACTTTTAACATCTAAAAGTTTGGGATGTAATTAGCATGTAATTGACAAAGCTTGAAGTCAAAAAGGAGGTGGGTTAAAACATTTTTTTAACTATTTCCTCATTCAAAATGAAATAGCTTGTGCAGGAACAATAAAATAAATATTTTGTAGTTGTATCTCATATCCACAAAAAATTTGAATAAGGGAAACTTAGGTGCATCTTGAGTACATTTGCAATTATGTATGTATTTTGATGCTTGTGATATGTTCTATTTAGTTTTGATGCACTAAATTCACACTCATAACTAGTCAATTGTACTAAATACAACAACCCTAAACACATTGAGTAAAAAGAGATAAAAGAGATTGAATACTAAATAAGCATAATGACACAAGGTCTAATGATCATCACATAACCACTTGTGTATGGCATGAAATCAAATTATAAATTCTCTTTGAGTCAATAGTTGAATCTAATTCATTGAATTTTAACTGTAAAAAAGGTGGAGTCACAAACCCTTTCAAAAATATCAATTGTGCAAAAACTTGCATGAAATTGAATATAGAAGCTTTACATTGAAAAGTTTAATCATTGTAAAAGATCAATTTGTTGTGCATTATTAGTAGTACTTGACACCCTAATATTGCTAATATTAAACAAACAAGTGTGACACATAAGAAAGCAAGTGTGACAAGTGCAAAATCTAAAATGGATAAAGGAGTAAATTGTTTGCAAAATGGTAATCAAAAAATTAAAGAACAATATGGCTTCTTACATGAAGTGGATGATTTGGTTGTTGATCTTCACAAAGATAAATTGATTGAGGTACTTCGACTAAAATTAATAGAAAGGAGCAACAAATTGAGAACATGTTGAAGCAATAAGTACAACAAATGACGTTATACAAAAAGTTATTGTTACTTATAACATAATTAACTTAATGCAAATGATAGATGTTACTTATGACACATATTACTTCATACAAATGATCGATGTTACTTATTACACAAATGACCTAATGGTTGATTTAGTACATCAAATGATATGGTTAATGATTCCTTAGCTAGTCATGAGATGGAACCATGCAACAAATAAAAAAGGATATGTTTTGTTTAAGATGAATCATAAGGAGTAAGGAATGTTAATAGAAACAATATCAATGAAAGTAAACTTGAATTTTTTAATTTTACAAAATAAAATTGTAATGAATGCATCAAACAATATCAAGTATAAAGTGATATTTCCAAGCTTATCAACAAATATTGGGAATAAATCTATGACAATAAGCACAGAATAGGACCTGGATATGATAAGGAAGTTACAATTCATATTCCCAACTATGTCAAGCCAATCCACTTCTATAGTGTAGGATTCCTTCTAGAAGATTCCACTTCACTTATTTTGGTTCAATGTCATAAAGTTCAGTGCCAACATTGTCATTGAGCTGGTCACATGGAGAATCATTGTTTTATTCTACATCATTGTCTTCATTGTGGGAAGAAAAATCATCATTCAAATAAATGTTAGAAGAAGAAGAAGGATAAAAATCCAATAATTCATTATGGTTTGATAAGTTCTTGGCAATGTAATCAACAATTCAATAAGTCACATGAGTCTTATTGTTTAGTTCAAACATAGGTAAAGAAGCTTTGCATAGGGAAATAATAAAAAAAAAACGTAAGGATTTACAATTGTTGTTTCAAAGGAGGATTTTGGGCATGAGTTAAGCCCAATTATACATGTCTTTTAAATTAAAGCATGAGAAAATAAAAAGATACTTCCTTGCACTCGCTATGGGAGGATTACATTGATGAAATCAAAATGGTTAATAGTCAACCAAAACCACCACAATAATCAAGTCAAAATGGTTAGTGGTCAACCAACAAAACCACTAGATACATTAATGAACCATGAAGAAGAGAAAAATACACAAGCTCAAACTTCAATCTCTTCAATAATATTCTCACCTTACACCAAGGGGAATATCAATAATGATAGTTAGGCTTTAAGTTTTAAAGTCCTATTAATCAAATTAAATCATAACCCGAGAATTCCGACATGGAAAGTAGTCTCTTCAACTATTAATTGGGATGTTGTTCAACACCTAATTGTGTCTAAATTCATATAGACCTTTGGTGAATGTATTTCTTCATTGATAAAAGAATAGTGATCCTATTTGTCCACTAGTTAGCAAAAGATACTAGTTTCTTCTAAATAAATTACCTGGTAACAGATCAAATTGTCAAGTAATCAAGGAATGTTTATGCATTATAGCTATTCACTTCTAGGATTTCTTCTCTTTTTCAAATTTTAGATGAATCATTCAGCATTTGTATTGGTATGTTGTTAAGCGTATCTTTATCAAAGGTTAGTTTAGAAGTTTCATATTTAAGATTAAAGATGATATTGATTTATGCATTAGTTCATGTTACCTTACTAGTATAATTATTTAGAATTTTAATTAATGGACAAGGATGTTAAACCATGAGTCCCTAAACAATCATAGAGTCTAAGACCACCTTCTTTTTGAGTTTTCATCCTTATCTCCTTATGATGTGTTGTCATTGTCCATTGTGAGTTGTCAATGTGATCTAGATCTAGAGGTGGTTAGATACATGTACTATATATTGATATCATGAGAGGAAATACATGTGTTGAGAATGGATTAAGCTTTTTTAAGCAAGTTATTGTCTTATGTTATGCTTGCCCTATTTCTTAACAACTTAATGCAAGTACTTATACTCTAAACTACAAAAACAAAAATGTTATTTTCAAGGATATGGTTTTTGTTGTCACTACTATTACCAAGAATTCATAATGTGCAAATATATATATATATATATATATATATATGAATCAACGCTAATACACATTGATTCTTATAAAATATCTAATACACACTAGTTCTCTTAAGGTAATAATAATAACAATAATAATAATAATAATATAATATAAAAATTAAAAAAATAAAATAACCTCCATTAGAACCTTATACTGCCTAGAATTTTTAGTTATAGAGAACCCTGCTGAAACCATTCTTATTCAAAAGTAGAGGTTTTGTTTTTTAGAAAATTGGCTAATTTTGTAACACTTAAACTTATAGTAAGTTGTGGTTTCTTATAAGAGATCCTACCAAGACATGCAATATCATAAATATGTTATTATAAAAATGGATTAGATTTGTTTTTCACATTATTTAAGAAGATCTCATTTTAGAAAATCCCTTTAAAATGATGGTTACATAAACTCCTAAATCTATTAAGCTATGTATAATGTTGTTGATCTCAAACCTCCTATTTTCCTTAAATGCTTATCCACCATTGAGAACACATATCTTCCCCACATCTAAGATGGCATTAACAAAATAGTCAAAATTCCTATGATAAAGTCAACATAGATACCATCTTCAAGACCATAAAGAACCACTTTAATAATGTGAAAGAAAAACCGGATCCCTTTATAGAACAAGCCATTATAAGAGCCCTTATCTTTTTATGCCTCATGCCTCATATACATTGACCTAAACAAAACATTTTGTAAAAACTAAACTAAATTAATAGTATAGTGATATTGACCATAATCGAACCTCTAAATTTGTTATTATTAAACATTTCATGTCATTCCAAACAATAGACTATTTTGACCAAACTAAATTTTTAATTTACACCTAGCACTACTCCACTGATCTCATTACAAATGCTATTGAAAATGAAAAGAATATTGATTATAAGATGTTTATAATTTTAGTTAAGCCGAACATCCAATTGTTTATTCCATTAAAAAAAAATGTTCTACCTCCCAATTATCCAAATTATTTATTTACCTCCTCTCGGACTAACTCATGTATTTGCATCCTCTTAGTCTAACTCATGATTCACTTAAACTCTGTTTATTAAGGAAAATGTTATAGGAAAACCCAAGAGATGCTTCCCTACATGTGTAAAGTGACATTCCTACAAAACTCATTGATTTACATTACTATTCCTAACATTCCACAATTTTGAACCAAATACATGTTGATATAAAATTAACAAAATACTCAACAACATTACCAACAATTAATTAAGCTAACTTAATAAATTATAATTTACTTTTTCTATCATCTCTTATTTTCTTTACTAAAATTATATAAGAAAAATTAAATGAAAAGGAAATAAAACTAAAAACAAAAAATTAGTAACTAATAGAAATAGAAGTTACTAAATAATCTATAATAAAACCTCAACCAATCATCTTACAAATAAATAAACTTAATAAATAATAATAATAAGCCCACGGGGCTTTGGATTGACGGTGAATAGGTGCACTGTTAAGGCACTCCTTGCGATAGGTCACCGGTTCAAATCCCCCGTAAGTACTTAGGTTAGTCTTAACTAGAAAAAAAAAAAAAAAATAAACAAAAATTTATTTCTAAATATTAAACTATAAATAAACCACATAATTTTTTTATAAAAACAAACCATACAAAATCAAAACAAAACTAAATACATAATACCACTTAAAACCCATATAATAAATATTATATATATAAACTTATCTTATTATCCCTATTCTTATGAGATCCATACATTTTCCTTTTTCCACCAACCAATTACTCATTCAAGGTTTATACTTGATTCCCATTTGTTAGTTAATTTGATTGTTCTCCTCCCTTCATATAAACTACTTGTTGCTGTACTTCATTGCCCTCTTGCATTTTTCTAATCATTAAATTATTTATATGGTGTACTCTTTCATTCCCTTTGATATTTTCTTGGTTTAGATTTAATATGTATTTTTTTATTATATTCACTTTCCATGGTCTCTAATTTTTCATTACTATATTTTTTATTTGGTTATGATTATTATGGTCTCTCTTCTTCCTCGTTTTGACCAATAAAAATTTATATTAATTTCTTCATACATTCATTCCTATGTCCTTATGGGTATATTTATTTAAATAACCTAGGGATATATGTTTATAATTAAAGGAGTCAATCTTTTGAAAATTTGTTCCTTGAGTTATTCTTATGCAAAGCAATAGATATTGAATTTAATGGGGAATATTAAAATAAGAAAAAATATTCCTTTGAAAAGCTAGGAATAATTATTATAAACCTTCAAATAGTTTAATATATTATTTTAACAAATCAATAAAAATATATATATATATATATAAATAAAAAATTATATACTTTGTTCTCCACAAGAAAACAAAAGGGAGGGCAAGATCATATATTTCTCTATATATCCAAAATGGATAATGCAACCAACGCATTGTTCAATTTGTCGGTCTTCCTTTATATGAAAGCGACAATGCCTTCGCTTTTCTCATTTATCCTTATCTCTTTATATTATTCTTAAACATTTTTTATTTTATTTATTTTCCATCGATATTATATTTAAATCCATTTTCATGAAACGTTACACGTGTCACATGACTTGACACACTGTCAAGTCTAATCAACTTTCCCGTCCAAAAAGCGGAAGGCAACTGCTCCTCGTCACTTAAAGTTGACGGCAGCAGCTCCTCGAAGATTCCCGTCAGGGGTAACGGAAATTGTACGTCAGTACGCACCTGGCAGCCTCGAGTAGCACGCCGTTCACACGAGCGAGAGAGGCAAGTAAAAGGACGAGATAAAAATAGGTGCAGAGTATTTACCCGCCCGCGGTACTCTGCTTCCATTTATTGCTTTTTACTGTCTGCTTTTACAAAGATCGATACCACGTCAGGGATTCTGTAGGCGTACGGCGGCTTTTCTTTTCGCGTAAATTCCGAAATTCCATATTCCCGCTTACTAACAGGGGAATATATAACACGTTCCGAGATATGAAATCTCGATAAAGTTAGGGGACCTCGCTGTTCGTTAAAAGTGGGAATATTTGGTTACATGTATTTGAGGATGGATAACGATTCCCTTCCCCTTGAAAAAGCAAAAGTGCACCTTGGAAAATTCACAAACTATTCTCCTCGGATATCTATGGTGTGTTGGAATGAGTAAGCATATGAATGTGGAATGAATTCTATTGAGAGCCTAAAAAGAAGATTCAACTACCACTTGGCAATGAATAAGAATGGAGTAAGAAGGTGCTCACATGAGTTTTCAAATACCTTTACATTGAATGTGAGAGGTATGACTTATCATAAAAGTAGGAAGGGAGGCAGATGGTGTAACACTAACATTTAAAATGTTATATAATTTGAAAAATTGTTAGAAAGATCTAGTCTTTCTGGATGGAGTTTGGGATATAAACGTGTGTACTAGTTTAGTTTAGGTGTTTGGAAGAAATATTGTTATATTTTTTTACTAATCTTCAATTCTCACATGTGACATGTTAGTGTTTGGAAGAAATATTGTTAAATTTCCTATTAAGATTCAATTTCTACATGTGACATGCTAAACCCATAATGAGTATTTATTGTAATTGTTTTGAACTTTGTCGTCTGAGTAGTTCCTAGAAGACATGTGACATGCTAGTGTTTGAAAGAAATATTGTTATTTCCCACCAAGGTTCAATTCCTACATGTGACATATTAAGTTCATAATGAGTATTTATTGTTTCTTTGAACTTTGTTGTATGAGTAGTTCCTAGAGGAATTTGTATTATAAAATATAGTGAAGCTAACAACACTCTTTACATATACATAATATCTTCATCATTCAAAGTATTTGCACATATCAAAATCAAAATACAGAGCTTACTAATGCCGCAAGGGAAAATTTCTTAGTTTTTTACTATTGCAATATATCCTATAAAATATATTAATAACCTTAAAAAACATAACCTAATGAAAGGTAAGATAACGTGCTCCCTCTTTTGGGTTTGCTTCCTCTTTTGGGTTTGTACTAGTATGTGTTGGGCTTACTAATGCCCCTCGGGAATATTTCTTTATTTTTACTATTGCAATATATCTTATAAAATATATTATGTGTTGGGCTTACTAATGACCCTCGGGAAAATTTCTTAATTTTTACTATTACAATATATCTTATAAAATATATTGATAACCTTAAAAAATATAAAGTAATGAAAGGTAAGATAACTTGCTTCCTCTCTTAGATTTGTGCTAGTATGTGTTGGCTCCTATTCTTTAATTTACATATCTTCTATCAAATGTATTATTGTATCCTCATTCTTGTATTCACCTTGTATTATATCTTATAAAATATGTTGATAACCTTAAAAAATATAAAGTAATGAAAGGTAAGATAGCTTGCTTCCTTTTTTAGATTTGTGCTAGTATGTGTTGGCTTTTATTCTTTAATTTACATATCTTCTATCAAATGTTTATTGTATCCTCATTCTTATATTCACCTTGCCTTAACATTTATTGATTAGAAACCACTAATTATGCATTTGTGTTCAAATTTTCCACTAGATTTTAAAAAAATGCACTCTACCTCAAGAATGACCAATTGTTGCTTAACTTGCACAAACGTGTTCATAATCTTTATAATTTGGCAATTATGAGTCTTTAATACATAGGAAAATGAGAATTTTTGAATTCGTGTAGCTTCATATTTTGCTTGGACCAAAATAGAGCAAGCCTATAATCAACTGAGATATATGATTTTTTGAATTCATGTAGCTTCATATTTTGCTTGAACCAAAATAGAGCAAGCCTATAATCAACTAAGATATATGTTCTTGTGTATAAACTTATTAGTTATGCTAGAATTCTCCAATACAACAAAATGTTGAATTCTATTTTACAACACTAACATAATTCTTAGAAAAATGTGTAATATTTTACCTAATTATTGAATGACATTCCCAATCCCAAAGAATAGGACATTCCATTTTTTCTTCTAAGATTAGTGAGGTTCAACCACCCCTCAAGCACCTACCATCCCTAGCATGAATGTGATTATTTGACTAAACTAATATGTTAGTTTCTCAATTAAAAAGGGAATAAAATAAGCACAAATTAATGTCATATGTGAGCCATATGAAATAACCCAAAACTATATATTTTTGGGACTAGATTTCAATAAGAAGCTAAGATGGGAGGTGTGCATGAGTAAAACATTACAAGGGGTGGAAAGAATTTTTCTCATTATAAAAAAAAAAAACAAGACCTTGAAAAATAAATGTTTGGTACTCATAAATATTGTGCTCCCTCTTTCAGATAGCATAACCCTAATGTACATTTATGAATGTGTAGTATGGGGACCAAGTATTTAGAAGGAAATGAAATAAATTAGAGTTAATGAAAAAAACCTTGATAACAAGTTGACTAAAAGTAAAAACCAACACCACTTATGAGATACACCTAGCTAAAACATGACTATGCACAACAGAATTAGAGACAGTAGGAAAACTAATTACCAAAAGATGGAAAATGGAAGCCATGCATAATAGTAGGATTTCGATTAAATTAAACTAGGCGAGTTAAAAAGGAAGAAGAAAACATGGAACCAATCATGTAGGAAAAGGTTTGAAGAGTGGAATATAGAATAAATAAGTTGTCAGTTGGATAGATAATAAAAATCCATATACAAGAATGCCACAATAAGGGGAAATGGAGAATACATTCCAAAATAATACAAGAATACGACATAAACAATTTTAGACAAGAGATTAAATCAAAAAATTACTTGAAGGTTAAAATCCCATGGCATGAAAAATATGTAAGAACACAACTAAGAGTGTTTAGATGTGAAACATATAGATGGGAACAATATGAGTTATGAAAGGAAAAGTTATGCTAAGTGGAATGAGGAGGTACAAATTGATCAACACTTTCCCCTGCATTCTTAAGCATACTCGTAAATGAAGGAGAGGTTGAATTGCAATATTAGAAATCAAGAACCAATGTTTTAGGAGGATTTAGTGAGAGGTGCAACAAGGTTGGATGAGAAATTTGATGCAGGAAAGGATGAATATGGTTGATATTAGAGTCCATGGGATTGTATCCAATTGAATAGACCAAGCCCGTAATTTGGGTCTTGCCATTACACCACTAGCTCTAATGATCATAATTTCTTGGTTTGTTATCATAGAAAGTGGCACACATTATGAAATTTTTGTTTTCCCATATGCCCTTTTGGTCACATTAACTATTTAATGATATATTGTATATTTATCTTTTCCTCCTTTAATGGGAAAGAGGAGAGGAAAGGCAATGAGATAGTAGCACAACAAGGATTGGTATGGGAGGAAGGATGCTTCCAAGATAGAGTGTGTTAGCGACAACATGAATTAGGCTTGTTTGAGGAAACATGATATTAATATTGTTCAAGTCATCCATGAGTTATTTACCTCTAGGAATCCCTCATGCAAGGAAATTGTTCATCAAATTACAACAATACCCCTAATTTTTCATGAATTAATTGTTATAAGTTAACAAGCCATCTTAAGAGGTGTATGATTAAAACATGTCTACAACACTACAGAGGTTACAATGGATGTATCCATGACATGTGTGTAAATTTACATCTATACACTCTCATAAGAAAATTCAATGGATTAACCCTTCCCTATTGGGTGATGAATCATTTGGCGACCTTTATAATGAAGTGAGCAATATAGATTTATGTTCATTTTGATCATAAATGCAAATTTCTATTTTATAAATAATTTCAAAGAAGGTATTATATATGTTGTGTTCTAATAATATATCCTTGTTTTTTTCAATTGGGTGTATTTTGGGTGGTTGACAAGAAAGAGTGTTATCCTCCCCATCCATGATCAATTCATGCAAGTTGTTAGGTGTAATAGCCCCGGTTTAAATTTCCATGTAAATAAATAATATATGGACATTATAAAAGAAAAAATAAAACCAAGGTCATGGGACACATAGTCCAAATTGAATGGTGGGGGGGGTATTACATTGGGATCCACTTGTGGTTAATTATTTATTGGCTATGGAAATTGGCATTAGCAAGAGGCAAAAGGCAATAAATGGAAAATTAATTATTATAGGCCAACAAGGACATGAGGCAAAAATGCAAAAGAAATAAAGGAAAATGAAATAAATTCCACTTCAGTAGGTGGGGAAGAGGAAGAGACAAGAAAATGAGAAAAATAGTAAAAGAATATGCATGCAAGGGAAAATGAAGAAAAAGAAAAAAGAAAAGAAAAGAAAATTGGAGAGAGAACATTCTAGCATTTTCTTTTGGGAAAAAGAGAGGAAAAAGGAGAGAGAAGCTACAACACTTGGGCACAAGCAAGACAAGGAACACACACAAGACACAAGCAAGGAAAGAAAGCAACGTAAGAGAAATTCGAGTGGAAACCAAGAAGAACGTTTTGAACAGCAGCAATCAAGGGCAGAAAATAGTTGAGGATTTTGCAAGTAACAATGTGCATATTTGATTATCTTTCTAGGATTTGAATGCATGTTTCATGCATTGTTTTGTTGGTTATTTTTGTTGTCATTGGCACGAAGATTTTCCTAGATTGGCAATCATGTACCACCTTGCCTTATTCCATTTCCTGGATAGCCATGGTGTAGTGGTTTCCCTGTTTGGTTGAGCTTTGGATGCCAATATATTTTGGATCCTGGTTGAGGTGATCTCGGGAAAATCCCAAGGGTTTAGGGTGGAGATGGTTTTCTTCGAGTAAGCTCTTGACAGGTGGGTTGAGACAGGAAAAATTCCTCTAGGTATGGTGAAGAAATTATGAGGCATTTAAGCTTGTGTTGGTTTTGGTGATTTCTGGACTTGGTGTTGGGTGAAATCACTATGGTTTGAGGGTGGAGGTGGTTTTCCTCTGGATTCCCTGTATCGTTATGTTTTTTTTTATCCATAGAATGTCACATTGAGGCTTTTAGTATGGCAGGAGGGTGATTGGGATGGAAGAAAGAATTGGTTCAACCCCAATCTATGGTTAGGTGGAATGTGGAAGTCCTTGACATAGTTGGCACTATGCATATGCTAATATGTGTTACTCTTTAATGAATATCAATGAGCACAAGTTTTGGTTTAATGTGTTGATTATGTGACTAGTTTTTCATGGCTTCATTATGGCTAAATGCTTGTTACATGCATGGTATATTTCTTATTATATGAAGTGCTCCTATTATTGATCTTGCTCATGGTTGACAAGCTCTTGGATGTTTTATATGGATGTATGAGCTAACATGTGGTTATTGCAGCTAATATGAGAGGGAAGCAAGCCTCATTGATGAAAATTTAACAAAAACTAATGAAACAATGAACAAACTATGCAGCTAAACTTGTAGGCACCTTGGTCACAACATGTTTGTAAAAATGAATAAATTGCACCAAGAAAACTTGAGCAAGAACAAAGCTTAGAACAGAGAATGAAGACTCGGGAGCCATGTTGATAGAGTTTTGGACAGTTCTGGGTAGTTGGCTTGAATACTGGTCTTAAATTTCTTGAACAGAGTCTATGGTTGCACTATTAAGACTAGGAAATTATGGCCACAGTTTCACCCAAGAAGGCTTATCCATGTGGCTAGAGCCCTGTGGCTGTTCTAACAGACCTATATCTGTGTGACTGAGGTGTAAGCTAGGACAGAGAGTGCATTGAGCTTAGGGGAAATGTCCACCTGGGAAAAGTAGCTTGATATCACTGTGATCATGTACCCCTGGGTGTTTTGCATTTGGGTTGGTGATTCATACCCCATTTCTGTAACTACATATTAGAAGTTGGGTCATGCACAGTAACTCTCAACTCATGTTTATCCTGGAAAGAAGGTAAAAGTGGGTAAATGTGGGGTGGGGTGTTACAGAGTGGTATTAGAGCACGTTCACAGCATTGAACCTCAGGGTAAATGCAAATTGTTATGCATATATATATATATATATATATATATATATATATATATATATATATATATATATATATATATATATATATATGTTTATCATGCATGCATGTCAGTTATTTTATTGTTATTGCTATTATATCCATGTACATGATGTTATTACATTTTTGGTGTCATTATTTTGATTCATGTATGAACTAATATTCTCTTGATATTATTATGTATCTTGCTAATCTGGATTAACCATGTAGATGCAATAGCCTCACCAGAAATAAATTGAGGTGATGCTTTTGATTACACCTTTTATTTGATTTATCCAATAGTGGTATGTTGTGAGAAAATAGAAAGCCAAAATATGAAGGGAAGAATGGTTGAGTACAGTTCATATGACTCCTTGCATAGGCCAACAGAGAAATCAGTGGGATGGAAGAAATCAGTTGAGAAACAGGGAGAGGGAGACTCTCATGATCTAGAAGACATATTTAATAGTTTGAGGGAAGAGATAAGAAGTTGTAAAGCTGATAATGAGTGGTTGAATGAAGCCCATGAAATGCTTGCAAAAGCTCAAGAAAAACAATTTGAGGTTAATGCAGTTATTCTTCAAAGCCTTTCAAATTTATAGAAGCATGGATAGTTTGAGACCAGTAATGGAGATAGACAAGAAGAAAAGACTAATGGGGCAGATGGAAGCCAGTCTCATAAAATGCATAGGATGGAATGTGATAATACAATAAAGAGCGGCAAATCCTTGAGTACACTTGGGAAGAGGGACAGTATACATGGATTTTAATATAGCTCTACTTCTAGGAGACATCATTGCCATCATCGCCAGCATCATCACAAGAGGAGTGGGAAGGAGTATTTTCCAGAGGAATTCAAGAAATCCAAGTCTCCTACTTTTGATGGCGAGATGACCAAATCAGAAGAAGCAGAAGCATCGCTACATGCAATGAGAAAAAAAATCAGACTTAATGATTACTTAGAGAATATGAAAGCCAAGATAGATACTTTTAGTCTCAAAGGAAAAGTAGATCTCTAGTGGGAAGATGTCAAGCATGTCAAGGGAATCAGGGAAGAGAGTTGACTTGGGAATAATTTGAAAGACTCTTCATAAAGAAGTACCTGCCTGGGAGGTATTATGATGGAAAGGCCAAGGAATTCTATGAGCTTAGGATGGGTTCCATGTCAGATGAAGAATATATAACCATATTTCTAGAGCTAATGAGATATGTGTCATATCTCAAGGATGAGAAAACAAAGATCTAAAGGTTCATCAACGGATTACCATTATCATTCAAAGATTAGATTGAGTTTGATGAGCCTTAGTCATTGGAGGAAGAAACCAAGAAGTTGAAGCAATACTATGAATAGTTGAAGCGTAAGCCCAAGTTTAAGCATGGTTGGAAGGATAGCGAGAAGACCAAAGGAAAATGGCCCAAGAAGTGAGGAAGATATTAGGATGTGGGTGAGAAAGAAAATATCGCTCCTTCTAAGAAGTTAAATGCAGTTAGGAAAGGATGTGGGTCTTAACATGTGGAGCAGTTGAATAAAGGAAGTGGCCAAGAACCATTGAAGTGTTGGACTTGTGGTTGAGACCATCACAAGAGGGATTGTCCATCGTATTAGGGTAACAAGCCTTAGATCTATAGTGCTTAAGAAGCATAGAAAATTGGGGATGTAGCTCAAAGAATTCCTCGGGTTTAGCAGCAGTTGGTAACAGGTAGGCAGACCACCATGCATCCATCATCGAGATGGAAGGTAATCTTTGTGATCAATTTGTTTCTATTTTGATTAATCTAGGATCAAATTATAACTATATTAGTCCTAAACTGGTGGATCAGTGCCATTTGGATAAGGAAGTGCATGCAAAATCTTGGTTGGTGTAGTTGGCTATAGGGACCAAGAGAAGAGTTCATCATTGGGTGAAGTCTTATGCATTTGAGCTTAATGGCATGCCTACATCAGGAAACTTGAATTTGATTCCTTTAGGTACATTTATCAAGTTATTGGGCATGGATTGGTTGTTTATGCATAGGACCGAGGTAGATTCCTATGAGAAGGTCATTGAATGTCTGGACGAGACCGGACAAAAGAGAGTCTTGCATGGAAAGTATAATCCTACATTAGTGAGGATGTTTACAACCGTCTAAGCTAAGTGTAGCTGCTGAAAAGGATGCTTATTGTTTGTAGTACATATCTGCAGTGACAAAGGGTTGGATGATGAGGATGGTGAATTCCTAAGGAGGTATCCTATCTTACAACAATTTCAGGATGTGTTCCCTGTAGAGATTCCAGAGCTGCCCCCTCATAAGGAGGTGAATTTATCTATTGAGTTGGTACCTAGAGTAGCACCAAGATCTAAGGCACCATACAGGATAATCACTCCTAAGTTGGTGGAATTGAAGTTGCAGCTTAAAGAGATGCTTGACAAGGGATACATAAGTCCAAGTGTATCTCCCTGGGGAGCACCAATGTTAATTGTAAAGAATAAGGATGGTACTCTCAGATTTTGCATTGATTATAGACAGCTGAAAATTTTGACCATTAAGAAATGGTATTCATTACCTCGGATTGATGATTTGTTTGATCAGATGAATGGAGTTGTAGTATTTTCAAAGATTGATCCGATATTAGGATATCATCAAATGCGCACTAAAGAAGAAGACATCTATAATACTGCATTTTATACGAGGTATTGGAAACCTAATTTTCTGAGGGTTGGTGTGGAATGTGAATAGTCACCGGAGTCCAAGAGACCACTTGATATGTGAAGACCAAGGATCATAAGGAAATGTATAGATATGCAGATATTTGTGAATAAATGCAATGTCATGATTATCTTATATCTTATCTCCATTTATGTGTGTTTTCAACATGGTATCAAAATGGGTCAATTCTGGCCCTACTCAAATTTGAGCCATTGGTTTTGTGTCTTTTGTAGAACTGAGTGCTCCTCCTTATTTGTTGTGTATTTTCAAATGTGTGTAAAAGAAGAGGCTTGTTACCTCTTTCTCTGCTCTGGTATTGGAGTAGAACTACCCCTCTGTCAGCCAAATTTGAGCTACCCCTCTACCATTCTATGCCCACACACAAAAAAAGATAAGTGTTCTCATATCAGTATTTCTACTGTTCTTTATACCATTATGGCTTGTCTGGCATCTCAAACCAACCTCGGCATAGTAAAGCTACCACTCCAACTTGTCATGCTACCTGCTACCTATTATCTTCCATCCTTGTCAATGTTGCACCTAATTCTCTATTGATTTTATGCGCCGCTGCTACAAACTGTTAAGGAAAAGGAAAATTGTTTAGCTCTCCATGGCCCCTCTCATCCTCTGACAACGTACATATCCTCAAAAAAATATCCTATTCTTTGACATCACTTCCATTGCCTCCAGAATTAGGAGTTGGGAGGTTGGGTGATAGCGGAGAAGCTAAATCATCGTAGCCTTGATGTGTGAAGCAAGAGATGAGTCCTTTTGATCCAGCCCTGTGTGAGTGCCTACCTCCAGAGTCGCTGGGAGTTATCTGGTTAAAGACACTAGATCCCTTTGACACGAAACTATTAGGAGGCTTGCCTATCAAGTAATTAACTAGTAAAGTGGGGATTCCAGAAAAAGCACTGACAATCAAGTTCAAACTGATTGCAGTAGGTTGGTGAAGCGTGTTTCTCTCTATACTCTCGGGGTTTCTAGACAGGAAATCATTTGCACAGGGAAATTATTGTTGTGGATTTTTTGAAATTTTGTTTTCTGAATAGAGAGAGTGTTCTACATGGAATGACTTAAGACGAGATTTCCAATTCCTACTCATTCTCTTCATGCTCGAGATAAAATAGGTTTATAAAAATAAGTCATTTAGTATCTCCCAAGACTTGATTCATGGCCACAATAACACCCACTGGTTGCAGAAAGTGAAATATCGATGACTGTTCAACCACAAACATTGTAGGCCTTTGGGTGTGACCAGTATTCAAGACCCATGATGGCTATGATTTTTAAGTTCCAAAAACTCTACAACTCTCTAACCTAGCACCGCAAAGAAAAAAAACTTTTGTAATTCTTCAAATCAACAACTGAAGAGTGCAATAGGTAGAATCTCAGTAGTGAAGGATTTTCTTCCATGGGTCTCTAATGAGTTTTCATTGAGTGTCATTGTAACAGTATCCTTTGAACATGACCAGTTGAGTCTTCTGATTAAGGATCTTAAGGCCTTCAACTCTTCAAGCAGGTGCAATATGAGGTGATTAGGTTGATCATCTTTGCAATTTTGTGCAGTACTCGAGGGTAGGCATCTTTCCTTAAACCATCCATCCATCTTAGCTTCTACATCTTTCCTTAAACCATCCATCTTAGATTCTGCTGCTTTTTGTGCAAGTGACACTTGTTGCACTTGGTCTCGTAATTTTGATATATCATGTTGCATTTCTTCCTCTTCCTCATGAGTCATGCTAGATCTTTCAGGTTGCTTACTAGGTGTTTGCATTTTCTTTCCTCGGGGCATCAATTACCGATTCAAACTAATTTTTCAAACCAAACTTATGCAAAAATTTAAAAAAAACTACACACCTTTTTTCACTTTGTAGAATCTTGATATTGAATCTGATGTATCTCTGTAATTTCGGATCATCCAGTTCTGAAATTGTGACCTGTAGTAGCCCTCTATGTCCTCTTTCCAATGCCACCAGTCTGATCCAAATTGGATTCTCCAAGGAAGAGTTATGCACAATCTCCCAAGATGACCTGATTATAGACTAGTTCAGTAGAGCGAACTTGTACGACATGCCACGAGTCACTGTTTTGACCTTTGGCTCTGAAAAATATATACAAGAAACTATAGTCCGTCCTCTTTTTGTACCTTCTTACGAAATTTCAATCCGATGCTCAGAGAGAAAGTTATGACTATTTTCCCCAGGTCACCTGTTTGGAATGTAATTTAGGAGTCTGCAAAAAGACCAACTTCCTCAGATCATATCTCCACAAATATAGCGCGAAAAGCTCTAAACTTCGGAGCCAAGATTTAGTGCGATTTCTTCTCAAATGGGTTTTTTTTTTTAGCTTCTGAAACATCGCAGAAAAAATGTTATTATGAAAATTCCACGATGACCTGTTTGGAGCAGCGAAACCCTAGAATCCAAAGCTCTGATACCAAATGTTATGAAACCAGCTCACAAAAAGATAGAAGAGAGAGATCAACGCCTTAGAATTCAGCCTCTTCAAGGGGGCAACCTCCTTTACATTACACAAATGAATAATTCTTGGATGATTCAAATGACAAAACCTCCTTTCTATATATAGGAGTCTAAGGAGTCACAATATAACCCAGCCGACCTAACAATAATAATATAAAGCCACAAAAATAACAATAGAGGGATTCTATGGGGCACAGTAATAACAATATGGGGACAATAGGGGCACAACAATATTAATAAGGGATACAACTACAATAGTAATGGGGTAATCACTAGTATTATAGGGACCCAACATGTACTAAAGCAAAAAACTTGATCTACTTCTACAAACAATTTAGCAGAAGCTTAATCAACCATGAGCAACATCAATAAGAACACATATAACTAATAAGAAGGAATCAATTACACATAAAACAGAAGAATTTACCCAGGGAAAGCACCTGCCTAAAACCCCATCTCTGTATTATCATACAAGTGGAAATATAGTCTGGATTACACAAAGCCTTAGCTCAGAAGCTATCCAACTCTCAGTACAATCCCTCTGCTGCTCATAGACAGTCAAAGGCTTCTCACAAACCTTCTCCTCTGCCCTCCAAGCCTCCTATTTCCTTGTGCAGTTTCCTTGGGGTCCAGTGATGTCACATGTGTGAATTGGCCTCTTCACACACTCACTAACCTCTGATCTAACTGCACAAACCTGAAGGAGATAAATCCTCATCATGGATGAGCTTCCTTTATAGGAAAAATATTCATCCAACTGATAGTACATTGTCCCACATCTGATCTCAACTGGGTCTCTGACAGAACTGACATGCATCAGTTATCCATGAGTGAATACATAGTTATCTGAAAATAATAGTTGTCACATGCATGCAAGCATTAACAAACTATATCTCATTAATTTAACAACTTGTTAAATTAATCTAACTGAACTTGACTACGTTAAACTAAGTCAACTGATCCTCTCAATATATAAATCATCCTTAATTCCTCAATCAGTGGAGCAAATCAAGGACACATTCCCCAATTAGTGGAGAAATAATTGCATGTTCTCACAAAGACTTCAAGTTTGATTTTCCTTAACTAATTAACTCATGGAGATTAATTAATTAACATTTTAAACTGTTGTTAAGACCAAATTCGTTTTACTTCCTATAGATAGACCAGGGACTGCTATAAATAGGAAATGACCTAGAAATGCTATTTTTAGAAATTTCTATTTTTAGCAGTTTCACCTCTCACCCAAGGTGCCCAATGACCTCACTAGCCAAACTTCTATTTTTAGACCTGCTATTTTTAGGAGTCCTATTTTTAGCACATTCTAAATTTAACATTTCTTGTTGCACATTTTTCAACATGAGTTTTTTTGCAATGTTGGATGTGTCCAACAATGGTGGAAAGTACGGCCGAAGGCAGTCTACATTGAACACTGGGTGCAAACCAAGGAACGGTGGAATGTTGAGATCGAAGGAATTATCCCCTACAACCTTGGTGATGGTGTATGACCCATGTTGAAGTGGTAGAAGCTTGCGGTAGTGTTCAGCGAGGCACTTCTTCTGCAAATGTAGCCAAAATTTGTCGCCCACTTGGAACTTGTGCAACACTCAATGTTGATCATGGTGCTGCTTGTACTTAGCATTGGCTCTATCCAATATATCATGGACCTACTGGCAGATGTGTTGAATGCACTCAATGAAGTTGTTAGCCCTATTGTCTTTAGACTGGACATGAGCCGAATCTTCCTGAGTAGCTGAAAATGGTATGGACACATCAATGGGACATAGTGGCTAAAATTTGAGCCCTGCCTAAAAGGAGTTGTGGCACATTGAGCTATGGAGAGCTTTGTTGTAGTTGCGTTGGACATAGAGGAGTCTTTCATCTCATGTGCGTGGATGCTTTGAGTTGTACATGCACATAATGTATATGATCATCATGTTGACGACCTCTGTTTGGCCATCAGTTTGGGGGTGGAAAGCCATGGACTTGGTAAGTTTGGTATCCAGCATCAACCAGAAACTTGAACGAAATGCACTTAGGAATCTGTTGTCCCAATTTGAGATAATGGACTATTGGATCCCAAAGTGTACCCACACTTGCTAAAAAAAGAGCTTAGTAGTGGCATCTGTTGTGATACTCTTCTTGTAGGCTGCCATCATGGCCATCTGTTGTAGCGACTACAACCACCCTCCAAAATTTTGCCTTACCTTCGCTTTGGAGCCTCCCTACCGACCATCCTCAACAGCATGTCTTGTATTATCAAGCACATCAGCTTCAACTGTTTCATATAAGTTTGTCAGCCTATGCATATAAGTTTGTTCCACTCGCTTCACAGACTTCTTTCTGGACTTAGTGTCAATTGTTGGTTCAGCAGCTCCCTCTAGGAATTGCACATTTCTAGAGGGGAACCAACCTTCCCTCTAGAAATTGCACAAACCCAGTTGGACACCCAGCTGGGCTCCAGAATTGGGCAATTTTTCCTAGCAGTCTTCCTCTCAAAAATTGTGAAATTCATCCCAAGACAGTTGCTCAACCCAGAAATTGTGCAATTTTGGGCAGCAGTCACCTGCTGCTTCCAGAAATTACACAATCCCTCTGGGACAGCCAGCCCAGTAGCTAGCATAAATTGCGCAAATCCAGTCAAGCAGCCTACTGGGCTCAGAAATTGCGCAATACAGTCAAACAAACTTCCTGGAGAAAATTGCGAGATCTAGCCCAAGACAGTTGCTCAGCCTAGAAATTGCGCAATCCTAGGAGAAAACCACCTGTTCCTTAAAAAATTGTGCAATCCCTCTAGGACAACCATCTCTGCTCAGCCCAGAAACTGCACATATTTTCATCCCAAGCTCGCAGACCGATGCATGTGCCTTCAGGTTGACCGGTTCCCTCCGGGACCGAGCAAAACTGATTTGCATGCATGGACTACTTCTCCCAAGGCAACATGCAAAGGCATCCCTTGATTCAGGGATCTATTTTTAGCATCTGGAGGTTATATGCAAGGATCATTTCATAAACCTCCCACCAAGTGTCGCTTTTCCTAGATTTGTGGCATGTGTGTCACAACCTTGATTTTATCAAAACTCATCAACCGGATGTTGCAGAGCTCATTCCTCACATTGACCTTGCAGCTCTGACATCCCACATTGTATCTAGGAGTCGTCGGCACATTCAGCTCAACTTTTTCGGGGTAAGCCCGCTTTGCATGTCTTGCGCTATGTTTCTGTCACTTTTTGTGTTTTGTTTTGTGTGAGTGTTGTCTGCTTGATTTCAATGAACGCTTTTTGTCGTTTCGATGTATGTTAGCTTGTAGAAGCATTGTATCAGTTTTTGTTCGCATCTCACTATTGTCGCATGCATGACATCGTTTCGCACGAACGGTCATCATTGTGGCGACTCACTTCACGCACAGGCATGCTTTCCCATTTTTTGAATCCTGCACTTGTTGTTTGCATATAATCATTCACTCTTGTTTGCACTCATCTCATCATGCATTCAGACTTCTCATGTTTTCAATCTAATGTCGGCCGGTTTGGGCTACCTTGGCCCAGACCGTGTCTTGCCCGGATAGCACTGCGCATTTCCAAAAGCGAAGGCTCTACCTTCCCTCTAGAAATTGCGCAAGTCTGGCCCAACACTAACCTCCAAGATTGCACTGCATAATTCTTGGAGGCAGTGTCCTACTGCCCCCAGAAATTGCGCAATACAGTTTGCTGGTTGCATGTCACTACTAACTGAAATTACACATTATGTAGTTTCAGTCCTTAGCAAGCCAGGATGGATTGTGCATTGCACACTTCTAGTAGTCAGTCAGCCTCCTGACAGCCCAGACTGTGCCTTGTGCAGTTTTTCTAGTTAGTATCCCGACCTCCCGATGGAAATTGTGCAACCTTCACGATCAATCGCACATGTATGTTTCAAGTCAGTGCTTAAGTTTGTTTTGGTTTTCGACTGACAAATTGCTTGCCATGAGTGTTGCTATGTCTCCAGGCATCATAGGTGTTCGTCTGTCTCTCAGCAACACAAGTACAATGGCATTCAGGAGAGAAAAGTCAAAGGACATTGTTGAGAGCACAATGGGGTTGCAGCCAAGCAAGTGTCTATGAGCTTGCCTACCTATGAAGACATCAATTTGTTCGTAGACAAGAACATAAAGATGATATGGTAGTAGCATTAGAACAAGCAGCATCATAAGGCATCATACCCGCATGTGACGAATAGAAGAGGAAGGTTGTTGATAACATAGAGGTAGAGCAAAGCTGCAAGTACAAAGCAGATCCACTCATGACGAAAGCAGCTTTGGAAATTGAAGCTATGAGGTGACAGTGCGACATGAAGATCATGCGAAGGCAAAGAACGAAATAGAGAAGGAGTTGCATGTACTGAAGCAACAAATCAAGGAAGAACAGGAGCTCCATAGACAAGAGAATAAGTTCTAGCAGGAACAAGTACAATAGGGGGTGCAACATGCACAGACGGATGAAACTATGCCCATACAAGTTATAGATCCATCCCAACAGCTGGCACGGAGCAGACAAGGTGAGCAGTGATGTTGATCACATGCAAGGGAATTTAGCAGCATGCATGTCATTGTGCGCACGCATGCGATCTGACCCATTTGGCACACTCACCAAGGTGAAGACACGAAACAAGTACAACTAGAGTTTAACAAGTATTTTGACAAGTTGATGCACACAACCACCAGCACATGCTTGGAGATCAGCACAGACACTATGCATCAACATGTTGTCTGTTTGGTCGCACCTAGGAGGACCATGCGCATGCTATCAGACGAGTTGGATGGTGGAGCCATATCAGTGTACCCAAATGAAACAGAGACAAGAGTTTGCTTCAGCAAGATGTCACCATTTCGTGCATGGACACCATCACGGACGACCAAGCTTGGCATCAGCTCACCACCTTTGGCCATCATAAGGATGTCAAAGATTTGGTCTCACCACAACTGTCTGAGTGTCAAAGCTGTCTTGCATGGCTTGCTCAAGCCTATTTGTCTCACATGGGCACATGTGCATTGTAATGTAACGTCTTGTCGAGTGGAAGTTCAAGTGTCGATAGTTGAATGTAAAAGTCATAGAGTAGTTGAAGAGTCATGAGGATAGATGAACAGTCACAAAGGGGAATGTCAAGGGTCACCCCACCCTTTTCTATAAATTGTCCCTCATAACTCATTGTATAGGATTTTGGTCAGCCAAGCTTCCAATAGGAGTATCTTAGAGAAAGCTTGGATAGTATTGTAAGGAGCCTTGGCTTCTCCACTACGCAGAGCTAGTATATCTCTTTAGAGGAGAAGGTGGTTGTGACTGTAACATTTTGCTATCAAGGCTAGTGGATGGACATGGATGTATTGTATGACTGGAACTTACACTTCTTAATATAACAGAGCCAACACGTTTCATGCATATGTCGTATTTTATTCCATCTATCTTGTTTACTCTAAATGATATATGTATCTGTTTGCTTACGCATGCATGTATGGATTATTCTATATAAGTATGTATGAATCTTACTGAAATGTGTTGATTGGTTTAACCATCACTTTGGATTGCTCACTGTCTTGTTTTCCCGCTAGTGATGCATCTTTGCTTGTGTGTTTCCTTCCAAGCTGAGTACTATTACATGTTTCCAAGGGGTGCACTCACCCCACTTTTCGTGTGTTAGAACCGCTCATGCACCTTCCTTGACTCGCTGTATTTGTCACACTCTTGCTACCAACAGGGACATCTTACTTGCCTCTATTTGAAACCGCAGTCAAGGCGATACCATACGACCCACTGCGGGGACTCCTACACCAAACGATCTGAGGTCTGATTGGGACTTCTTACTGGGAGATCCCCTGACATGTTGGTGGGTCCAACACCGTCAACATTTCTGGCACTAGAAGGAGGGCCAGATGACAAGATGAGTCATCATCATCTGTTTTGAACCTTTTCACATCTATCATGGATCATGTTACACTCATCCCTCCATGATGTTTTTCGCATGTCGAACCTCTCCACATCATGAGGGAGTTCAAAGATCTCTTGTCCAAATACATGTATGATGGTGAAGGTGAAGTGGCATGGCCAGTGTTCTTACATGACTTCTTTTCCATGCTTGATGAGGATGATGGATGTTCTAATGAACAGGCCAGCCTGCTGCTTGCATACACACTTCGTGAATCCCCACTACAATGGCTCTGTAGCCTGCGGCTGACAGTGTGCACTCGCTCAAGAATTTCTGTGATCTCATTGAAGATAATTTCCATCATTTTGATCTAGAACATCTTGACCAAAATAATTTACAACAATGGAAGGCCCCGCATGAATTGCCTGATGATTTTTAGCAGCGCTTCCGTGTTTTTCAGTTTCAAGCTCCGAAAATCCTGATGAATTTTCTGTATCTCATTAACAGATTCGAGTATTGCCTTATCAAATCTGTCATTCCCAAGAATAAGTTCAAGCTCAAAGCCCGCTCAACATACTTCGGTGATGGAGTTGCACAATCAAAAACAGACATGGTCGCTATCACAAGTGACTGTTCGTCGTCCCCTCATCAAACATCTCCACCACCACAAAGTGATGTGGGACAACATGCACACACATTTGTTGAATAGTCACATCCTCCTCACATCGCTCCTTCCAATTTTTGCGCAGACTTGGTTGTGAGTCCCATACCTCGTAACATGTATTTTGTACCTCAACCTCCTTCCTCGTATTCTGATCATCCTCTGGATTGCATTGTCTTGTGTTCTTCCATTTCAAACTCTACACTTGTTTTGAACAAGGATCGATCTATCAACGAAGTTGGTGTTGAACAACCAACATGTGTTGGCATTCATGAAGAGTGTGACTGGGAGCTTGAACATCGACCAGTAGCATAGGACCATCCCTATTTGTCTGTACCTCCTCTGTTTTTTCCTGACATCCTTGATGATCCTGCCATCCCTGATTTTTCATGTGTATCTCCATCCACGAATGCACCTATTGTTGATCATTCACAAGACACACCGTATGTCAGCCCATCATCCGAAAATGGAGAGGACCAATCATTCATTGAAAATCCACTTGATCTTTCATCTACTTTTTCCGGAAACATAGAGGGTGAACATCCTTGCTTCTTATCTACCCCTCTGTGTGATTCATCAAATCATGAGGATGCCGACCAACATCCTGAATTTTCTAATCTTGGTTGTCGTGATCTCTTTACCTCATCATCTGATCACGATGTTGATTCACTCATTTTTAATCCATCTAAGCCACTGGTCTATGATGATCCATTTGTCAATGAAGTCGAAACCCACCAAACTGTCGAGGCACTTCAGCCCGAGCTGATGGTTATGTCAGGCCCTCGCTATCCTGAGGTTGGTTTCACTTCTGATCAAGAAATTGTTTAAACACCCAAGGCTCCTCATCACTCATTTGTATGCACTCAAGAACAATCCAACACTCAGATTTCACTTCCTCCACTCGAACTACACGATCCCATCGCTCATGCATTGGAGGAATCTTACTCAGCAAGCACACTTGTGCAATGTAAGTGGTCTACCTTCCTCACGTGTTCTTGCATGTCACATTCAAGGGCATCCATGTGCTTAACATTTGCATGTAGTGTTACACAACATCATGGTATGTCAACAGACTGCATGTTATGCACTTTCACTCATTTTTGTTTTGTGGATGCTTGTAAGCTCGGAGTGTGTCAGTCTTCGTTGTTGTATCTTTCACATCTGTTGGTTCGCACAACAGTGTTGTTCGCGAACCATGCCTTCATCGACATGGGTCAACCAATGTGTCGATGGCTGCATTGGAAATATCACTTCATGTGAGATGACCCATGCATTGTTAGCTTAGGAGTAGGAGTAGTGTTTTCTTTTCGAGTTGTTTGCTTGCATGCATGTTTTCTTCTTTCTTTGTGTGTTTGTTTGTTTGCTTGTTTGTTTTCTTACTCGCTTTTCTTTCGCATTTTCTTATGCTTCTTGCTTCTATTTTTGGTTTGTTTGCTTGTTATTGTTCGTAGGTTAGTTTCGCATGGACCATGTGCGACTCTTGAAACAAGTTGGGCAAAGTACAAGAGGACTTGTAGAGATGTCAACATTTGGTTATCTGTTATCCGCTCTCTTATGTAAGAACTTGTTGTCTTCATTCCATGATACATCAATGGATAATATGTATTGTTCGAAGCAAACCTTGGTGAAAACACAACACTTATGCGCTAACTAGTATCACCTACTCCAGTTGGTTTTTTTGGGTTAATCCTTGTCAGCTCAGTCAAGTAGGGTAAGGTGAGGGGGGAAACCTTAACAAGCACGTTAGAGGTATATATAAACTACTTCTCTGAAGGAACAACCTCTTTTGCTCTCAATAAGTCAGGACCCCTCTTCCGCCTCTGAAATGAATAAGTTCTATGCACAGTATCAAAAAATGAAAAAAACGAAAAATGTGAAAAAAGTTTGAAAAAAATGAAAAGTGAATAAGGCAAAAGAAGAGAAAGGCTTCCTACGCAGAGAAGTGATGCAAGTAACTCCGCCAGGGTACTAACCAGGCTCACTGGCAGCGGAGCGATGCTTGTGTTCTTGCGTGACTCCGCCGGGGTACTGTCCAAGCTTGCTGGCAGCGGAACAACACCAGAGATGAAGCTAAAACTCTGACGATCATATGACTTGTGCACCAATATACCCCTCATCCCCAATCGAAGCAACTATGTTGGATTGGCTTGGAATGTGTGTCGACCGACCAAGAGCTTGGCAAATGCTACATCTTACAATCAATCAACTATGGAAACCAAGACGAACAGAGAACTGAACAATATACCTGGAGGTGTTAGACTTGCTTTTCATGAACAAGGTCCACTCAGAGAGCTAGAGTTCTACTAGTGTGTCGCCAAGTGTTGTGGCGGCTACAACCACCCTCCAAAATTTGTCCTTAGCTTCATTTTGGAGCCTCCCTACCAACCATCCTCATCAGCATGTCTTGCACTGTCAAGCGCATCAGCTTCAACTATTTCATAGAGTCTTGTCATCCTCTACATGTAAGTTTGTTCCATCCTCTTCACAGGATACTTTCTAAAATTAGTGTCAGTTGTTGGTTGAGCAGCTCCCTCTGGGAATTGCGCATTTCTGGAGGGGAACCAGCCTTCCCTCCAGAAATTGTGCAAACCCATATGGGCTCTAGAATTGTGCAATTCTTCCTGATAGTCTTCCTCTCAAAAATTGCGCAATTCATCCCAGGATATTTGCTCAGCCCAGAAATTATGCAATTCTGGGCAGCAATCACCTGTTTCTCCCAGAAATTACGCAATCCCTCTAGGACAGCCAGCCCAGTGGCTAGTAGAAATTGCAAAATCCATCCAAGCAGCATGCTCGGCTCAGAAATTGTGTAATACAGTCAGACAGGCTTCCTGGAGAAAATTGTGAGGTCTGACCCAGGACAGCTGCTCAGCCCATAAATTGCACAATCCTGGGAGACAACCACCTGGTCCTCTCAGAAATTTCATAATTCCTCTTGGACAACCATCTTTGCTCAGCCTAGAAACTGCACAGATTTTCATCCCGGGCTCGTAGACTAATGCATGTGCCTTTAGGTTTACCGGTTCCCTTCGGGACCGAGCAAAACTGATTTGCATGCATGGACTGCTTCTCCCAAGGCAGCATGAAATGGCATCCCTTGCTTCAGGGATCTATTTTTAGCAACTAGAGGTTGCATGCAAGGATCATTTCATAAACCTCCCGCCAAGTGTCGCTTTTCCTAGATTTGTGGCATGCACATCACAACCTCGATTTTATCAAAACTCATCAACCAAACACTACAGAGCTCATTCCTCACATCGACCTTACTATGACATCCCAAATTGTATCTAGGATTTGTCAGCACATTCATCTCAGTTGTTTCAAGGTAAGCCTGCTTTGTATGTCTTGTGCTGCATTTCTGTTGCTTTTTGTGTTTCGCTTTGTGTGAGTGTTGTCTACTTGATTTCAGTGAACGCTTGCTATCATTTTGATGTATGTTATCTTGTATAAGCACCGTATTAGTTTTTTCTCGCATCTCATTGCTGTTGCATGCATGACATTATTTTGCACGAACGGTCGTCATTGTGGTGACTTACTTCACACACATGCATGCTTTCCCATTTTTTGAATCATGCACTTGTTGTTTGCATGTATGATCATTCACTCTTGTTGGAACTCATCTCTTCATGCATTCAGACTTCTCATGTTTTCAATCGCCCGTCGGTCGATCTGGGCTGCCTTGGCCTGGACCCTGCCTTGCTTGACTAGCATTGCGCATTTCCAGAAGCGAAGGCTCTGCCTTCCCTCCAAAAATTTCCCAAGTCTGGTCCAACACCAACCTCTAGGATTTCATTGCGCAATCCTTTGAGGCAGTGTCCTGTTGGCCCCAAAAATTGCGCAATGCAGTTTGCTAGTTGCATGTCAATGCTAACTAAAATTGCGCATTGTGCAGTTTCAGTCCTCAGCAGGTCGGGCTGGACTGTGCATTCCATAGTTCTAGCAATCAGTCAGCCTCCTGACAGCCCAGACTATGACTTGTGCAGTTTTTCCAGTTAGTATCCCAACCTCTCGGCGGAAATTGTGCAACCTTCACGATCAATCACACATGTATGTTGCAAGTCAGTCCTCAAGTTTGTTTTGGTTTCGACTGACAAATTGCTTGCCATGAGTGTTGCTATGTCTCCAGGCATCACAGGTGTTCGTCTATCTCTCATCAACACAAGTACAATGGCCTTCAGGAGAGCAGAGTCAAAGGACACTATTGAGAGCACAACGGGTTTGCAGCCAAGCAAGTGTTTATGAGCTTGCCTACCTATGAAGACATCAAGTTGTTCGTAGACAAGGACATAAAGATGATATGGAAACAACATCACAACGAGCAACACCATCAGTAGCAACAGAAGGCACCACACCCACACGTGACAAATGGAATAGGAAGGTTGTTCACAACATAGAGGCAGAGCAAAGCTGCAAGTTCAACGCAGATCCACTCTTGACGAAAGCAGTTTTGGAAATTGAGGCTATGAGGTGACGGCGTGACATGAAGATCACGCGAAGGAAAAGAATGGAATAGAGAAGGAGTTGCATGTGTTGAAGCAACAACTCAAGGAAAAACATGAGTTGCATAGACGAGAGAACGAGTTGCAGTAGGAATAAGTACAGCAGGCGGTGCAACATGCATAGACGGATGAAATTGCATTTGTACAAGTTATAGATCCATCCCAGCAATTGGCATGGAGCAGACAAGGTGAGCAGTGATATTGATCACATGTAAGGGAATTTAGAAGCATGCATGTCATTGTGCGCATGCACACGATCCCACCCATTTGGCACACTCACCGAGGCGAAGACAAGAAGAAAGTCAAACTGGAGCTGAACATGTATTTAGACACGTTGATGCACACAACCACCAACACATGATTGGAGATCAATACAGACACTATGCATCAACATGTTTCTAGTCCAGTTGCACCCAAGATGACCATGTGCATGCTATCAAATGAGTTGGATGGAGGATCCATATCAGTGTATGTGGATGCAACGGAGGCAAGAGTTTGCTTCAGCAAGATGTCACCATTGAGCGCACGGACACCATCACAAACGACCAAGCTTGCCATCAGCTCACCACCTTCGACCATCACAAGGATTTCAAAGAGTCGGTCTCACCACAACGGTCTGAGTGTCAGCGATGTCTTGCATGGCTTGCTCAAACCATTTTGTCTCACATGGGTACATGTGCATTGTAATGTAACATCTTGTCAAGTGGAAGTTCAAGTGTCAATAGTTGAATGTAATAGTGATAGAGTAGTTGAAGGGTCATGAGGATAGATGAACAGTCACAAAGGGGAATGTCAAGGGTCACCCCACAATTTTCTACAAATAGTCCCTCATAACTCATTGTATAGGCTTTTGGTCAGCCAAGCTTCCAGTAGGGGTATCTTAGAGAAAGCTTGGGCAGTATTGGAATGAGCCTTGGCTTATCCACTACACAGAGCTAGTATATCTCTTTGGAGGAGTAGGTGGTTGTGGTTGTAACGTTCCGCTATCGGGGCTAGTGGGTGGACATGGATGTATTGTATGACTGGAACTTACACTTCTTAATATAACAAAGCCAACTCGTTTCATGCATATGTCGTATTGTATTCCATCTATCTTGTTTACTCTAAATGATATATGTATCTATTTTCTTACGCATGCATGTATGGACTATTCTGTATAAGTATGTACGAATCATACTGAAATGTGTTGATTGGCTTAACCATCACTTTGGATTGCTCGCTATATTTCTTTCCATCTGGTGATGCATCTTTGCTCATGTGTTCCCTTCCAAGCCGAGTACTATTAGGTTTCCAAGAGGTGCACTCACCCCACTTTCCATGTGTTAGAACCACTCATGCACCTTCCTTGACTCGATGCGGCTGCCACACCCTTTCTACCAACAGGGACATCTTACTTGCCTCTGTGCGAAACCGCGGTCAAGGTGATACCGTATGACCCACTGCTGGGACTCCTACACGAAACACTCTAAGGTCTGATTGGGACTTCTTACCAAGGAGATCCCTTGACATGTTGGTGGGTCCAACACTGTCAACACCATCTTAGAGAATTTGTCAATGACCATGAAAATGCATTCATTGTCGTTCCTAGTAGAAGGAAGGCCCAACATGTAATCCATGGACATGGATTCCCAAGGTCAACTAGGCTTAGGTAGAGGAGTAAATAGGCCTTGCTTTTTGATGGTTCATTTTTCAATGACATAGGTGGTGCAGGATCTAATGTACTTCCCAACATCCTTACTAAAGTTCGACCAATAAAAACACTTCTACAGTACTACCATTGTTTTCTCTACTCCGAAATGTCCAATGACCCAAAAAACTGCTAAAAATAGTAAATGTTGTAATAAACAAGGAAACATATGAAACCAACTGGAGGTCTAGGTGGAATAAGTGGGTGGCCACCAATATCCACCTAGATCAAACTCCCATCAACTGCCAAAAACTAATCAAGTCACTGAAAGAGCATATTTGCATGCAGATGCATAAATTTAGCTTACACCTCCCAAGCACATTATTAGACCTTAGGAAGAGATTGTCAACAACAGAAACAAAATTGGTCTTGGATATGACAAGGATGTATCATTTCATATTCCATATTATTCTAAGCCCATAAAATTTCAGAGTGCTGGATTTATTTGGGACAAATCTTCACTTGCTTCAAAGCCATTCCAAGCGAGCCTGAGCCACAACCTAAACCTACTACCAGAGCCTACGGCCAGAGACAACCATACCCAGATTCATTGTTATGGCTAGAGATAGAGAATCTCCTAAGCATGCCTATGGTTGGTGGCCTTTCTTAAACCACCACAGGTTGAGACCTCCCTTTTCAGGTTGAGTTTTTCCCTTTTTTCCGCAAGTTGAAGACCTCCCTTTTCTAGGTTGATGCTCTTCCTCTTCAAATAATTAAGGAGCACTACCTCTAGAAAGATACTTTAGCTTCTTTCTAGATTTGGAAGAGTTTTTGGAGTCACACTAAGAATTCTAGGTTGAGACCCAAAGGTATCCCTTTTCACAAAAATTGGGAGCACTTCCTCTAGTAGAAGACTTCAGCTTCTAGTCAAATTTGGAAGAGTTCCAAGAACTACACTAAGCGTCCAGTGTTGGTGGTCATCCTTAAACCACCACCAGTTGAGACCTTGATTTCTCCCACCTTATACCTTCATTTTAAAGAGCTCATTCAACCTATTACTGTCAAAAATTATTGTATTTTTGTATTATAGCTCTCTTCTTGGACTCGCATATACCCCTTCAGATTAAGGAGGGGAATGTTGGACACCTAATCCACTAAGGGTTGGTATGGAATGTGAACAGTCACTGGAGTCCAAGAGACCACCTGGTATGTGAAGACTAAGGGTCACAACGAAATGTATAAATATGAAAATATTTGTGAATAAATGTAATGTCACAATTATCTTATATCTTGTATCCATTTATGTGTGTGTTCAACACAAGGTATAGGCACTATGAGTTTGTGGTGGTTCCTTTCAGTCTTATGAATGCTCAGCCACCTTCATGTGTATGATGAACAGTGTGTTGTGCCCTTACTTGGATAATTTTGTGATAGTCTTTTTTGATGATATATTGGTCTATTCAAAGAATGAGGAAGAGAATTCATAACATCTAGCAGCAATATTGAGATTGTTGAGAGAACATAAGTTGTATACCAAACCCAACAAATGTATCTTCTTTCAGTCTCAGATTCATTACTTGGGACATATTGTTTCCAAGGAGGTGATAGCAGTGGATCCATAAAAGATTAAGACGATCATGGAGTGGCCAACTCCAAAGAATATGCATGAGGTCAGATCTTTCATGGGACTAGCAAGTTATTATAAGAGGTTAACCAAAAATTATCCAAGATTATCTATCTTATCATGTCTTTGCAGAGGAAAGGAAAGACTCTTGAATGGAATGTTGAGTTTGCAGCCAACTTTGATTAGTTGAAGCAATTGCGTACCAATGCTCTAGTTTTGAGGATTGCAGATCCTGATAAAGACTTTGTGGTTTTTACAGATGCCTGCAAGGAAGGACTTGGTGGAGTCCTGATGCAAGAAGGGCAGGTGGTTTGCTATGAATCACAAAAGTTGAATGAGCATGAGTATAATTATGTGACTCATGATCTTGAGTTGAAATCTATCATTCATGCATTGAATATGTGGAGACATTATCTCCTTGGTAGGAAGTTCATTTTGATGAGTGATCATAGTGGACTAAGGTACTTGTTTGACCAACCCAACTTGAATGCAAGGCAAGCTAGATGGTTGGATACTTTCAGTGAGTTTGAATTTGAAATCAAGTATGTCAAAGGCAAGGAGAAATTGGTTGCGGATGCACTTAGTAGGAGAGTACAATGAATCATATTTCAATTGTGAGCTCTTATGGGACAAATTTGAGAGAGTGGACCTTACGTGTAGGGTGGCATGATGAGAGGTACTAGACGCTAAAGTAGAGATTGCAGCAGCAAGGTGAGGGTGATAAGAATGAGGAGTATCACCTCACAGCAAATGGCTTGGTTAGATTCAAGAGCAATATCTATGTGTCTGATAGTAATGAATTGAATAAGCTCATTTTGACAGAGTTTCATGTCAAGCCATATTCAGGCCGTCCAGGTTTCTAGAAGGCTTTGAAAGGCATTAAGAAGTTTTACTAATGGCCTAATTTTAAGAAAGAAGTGACTAAGTTTATTACTAAATGCTTGGATTATTAACAGGTAAAAGTTGAATTCAAGCATCCAGTTGGTCTACTGTAGCCTATTATGATTCTAGAATGGAAATGGGAGGTTATTTCCATGGATTTCATTACAGGATTTCCAAGGACATTAAGACATCATGATTCCATCATGGTTTTGGTTGAAAGGTTGAGCAAGGTAGCTCACTTCATTGTATTAAAGTCTACTATTTAAGCTAGTGAAATGGCTCAAATCTTCATTAAGGAGATAGTGAGGTTGTGTGGAGTTCCCAAGAGGATTATATCAAACAAAGATGCCAAGTTCACTTCTAAGTTTTGGAAGTAATTATTTGCAGGCTTGGGATAGAGCTAGACTTCAGTACAACTTATCATCTGCAAACAAATGGGAAGACAAAGAGAATCAACAAGATCCCTGAGGATATGTTGAGGATGTATGTCATACATCAACAAAGGAGGTGAGAGGAGTATCTTCCATTGGTGGCGTTTGCTTATAATAATGGGTATCATTAATCCTTGAAGATGAGTCCATTTGAGGTTCTCTATGGGAGGAGTTATAATACTCCTGTCAGTTGGAGTGATCCAGTGAGCAAGGTGTTGATTAGACCTGATATGTTGAAAGACATGGAGAAAGAGATGCAGGTTATCAAAAAGAATTTGAAGGCAACTAAGGATATGCAGAAGAGCTATGTGGATCAACATAGGGTATTCAAGGAGTTTCAGGTTGGAAAGCATGTGTACTTATGTATCAAGCCCAAGAAGAGCTCCTTAAAGATTGGATCATGTTCCAAGTTGGCACCTCATTATTGTGGACCCTTTGAAATCCTTGAAAGGATTGGACCAGTGGCATATAGGCTTGCTTTGCCTCCATTAGTGAAAATCCATGATGTTTTTCATGTTTCTCTACTTAAAATATATGTATGAGATGTTGATCATGTGATTGATTGGTCTATATTGCAGGTGGAACCAGAGGGAGAGTTCCAGGCAGATCCTCAATGCATCTTGTAGTAGAAGAAGCTCATGCTCCAGAACCGAGCAATAGAGAAAGTTAAAGTGCAATGGAAGCACTTTGGGCCTAAAAAACCTACATGGGAGATGGATGATCAGATGTGGGAATGTATCCTTCTTTACTTACTAATTGAAGCAAGTTTGCTTTGGTATATGTGTGTGTGTGTGTGTGTGTGTCATTGTAAATATTGTATTGAGTTGTGTTTATAAAGCTCCAAAAATCAGTATGTTTGCATCTTTTTAGCAGTTTTGTCTTTCCAATACGAGTCATAGAACACCGAGGATGGTGTTCCCCTAAGGGGGAGGGGTTTGTAATAGCCCCGAGTTAAATTTACATGTTAATAAATATTATTTGGACATTAAAAACAAAAATAAAACCAAGGTCATGGGACACATATTCCAAGCTAAATGGGGGGAAAAACATTACATTGGGATCCACTTATGGTTAATTATTTATAGGCTATGGAAATTGCCATTGGCAAGAAGCAAAAGGAAATAAATGGAAAATTAATTATTACAATCCATCATGGACATGAGGAAAAAGTTTAAAATAAATAAAGGAGAATGAAATAAATTCCACTTCAGCAGGTGGGGAAGACGAAGAGACAAGAAAAGGATAAAATAGTAAAAGAGTATGCATGCAAGGGAAAATGAAGAAAAAATAAGAAAAAAAAATTGGAGAGATAATATTCTAGCATTTTCTTTTGGGAAAAAGAGAGGAAAAGGAGCAAGAAGCTACAACAGTTGGGCACAAGCAAGAGACAAGCAAGGAAAGCAAGTAGCACAAGAGGAATTCGAGTGGTAGTGAAGAAGAAGGTTTTGAACAACATCAAGCAAGGGAAACAAAATAGCTGAGTATTTCGCAAGTAACAGTGTGCATATTTGATTATCTTATTGGGATTTAAATGCATGGTTCATGAATTTCTTTGCTGGTTATTTTTTTTTTCATTGGTATGGAGATTTTCCTGGATTGACAATCATGTACAACCTTGCCTTATGCTATTTCTTGAATATCCATGGTGTAGTGGTTTCCTTGTTTGGTTGAGCTTCGGATGCAATATATTTTCAATCCTAGTTAAGGTGGTCTCAAGAAAATCCCAAGGGTTGAGGGTGGAGATGGTTTTCTCCAGGTAAGCTCTTGACAGGTGGGTGGAGACAGGAAAAATTTCTCTGGGTATGGTGAAGAAATTTTGAGTCATCCAAGGTTGTGTTGGTTTTTGTGATTTCTGGAACCGATGTTGGGTGAAATCATTGTGGCTTAAGGGTGGAGGTGGTTTTCCTCTGGATTCCATCTATGTTTATGTTTTGTTTTGTCCCATGTAATCCAATGTTCAGGCTTGGAATATGGCACAGGGGTTATTGGGATGGAAGAAAGAATTGGTTCAACCCCAATCTATGGTCGGGTGGAAGTCCCTGACTTGGTTGGCACTATGCATATGCAAATGTGTGTTACTCTTTAATGAAGATTATTGAGCACGATTTTTGGTTTAATGTGTTGATCATGTGATTAGTTTTTCATGGCTTCGTTATGGCTAAATTCTTGTTACATGCATCATATATTTCTTATTATATGAAGTGCTCTTGTTATTGATCTTGCTCATGGTTGACATACTCTTAGATGATTTATATGGGTGTATGAGATAACCTGTGGTCATTGCAGCTAATATGAGAGGGTAGTAGGCCTCCTTGATGAATCTTTGAAAAAAACTAATGAAATAGTGAACAAACTATGCAACTAAAATTATAGGCACCTTGGTAACAACATGCTTGTAAAAATGAGTAACTTGTACCAAGAAAGATTGAGCAAGAACAAAGCTTCAAACAAGGCATGAAGACTCAGGAAGCTTGTTGATAGAGTTCTGGATAGTTATGGGCAGTTGGCTTGAAGGTTAGCCTTAAATTTCTGGAATAGATTTTGTGGCCGCACTATCAAAACTAGGAAATTTTGGCCACAAGCACACCTAGGAAGGATTATTCGTGCGACTGGAGCCCTCTGGCCACTCTAACATGCTTGTATTTGTGCGGTTGGGGTGTGACCTAGGACAAAGAGTGGACTGAGCTCATGGGAAATGGCCACCTGGGAAAAGTAGGTTGACATCAGTGTGATCATGTGCCCCTTGGTGTTTTGCAGTCAGGTTGACGAGTCAGACCCCATTTTCGTAACTGCATCTTGGAAGTTGGGTCATGCATAGTAACTCTAACTCATGTTTACCCTAACAGGTAGGTAAAAGTGGGTAAATATGGGGTGGGGTTTTACATTAAGCTTCAAATGAGTATATGAAGTGCCTTGTAGATTTTCCCAAGATATATATGTCATGAAAAATAAATCCTTGATTTTATAAAAATGTAGTTTTTTGTTCTTAGTTGGGCTCTCCTCTTTTCCAAAAATAACTTCACTAAAATAAAATTAATATTTCAAGCCATTCTAATTTGAACAAGCAAACAAGAGGAATAACATATCTTTCTTGTTGTCAAAAAATGCATGAAATTTTTTTAGGTAAACTATGACCAAGTCTTATTCCAACATATGTTGTATTATGTGGTTAAGATCTTCATAAATTTTATTATTGTTTACTTAATTAAGAATGAGAAGAAAGAAAGTGAAATAAATAATATGAAGTTGGGAAAAGTTAATCACTTATTTTCTTTAATCAATCATAAAAGATAACCTATGGTATAAGTATAAATAAAAGAAATAATATTAAACTAACTCAATAAAATCAAGTTGATAAGTGAAGGAAAAAAAAAAACTTTCAATCATTAAAACTTAATTATGCAAAAGTCATTAATATTATTTAAACAAGAGACACGTGATGGCAATATCACTACTTTTGTTTTTTTGCACATTGCCACCACCTTGGTTTCTACTTACAAGTTTATATATTATTCCAATCATTAAATTTTGTTATAATTAATAATTATGTTTTAGATTTTTTTTTTTAATTATTATATGTTTTGCATTTTTTTATAGGAATGGGATCAAATTATTTTTGATGAGATCACATTTTTTGAATTTTGCTATAATTAATAGTTATGTTTTAGATTTTTTGAATTTTGTTATAATTGATAGTTATGTTTTAGCTTTTTTGAATTTTGTTATAATTAATAGTTATGTTTTAGATTTTTTTATAATTATTATATGTTTTGCATTTTTAATAAAAATGAGATCAAATTATTTTTTATGAGATCACATTTTTTATTGTTTAAAATTTGTGTAAATAAGTTTGTGGCATAAATCTCTACGACACTAAAATTATATAGAATTTACAAATAAAACTAATAATTCAACAAATCCTTGTAAAATTTTGAACAAATTTAAAAATATATATATATCCAAAAAAAACAACACAAAATTCTACCAATAATCTTAAATTTCGACAAATAAATAAAATTTCATGTACTAATTTCCAGCCTTAAAATGGGAAAAAAAATAGGCAGAGTAGAAAATCTCCTTACTCAAAAGAATTCATTTTAGGCCACTATCACTAAAATAACCACCTCGAAATTTCAGAACAAATGCCTCTGCAACGCCGAGAAGATCTCGCACATCAAGAAAATTGAATGCCAAATTTACAACTAACATTTTGCCGGCGGATTCCTCGGCATTTGGAGCGCTGGTGACGGCGGCGGGGAATACGTCAGCCCATTTGTACTAGTACATATCACTTCAAACCATAGTTTAAAATGTGAAAACAGTAATATTTCTCGAATTGTTTTGAAGTACAGAAAAAGAAAATTGCTGCTCTTACTTTCATTTGGAAGGAGATATATTCATCTTATCTTTCAAGGATGAAAGGCTATAAAAAAAATTTCGCTGCTACTAAAAAAAATATTAAATAAATCTCTCAAAAAAATTCTATGATAAAATAGTACCATTTTTAAATCTTCAAAATTTAAAGAATAGCTTCAATAAAATATCATAAAATCTCAATATAATTAGTAAATAAACAAAAAAAATTTCCAAATTCGATTAAAAAAGGTAAACATATGTTTCTTCTATTCATTTGATGATCTTCAAAAGTATTTGGACTTACATAATTGAAAATATAAATATATTTTCCCAATAGAAATGGATTTATAGTTTTCATTTATTTCCATACATCATAAGTAGCATTCCAATCAACCTCATACAAAGCATGATGTGCACTTAGAGATATAAACATTAACATATCTAGTGTCTCCAATGAAAGTCTTTATCTATTATCATTTTTTTATCCTGTTTAATTTTCAGAAGCCTCTTTCACACACTAATGTGGTTGTGGGATAACAAAAATATCTTGCCATAATTGCATCAAATATGGAAAGTCTTCAAACCATTCATGTTCATCTCCACATTGGTCTCATTCCATACATATGATTTTTGGGGTATGATTTACAAATAGCACAAACAAATTCATTCATTTCACCCAAACATCTAGAAGTATCCACAATAGATGATTCCCCAACGCTAAAATTTTTCACATAAACATTTCAACTATCTTTTTGTTGGACAGTGTATATTATTCACTTCTTCATAATAATGTTGAGAAGTGAAAAACTTAGCCACATTAAATACATGTAAATCTATGAATCTCCTATCTAAAGATTTAATCACCTTTACAATAAAACATTTTCCCGAATGAATACAATCATACAGTAGCCCCGAATATTTTCATCTTTGGAAAACTTTCGAACCTCAATGGATGTAAATGTACCATACATGTGCTATCTACAAATTCAAGGGTTCCTCTTTATGCTTTAACTAAAAAGAAGACATATGCACTGCAACTACACCAAAAATGTTTTCCAAAAATAATTTACGAAGCATGCTAATAGAAACATCTAAAGTAGTGTTAATATATGTAATATCAACATGATCCTCTTCGAACTTTTGATTCAACTTATTTAATTCAACGAGCATGTCTACAAGTATATGGATGCAAATTTGCACTTGAAATATTGTTGTCAAACTCATACATTGTTTTCTCCCCTAACTCCCAATCCTAACAAATAATGCATGAGTTTAACAAGTCTTTCCATGACCTTCCCTCTTGAGATCCACCTAATTTGATGAATTTGTAAGACCACTAACTTAGTGATTTGAAATGTATGCATTAGCTCTCTCAATTTTCCATGTCCTTTAGTTGATTTTCCAAGCCATGAATAAACTTTGTTTCAATTTTTTTAATATATTGCAACTCTGGAAAATGAGATGAAGCCTCATTGCTTGTTAATGATTCCCTGTGAGCTATTCAATGGATAACTAATAAATCAGGAGCATACAAAGCTTAGGAGATAAACCTTCATGAATACCCCTCATGGAAGATGCATCATCTGAACCAAAACCAACAAACTTCATCAAATATAAATCCATTTATGCTAAAAGAGTTCTCACTAGATCATACATACATTGAGCTATTCCATCCTTTATTTGAAGTAAACATATAAACTTTATTAAACATTGACCTCTTCCTCCATTCATCAAATATGTAATATAAACAATCAATTGGTGTTCCATAATTTGATCAGTGCTTTCATCAACTGAAATTGAGTAAAATGACCTATGTAAAATCTTCTCTTTTAGATTGTTCCAATACACCTCTTTAGCAACTTGAAGAAAATATTTTCTTGGTGTGGTATCTGTGTATGTAGAAAATTCATCTATTAGAAGCATGCATGGAGTGCATTTATACCAATTCAAATCACATATTGACTTACACATTTCTAAAGATAAATCATGTATAGCAACAAAATATATGTTTTCAATCATTGATATAATTTTCTCCTTCCCCACATTTACCAATAGTTCTACATGTTTAGTGATTAGTGATTGGAATATTGCTTCAATCGCTTTTTTCCTCCAAAAGTTGTAAAACAAAAATTGAGCTTTTGATTTTGCATGGCCACTTATACCACTAACTTGAAGAGTGGTAGTTCCCTCTTTTGAAAATGGAGTCTCACTTTTAAATTTAACACGTCAAGAACATTTTATCCTTTCATTACCATTAAATGATTTAAAACATAAGCCCATGAAACCTTGTATTCCATTTAGATTTGAATATTATTTTGTGTTTCTTTGATGGGTTTTCTATTTCAACAAGCTCTACACTATTTGATTCATCATATTCATGTAGATGAGCATCAACTTCATTTTGAATATTACATGGTTTATTAGAATGTTGTGTAAGACCAAATGATTCAACAATTGACAATTGCATTTTATCCTTGTTGGGACGACCAATAGGAGACATTTTTCAAGATTTACACTAAAAAAAAAACAACAACAACAACAACAGAATAAGTAAATACATAAATTAAAAATCCCTTAGCAAGATTGAGATAGAAAAAAATCAACCTTAGCAAGATGCCATAGGATTTGACTAAAGATTTCTTGATAGGTTATTCATTGATTTGTTGAATTATGTTTTGTAACATTCAAGGATACTTGTACCTTAATGATAGAGAAGAAACACTTCATGAAAAATGGTACTTGGACAAGAAATATGTATGGATTTAAGCAACAAAGAAAAATAAGCAAGAGTTTGAATGAGAGCATTATAGTTGTGGAGTCCAATACCCTCGATATAAGATAGATATTCTTTTCATAGTTGGTAGATTCATATAATTATGACAATAAAAATTTGCACCATTAACAATGTAGAAAACAACTCGACCACCCATGCCTGGAATGGAAGGATGACAAGCAGTTGCATTTAGGGTATCTAGCCACAATGTTGATTTCCTGGGGTGTGGATTCTATGGTGCCCAAGATACATTGTGTGACCATGAAGGCTGCCATTACTTCAAGGAGTGTTGCATTAAAGAATCCATAGAATGAAAAACCAAATGTTAATGAAGATATGAGGAGGATAATGAAAAATACCTTATAGTCTAGCATCAAACGATAACTTTCCTTCTATGGATGATGGGTTGCAATTCAAATGAAAATGGAAAAAAATGATGCAGGGAAAGAGCACTCAAGGATAATCACGGAGGAGCGAGAGCACGTGCATAGTTGTTGAATGGTTATTCAATGTGCTCTGCTGCCTTGTGCTAGGTGTAATAGTACCATGACTGTTGCATGTCTTATTGTTGCAAGTTGCATCATGTTGGCGTAAGTTGGGGGCCTCAGGGAAACGTCCCCAAATCATGACATAACTATTAAATTGTATGAGGTCATTTGGACTTTGACTGGTCTCTTCTACGAAACTATCACTAGTTAGAGTGATTTATGCGCTAGTACAGACTCGAAATTATCGTAAACTTAAAAAAATATTGACAGGTTATTAAAAATATTTCCCTTCTTTTGAAATATAAAAAATTAATCTAACCTTTGTAATTGACGAGTGATTTTGATATTTTTTTTTTTCGAAGTGTAATTTTTTTTTAGCCCTTCTAGGAAGGGCCAGGAGCCTGAGGAAGGGGTAGGAAGGGTTCAATTTTGAACATTGGTTCCAATGCCATCATTAGATATCACTCCCTAGTAGCATGACATAACAAGAGAGATGGTTTAACATGTTACCTATAATAAAATTTATTACAATTCTCATATTTCTTCATCATAAGTATTAATAGATGTCAAGGAAGTAATTAATGCACATCATCATCCTTCACATGCACAATTAACAATTGGAATTTAATATCTTCACATGCATAATTAATAATTGGAATTTAATATTTCCCTAACATGCATAAGGTATTTTTGAGATAAAGAACCACTAAGAGAAATTTAACTTGAAAATGAAAGTTGAGATTTAACCATTTTAAAATCTTAAACTTTTTCATGATGGATGGTGTCAAGCCCACGAGTTCGGATGCAATGTGCGACGAGTTGGGTGAGCGCCCTCAGTTATATGCGATGAGCCAGGTGAGCGACGAGTTGGCGGGTGCGATGAGTCGGCAAGTGGGCGCGTTGGTTGCGACGATGGGACGAGTTGGAGGAGAGTGACAAGCTGGGGCAATCGATTAAAGGCGCCCGGGGCACAAGCGTGATGAGCCAACGAAGGTGTCAAAAAACTGAGAATCAAGAATTTGGCTAAGTATAGCGAACTTCGCGAAGGTCACCTTATACCATGCGAGTTGGGCATGTGGACCCGACGGGGCGACGGTGTGGGCGAGTTGGCCAAATGGGCAGGTTGGCCTGGGTGGGCCGACCCACGAGTTATCCATGGCAGGTCATATATATTGACGGTCGAAGTGGATGGAGAAGTCATCAAGGAATTCAAGCATTCAAGTCTTGGGAGTTCACAAGGGCGAGCAAGGTGAAGAGCAAGCGCAAGGGTGGGCGAATAAAGAAGGAGGCGAGGTTCAGGCGGCCACCTGAATGAAGCACCAAACCGAAACAAAACTAAACACGGAGTTTGACAGGCGAGCGAGCCACAGGTCGGGCAGGCGACTTGGGCAGGCGCGCTGCACAATGGGTGAACCGGTGGTCGGGATGAATGGGCATTTGCAGGCGGACCAGTTCAGCGAGATGGGTAGAATGAGTCTGCGGAGTGGGTGTGACAGAGCCGACGAGTAAGTCTGTGGTTAGGCAAGTGAGTTGTTTGGGTGAGGACACACGGAGGCACAAGCAGATTGTGGTAAGACTGAACTGAGGGGCCTAGCTGCGAGCTGCACAAGTGCTGAACAAGCGGAGGAATTGTTGAATGCTCAGGCAGACTGTGGGTGTGCACCGAGCGGGCAACACGTCGTGGGTAGGTCTGTAAGACGACGAGTTCAGCGGGCGAGTGTTGAATGGAGGTCGAGATATAGTGGATGCGCGGGCAGGTCTGAACGACCCGTGAGTTTTGCTGAACGGTTGGCACAATGAGCTATGTGGAGGGCGACCCGCGTGTGGGTACCTTTGCCCGGTGAGTTGGGCAACCCAACCCGGTGAAGGGAAGGTGCTCCTGAACGACAATTTGGGCAGGTCACGCGATTGCAGATCGAATTGTGTAATTGGATTGTTATTGCGAGAAGAAAGTTGGGATTCCTCTCCAAAGGCTGTTATTGTATATTTTTAAGTATTATCATTATTATTGTGGGCTAACTCATCTTTAGGGAGTTGCCCCTCCCGTTAATTATCCGTTGTGCATATGTGTAAAATAATGATGATGATGAAAGATTTTTAAATGAATGTTTCCGCTGTGTTATGAAAGTTTATACTTAGAAAGTGAAAAATAAACTAAGTATCGAATGTTAGGCGTAATCCACACTTGAAAGTATTAGTGAAAAGAATTCGAGCGGTGGTGCCGCACCTCCTATACACAGTTGAAAGACTACCACCAGGGTAGGGGCGTGACAGATGGGATTCCTTTGTTATGATAATCTCCACTCTTATAAGCTTGATCTCATTTTTATGTCACTCCTCAGCAGTGTATTTTTTAACCCCGTACATAAATTACCTGCATACGAATTCTAAAACACAGAAAATAAACAATACGAGAGCATAACACATAAAACACATATACACAGAGATTTTCCCCTTGATCCAAAAACCGGGACTATTAGCGTGATTTTTCATTATATTCCTTTCAATGTTACAATACATATTTATACATGCCAAAGCATCTAATACCATGGACCAAAAAACCATCGTGTCCAAAACCATGGACCGAAAACCATCGCGTCCAAAACCATGTGCGAAAATCATGCACAAAACCATAGGTAGGTCTTCCCAACCTAATATACGGTCCAAAAACAAAATTTTCCGGGGCGCTGCCCTGGACCCCATAGAGGGGGGCTACCTGCACCCCTCAAACTTCCTATGACCCCCCCTGCTATGCAATCGATGCACCGAAGGGGGGGCTCTGCCCCCCCCCCCCCCCCCCTTTAACCCCCTGGTTAACTACGTGGGCTAGTCGTGGAAAGAATATAACACAACCCAAAATTCTCCCATTTGTTGTTTTCTTTCCACAGGGGGCCACAAGAAAGCTTAGTCATTTATCCAGCCCTGCAACACCCATTGTTTCTCTACACTAAGAGAACTTCTCAGAGCTCACAGATTTTGTCAATGCATTTGCAGTATTCTTCAAAGTTTCCACCTTTACCAGCAACACCTTTTTGTCTTCTATCATATCCCTCACAAAGTGATACTAAACATCAATGTGCTTTGTCTTTGAATGATATGTAGGGTTCTTTGCCAAGAAAATTGCACTTTGGCTGTCACAGTCTATATTTATATCTCCCTATACTAACCCCATACTTAAACACAATCTCTGCAACCAAACTGCTTCCTTTTTTGCATGAGTGGCTGCCATGTATTCGACCTCTGTAGTCGATAGTGCCACTACAGATTGTTTCTTACTCATCCAACTAATTGCACCTCCAAATAGGTTAAACACATACCCACTTGTAGATCTCCTCTGATCTAGATCTCCAGCCTAGTCTGCATCAACAAAGCCACGAATATCCAACACTCTGTCCAATCCTGGTCTTCCTTGGTAGCACAAACCATAATCACTAGTGCCATGCAAATACCTGAAAACCCGCTTCACTACTGTCCAGTGCTCCTTCCCTGGTTTTGACATAAACTTGCTCAATACTCCCACTGCATGTTCAATGTCTGGTCTAATACAGACCATTGCATACATCAGGCTACCGATTGCACTTGCATATGGAACACAATACATGTCCTCTTCCTCTTCTTATGTCTTGGGACACTGTTCAACAGATAACCTCACACTTACAGGAATAGGAACCTTCACCGGTTTACTATCCTGCATATTAAACCTCTGCAGTATTGTCTCAACATACTTCCCCTGGTTTAACTAGAGCTTCCTCTTTTCCCAGTCTCTTTTAATTTCCATGTCCAAAATATAGTTTGCAACACCAAGATATTTCATGTCGAATTTGGAGGACAATTTGGTCTTCAAATCTTGGATAATTTCTTTGTCATTTCCAACCAACAACATATCATCCACATACAAGACCAGAGAAATAACACGGTCACCAATTAATTTAAAATACACATAGTGATCTGCTTAGCTTCTGGTGAAGCCAAGTCCCCGTATAAATGTATCAAATTTATGATACCACATCCTTGGTGACTGTTTTAACCCATACAGAGACGTCATTAACTTGCATACCAGTTCTTTCTTACCTTTCACCGCAAAACCTTCAGGTTGCTTCATGTAGATCTCCTCTTCTAGATCCCTGTGAAGAAATGTTGTCTTCACATCCATCTGTTCTACCTCAAAATCAAAAGCAGCAGCAACAGATAAAAGTAATCTAATAGAAGCTACCTTGGCAACAGGAGAAAAAATATCAATAAAATCAATTCCCCGCACCTGGGAATAACCTTTTGCTACCAACTGAGCTTTGTATTTCTCCACCTTTCCTCCTGCATTTGTCTTCTTTTTGAACACCCATTTGCTGCCAATGGGTTTCCTTCCAGTCAACAACTCCACTAGATCTCAAGCCTCATTTTTGTGCAAAGATGCCATTTCATCAACCATGGCCTCTTTCCAGAGTTTTCCATCTTCTGAATCTACTACTTCCCTCATAGTTCTGGGATCATCTTCAGTAAAAGATAAAGCAAAATTTGAACAGAAAGAAGATGCATTATACCTTTACGGCTACCTTCTTTCTCAAACTGATCTTCTCACACCCAGAGTTTGTGGCTCTTCATCTTCTAATTCCTCCTCTACTGTAGAGTCTGATTCTTCCTCCTTAAGCTCAAACTCTACCTTCTCAGGTTCCTTTGGTTGGACTTCATGTTTAATAACATATTTCACCTCTCTGAACGCCACATCTCGGCTGTACACAACCTTCCTTGTTACTGGGTTCCAAAGCTTATAACCCTTTAAACCATCCTTGTACCCAATAAATATGCACTTTTCATATTTACTATCCAACATGGTTCTTTTCTCCTTTGGAACATGTACATATGCATCACATCCAAATACCCTCAGATGTGAAAGAGAGGGTTTCTTAGTAGTCCATACCTCTTGTGGAGTCTTATCCTCCAACGCTGATGAAGGTGATCTATTGACCAAGTAACATGTTGTCTCCACCACCTCTGCCCAGAATTCTTGTCCTAACTCGGCAACACTAAGCATGCTTCTTGCCCTTTCCATCAATGTCTTGTTCATTATTTCTGCAACTCCATTTTGTTCAGGTGTGTATAGAGTAGTCTTCTGCCGTGCTATACCACACTTATAACAGAATTCTTCAAATTCCTTGCTGCAAAACTCTCCACTGTTATCTGTCCTCAACACCTTTATCTTCTTCTCTGTCTCGTTTTCCACCAGAGCCTTAAATTCTTTAAACCTGTCAAAGACTTCAGATTTCTTCTTAAGGAAATATATATGTATTCCTTGTGAAGTTATCTATAAATGATACATAGTACACAGACTTACCCAGTGATGGAACCTTCATAGGTCCAAACACATCACTGTGCACAAGTTCTAATATATGTTTCGCCCTCTTACCACCAGAGGGGAAACTCACCTAATTCTGCTTCCCATATACACAATTTTCACAGAAATCAAAATCCAGAGAGCTATTACTCATATCTTCTACGATACCTTTACCATGAAGTATTCGAAGGCCCTTCTCTCCAATATTTCCAAGCCTTTGATGCCACAACATGGTCTTCTCTCCAAAGACCACTAGATTTTCTGCTCCACTTTCAGGAACCACAGAATTGTTGCACCCATCAAAGTGCTACCTTGTAGCTTGTACAGAGTTCCAATCTGAACTCCCTGCATCAATACCAGTGCTCCCCGAACCATTTTGCAGGTATCCTTCTCGAACACTGTTTTTACACCTGCATCATCTAGCTTGCTTACGGAAGTCAGATTTCTGGCCAATGCAGGAATATGCAGAACACCCGGAAGTGTTCTAACCCTTCCACCTTGCAACTTCAACTTTACTTTTCCACGACCAATGATTCTAGCCTTCGTGTCATCCGCCAAGAAGACATCAACACCATCATATTTCTCATACTCGTAGAACCACTCTCTATGGGGAGTGAAGTGAAAGGATGCATCTAAGTCAATCAACCATGCCTCATGATCTACATGTGTACTTGAATAAGCCAAGTACACATCCCCACCTTCATCTGAGGTGGTTTTCGCCTCTGCAGAAGGAACATCATCAGATCCCTTTCCTTTGTCAGGAGCTTTATATTTACAATCCCTTTTGTAGTGCCCTTCCTTTCCGCATTTCAAGCACACCACCTTTACAGGTTTTCCTGGAGATTTAGATCTCCCACTCGATGACTTATTTTTGTTTCTGTTCTGGGACCATCCTCGTACAGACAAGGCATCACCATTTTGGCTCTCCATATTTTTCCGTCTCATCTCCTCCGCCAGCAAGGATGAGACTATTTCATAAAATTGCAAGGCAGTTGCATTGCTACCTATTGCAATAACCAGACTATCCCACAAATTTGGTAGAGAACACATCAAATTGATGCACTTATCTTCATCTAAAATTTTAATATCAACAGATAATAACTGACTTACCACAGTATTAAATGCATTCAGATGTTCTGTCACCGAGTCTCCATCTTTCATCCTCAGGTTATACAGTTTTTTCCGTAGGAACAATTTATTCACCAGAGACTTAGATTGGTACAAAGTCCCTAACTTGTCCCACAAAGCCTTTTTTGTAGCTTCCCACGATACATTCAACAATACTGAATCTGAGACACACAATCGTATTGTGCTCTTAGCCTTCTGATCCAACTTCTTCCATTCTTCATCGGACACTCTTGTTGGTTTAGTACCTGGATCTACCACGACCCACTGATATTTATCCACCAACAGATCCTCCATGTTGAGTTTCCATAACTCAAAACTCTGACCATTAAATTTCTCGATCTCTATCTTTCCACTGCTCGCCATCTTCTTTCACCACCAGAATCGATCTCGTAGATCTCCCACTGAACAGAGTCTACCACAGGCCCGAGCGAAACCCCTCAGCAACAAAGGCGTCCCCTTGAAGCCAAAACAACTTTGATACCAAATGTAGGTTTTAACCCCGTACAAAAATTACCTACATACGAATTCTAAAACATAGAAAATAAACAATGCCAGAGAATAACACATAAAACACATATACACAGAGATTTTCCCCTGGATCCCAAAATCGAAACTACTAGCTTGATTTTTCATTATGTTCCTTTCAATGTTACAATACATATTTATACATGCCGAAGCATCCAATACCATGGACCAAAAAACCATCGCGTCCAAAACCATGGACCGAAAACCATCGCATCCAAAACCATGTGCGAAAAGCATGCACAAAACCATAAGTAGGTCTGTCCAACCTAATATAGGGTCCAAAAACAAAATTTTCCAGGGAGCTGCCTCGGAACCCATAGAGGGGGGCTACCCACAACCCTAAAACCCCCTATGACCCCCCCCGCTACGCAATTGGCCCAATGAAGGGGGGGCACCACCCCCCCTCTAACCCCCTGGTTAACTACGTGGGCTAGTCGTGGAAAGAATATAACACAACCCAACACGCGGTGACATATATGTTTCATGATGTGATATTACTTCGCTAGTATAGAAATAAATTTCCAATCGTATAAAAAAATAGCATTTTTGCAATGTTACTTTGTCATTTTGGGTTCCTTAGGTGGTTGACTTCTTATTGCCACCGCACTAGGGCTACAAAACCAAAGGCAAGATGTCATCTATAGTTGTATTGATTTGTGTTGGCAGTAGGTTTTTTTATTTGATGGAAGTCGGTGATGGGACAAACTCCTCACGACATTGAGAAAAGCGTTGCATTGCCATGATGTTCTTGTTAGTCGAGTGAAAGAAGTCCAGTCACTTTAGTTTCCTAAATCTCATCAGCCATAACAGAGACTTAATATTATCAACGTAAAAAGCGCATGTTAAAAATATTTAAGATGGAGTATGTTATAATTTAATTTGATATTAATGACGATGAATATATCTATTGATTTTTATGATAATCAATAAAATCTTAAAATCCTAAACTTCTTCATGATGGATGGGATTCCTTTGGTTATGATAATCTCCACCCTTATAACCTTTCATTTTTATGTCACTCCTCCGCAGTGACATATATGTTTCATGATGTGATATTACTTCACTAGTATAGAAATAAATTTCTGATCATACAAAAAAAATAGCATTTTTGCAATGTTACTTTGTCGTTTTGGGTTCCCTAGGCAGCTGACTTATTATTGCCACTGCACTAGGGCTACAAAACCCAAGGTAAGATGTCACCTATAGTTGTATTGATTTGTGTTGGCAGTAGGTTTTTTTTATATGATGGAAGTCAGTGATGGGACAAACTCACCACGACATTGAGAAAAGTGTTGCATTGTCATGTTGTTCTTGTTAGTCAAGTGCAAGAAGTCCAGTCACTTTAGTTTCCTAAGCCTCATCGGCCATAACGGAAACTTAATCTTATCAACGCAAAAAGCACATGTTAAAAATAATTTTTTTTTTTTGTAAGTAAGAATATGTATTATAAAGAAAATATAGTACAAGACTTCTGCAACTGCAGAAAAACGAGCCGCTAAACAGCATGCTTAGCAGCAAAAGACTGAGAAAAAAGACAGCCCACCATGCAAGGCGGCAGAGAGACACTAAGGCTAAAAGGGCAGCCGGAAAGGAAAAAACCACCTCGGCTCCCAGGAAGGGCAGAGAAAAAGAGCACCCCGAAACTTACATTAACCAGACAAAGAGGGAAAAATGACCAAAACGGAGATTCTACACAGCTTGGGTGGAATCATTTGGTCGCCCCTTTTTCCCCTTTTTTTTGCCTGCTCTTATCCAGATCCCCCCTGAGCTATGCAGTTTATGATAGATCTGAAGACTGCGTTGGGCGGAGGGGGAAATCTCCTTGTCAGATTCTGGAGGAGAAGCCTCATGAGAACGCTTCTGAGAAAAAGGGTTGACTGAGTTTTCCTTCAGACATACCGCGGTCGAAACCGGTGCTGGCGTTTCCTGCGTTGGCGAATCAGCTAAGATTTCTTCGTCTGACTTCCCATCCTCTTCATCAGAGCTGGAGGAGACATCCAATGGAGGAGGATCATGGTGCATCCATCTTTTGGGCTTTGGTTTGGAGTTGGCCTTCGTGTTATGGGAGAGAATGGAAGGACACGAATTTTGAAGGTGCCCTGTGAGATGACAGATTCGGCAGCGAAAGGCTGTATTTTCAAAATCCAGGGATTGGGTCCAATGAAAGTCTCCTATCTTGAGATTTATTTGATCTGGCAGTCCTCTGCTTATGTCTATTTCTGCGCAGATTCTTGCAAAGGTGTAAATTCCTTGTTCTGCTCTTGAGTAGTCTGCGTTGAGGAAACGACCTAATGAATTGCCGATTCCTTCAAAGACAGCCTGGTGCCATAGGTGCGCTGGAAGGTTGTGAAGTCTGACCCAGATTGGCAGTTTGGTAATGACTGCTGAGGAAGGGTCGAAATCCTGAAACCATGGAGTAAGGAATAAACCCGCAGAATTCCAAAACCATGGGCCATCTGAGAGGACTCTTTGGTAGTCCTCGTTCTTACTAAACAGAACTATGAAAAACCCTTTAGAACAGAGATGGACCTTGCAGTTCTTGGTCCAATTTGAGTGAATCCACTGATATAAATCTGCTGTTCGAGGCCAAAGACCATTGAACCTGCATATGATACCTGTTTCTGCAAACACCTGATGATTTAAATCCAGCGAAGGATCATTTATTTCAATGGATGAGACTTCCTCCAGCTTGTCTACTGAGAAGGGCTTAGGAACTTGAGCTGGAGGGGTTTTATTCTTGGACTTTTGCGCATGGACGGCATCCTTGTAAGAGAATGCTGGAGCAGAGGAAGACTGTCCAGCAGCTCCCCCTCTAAGTCGAAGGGAAAGAGATATGGAAGCGTTTCTCTGGAGGTTATAGCAGGAAAGGGGGCTGGAGTCCTCCAGATGTTTGCCTTCGAGAATGAGACGTTGAAGGGCTGTGGGGATCCCCTCTTTTGCTTCCAATTTCAGCTTAAGGCTCTGAACAAGATCAGAAGGTTTTACCCACTGAAGCCAAGTCTTGCCGGAAAGTAGCACAATCATAATCTGAAAAGGAGCTGAGTCTTCAGATTTCTGCTCTCTGCTTTGAGATTGATTACGGAAGGGATTGATACCCTCATATCCATATGAGGGCGCAGGTGAAGCAGAAAATATTAATCTCTGAACAGAGGAGTATACAGAAAATTCCTCTGTTTTCACAGGCATTTTATCAAACACTTGCCCCTCATCCTTGGTGGTTCCAGAATGAAGAGGTTTGCGAGGTGCAGTACGTTATAATTTAATTTGATATTAATGACAAATGAATCTATCTATTGATTTTTATGTCACTGCATAACAGTGACATCTATGATCCATGATTTTGTATTATTCTTGTTCGTACAAAAAAATTGCAAAAAAAACATGGAGGTTACATAGTTCACCTTAGGTTTTCATTTTTCACGCACGGTGATCTAAGAACTGCTGCCACATTGGGGCTACAAAGCTCGATGCAGTAGTGAGCTCTATGTTGACAGTTTAAATGTTGTGTTCATTTTATTATCGTGTAATTTATGGGGATGTCCTTTATTGTAAGCAACGTTAATGTAATGCAATCCACATTTTGTGCGTTCGTAGTCCCATGAGGATTCCACAAAGTAATTTTTGTGTGCTTTGAATTTTGAGATTTTTTTGGGTCGAATGTTGGGCAGGCTTTTACCCTTTTTTGCAGGGTCTATTTAAGAGCGAACTTAGAGCCGTCACATCTTCCAGATATGGTGCATGTTAGGGTTCTGAATATGTGCTTTATCTAAATATTGATCTGAGACTGAGGCATTGGACTCAAACTTGCACGCTTTAGCTTGTTCCTGCATGGGTTTTCAGGTATGTAGGGTTTCTATTTTATTTTCTCAAAACTGCAATTGTTGCAACCTATTTTTTGCAGCAGGTGCTTCCTACTTTGTCGTTTGTTTCTCGTCAAGGAAATCAAACTTCCGTGTTGGGTTCAAGAAGTTTTTGCGTTCTCAGTTTCAAGTACAAATTATGTAACTTGTTTGCTTTTATTTTGAGACTATTATTTCTTTTATGTTTTAGTATTCCTTGTTTTAGACACATGTTTCCTTATCTTACTTCAATTTTAATGATAACACAGTCTAATTCGAGCTTTGACGATTCTATAGCTTGTACATGTGTCCCTTGTCTATACGATTCATGTTATGTCTTCAAGGGTAGAGTGCTCTTAAAGGATATTTGAGATGTGGTTTTTGTTACAAGTTTTTCAGATTCCAGGGTTTTCTTTTTTTGCTTTAATGGCTTTAGATCGTGAGTCTCTAGGTCTTCTAGAAATTTCTCTTTAGAGTCTGTGCTGGGAAATATTATGTGCTTCTGCATTTACAAAACCTTTCTTTGTATGATAATTGTGCCTAATATTGTGTAACAAACATTTCCTTCTTGCATGCATGTTGATTCTGTTGTTTCAGTGCAACTGTTTGTCTGGTATCTTCCTTTTCTTGAGGATGAGCCATGTTCTGAAATCCTATAGAATTATTTTCTCTAGTTTCCTTTTCAAATAGTATTCAAGATTGCATATTTTGTATGTTATTTTTACACGTAAATCATTTATTTAAGGTTTCACGTTGCCCCTTGATTTATCTTGTTTCTACTCCATTTGTTTTGTGTTTTTTTCCCTCCACGTAACTTACAAGATAAATTTCAGAGGTTAGGCTGAAAACTTTTGTTTTGTGTCATGAATGTCCTATTGGAGCTCATCTAAATTCTATTGCATATGGTTGATGCATCTTTTCAGTTTTATGGAACAACCATCTCTTAAAGAAAGAGAATATGACATCATATAATATATGGCATATCAAATTTAGTTTGCTTAAAGTAGCTCTTAATGTTTTCCAAATTGGAGCAATATAGAGTCCGAGAAAGAAAAAATCTCTCTAAAGAACAAGAAAAGGAGATTAAAAACCCCATAGCAGGTCAAAGGTCTAGAGAGATTTTATGTCGGTAATGGTCTTTCAAATTTTGAGCTCAAGTCCTATAGTTGTATTTCTTTAATCTTTTGAGCATCATTGTATGAAAATTTTGAAGCTCTAGTAGATTGTGAATTTTGTATTTACACGAGTGATGGTTCATTCTGGAAAATATTTAATCTGCAGAACATAAGCATCCTTCAGAAGTTATGCAAACACAATTATCAGAAGAGCTATGATTAACAGAGAAGCGGGTACAAGGATGATTCTGTCACATGAGGCTTAAGGATGGATGGCACTTTTATTCTCTGAGAAGGCAAATTTGTTTGATTTGAATATAGGATAAAATTGTAAAACATAGCTTGTTTATTTTAGAGGTGCAGAGACAAAATGGTCTGCCAACAACATGGATAGTAGTTGTCTTGCCCTCCGAGGATATATATTTTTTCTAATTTGAATAAAGGTGTATCTACTAATATTAAATTTAGGAAAATGTAGCATTATTATGTGGTTGTGTGCTCATTTCTATTACATTATATTACATGAAACACAACACTTAATTTTTATTTTATTTTTTGCATTCGTAATCAATAGAATCAAAGTTTTCTTCCTCCTATTTTTTGTATTGAATAAATAGTGTGAATTTTTAGAACTTAAAAAATTTATAATAACAATTATTAATTTAAAATTATGCTCAATAAAATTTGTATAAATTCAAAATTTTATAAACAAGTTCCACTTGATAGCAATGTATAAAAAAAAGTAAAAGCAGTGACATTGCCACCACATGGCTCTTGTTTAACAAAATTCCAAAAAGCATAATGTCCATATCTACAAACCCCCAAAATGGAAGCCATAGGATCAAAAGCAAAATCATTAAATAAAGCGAATTGTGCGAGTGTCCTACCAAGTAATTGTTGAAACTTTTAGTTATTTGATTTTTTTAATGATGTGAGTTAATTCTTGGAAGTTAAAATTTATAAGAGTAAGAAAATTTTGAATGAGGTGAGTTAATTTTTTGGATCTTAAATTTATGAGAATAATGTATATATTTTGGTTTTTTAAATAATAAAATTTATTAAAATTTAATTGTTAATGGACAATAAAGAAAGTTATTATTGGTTTTATTATTAATAATAATGGAAATTTATCACGTAAAATAATTTATTAGCAATTTAAAAAATATTTTTATGTTACATATCTTTAAATTTTGTATTATTAACTTATTTCTTTCCATTTATTTCAAAATAAAAAAATAATTATAATATAAATAATATTGACAAAAAAAGTGTAATCATTGTTATAATTTTATATGCTTTTTAATAATATTTTTTTTCATTTTTTTTCTTTCTAATTTGATCTATTATAAAATATTCATTAAAATATATGTTTTAAATTAGGGGAGGCTAGAGCGGGAGGGGTTTAGGGACCTCATTGAAAAAACTGAAATACAATATGCATGGGGCTTGGGAAAAGCGACCAACAATCAAGCCAAATTCTTGGCCTTGTGGAAAGGACTAGACTTTGCTTTTTTTTTTGCCCCTTGGAAAAAAGGTAATTTTCATTGAGATATAAAAATTACATGTTGTAAATAGAAAAGCATATGATACAATGAGGCTGCGATTGTCAAAAAAAGCCTTTCTTCCACGCAGGGAGGCTAATCACTTAATATCTTTTGTTGTTCTTGTCAAAAAAAAGCACTGGCTTAAGGCTGCCAGTTTTTCTGTCAAAAAATAGAGTTCCTGAAGTAGCTTGAAAATAAATAGAACATATGAATATTTACATACGGATGTGAGTAATATAAGAACAAAAACCACAAAAACTATGCTCCCTGAGAGCTCTCTGCATTGTCTATGTCCATAAAGGGTCTGTGATAAAACTGATAGGCATGCCCTTCTCTGTGCTCCTGTATCAACCAAGTGTCGGGAGGCTTGTGCGCAGCTTCTTTGGATAAGCTGTCAGCGTCCGCATTTCGCTCCCTGTAAATATGTCGACATGTAAATGAATCAAAAGCAGTAATAAGACGATGGGCCTCATCTAGAATATGAAACAATGAGAAAATTGAGCATCTGGTCTTTTTATTGATCCAATCACAGACAATTTTTGAATCACCAAAGAGCTGCAGGTCACGGCATTGGGATTGTAAGGCATATTGGATAAGGAATTTTGCAGAGGACAGTTCTGCAAAATTGTTTGTACCTCCCCCTAATCCCATTTGAATGTGGAACGAATGAGTGTCAGTGAGGTTTAAAATGGCTCCTCCCCCACATCCCTCTTCCTGGGCAGACCCATCAAAATAGGCCCATGGTTTTGAGTGGTCGATGGATTCCAGAGTGATGGTCCTGGATCGGGGTAGTTCTTCATCTTCAGGGATGAGGGAGAAATCAGAGATGATTCGGGAAGAGATGGAAGGCCAATGCGGCATGGAGTTTTGAAAGATGAGGTTATTCCTAGCTATCCAGAGGCCCCAACAGACCAGCAGGGGCAAGTTCTTGAGTTTTTTGGGGGAGGCGCTGGTCCACCAAGCTGACCAGGCTTCTGAAATCGAGGCACCCTACCATCTTGACGAGGAGGGGATTGCTGCTGAGATGGATAGCCAAAGATCCCGAGCAGCCTTACATTCAATAAAGAGGTGGATTGCGGATTCATTGTTGCATTTACACAGATGACACCAGAAGGGGCCATGATGAGCTCGCTTTAACAGGTTATCTCCTGTTGGGATTTTATTCTTCAGAATAGTCCACATTAGAAGTTTGCTCCTGGGGGGCACTTTAGTTTCCATAAATGTTTCCACCACTGTTCCAGATTCGGTGGGCGTCGTTCCTCAACAAGTACCAAATATCCCTCCTTTGGCCTATATCTTCCTACCTTCGAAAGCGCCCAGACTACTTCATCGTCCTCTTCCCTGATCCTGATTTGAGCTTCAGAGAGGGCCCGAGTATAGTCATTCCAAAGATGAGTCCATTGAGGGGGAATGTTAAGATCTCGAGCAGTTTTCCAAGCTTGCTGGAAAGGGGTGGAGCGTTCCATATCTACTATTTGACCAATATATGTAATGTTGTTGTCCTGAAGGAAAGATCGAAAGTCCTCTGGCAGCCTGTGAAGGTTCCCACAACCTATCCAGGGATCACAACCAATTCTGACTCTCATGCCTGACTGGATTTTCCAAGTAAGACCTTCCCTGATGATGTTGAGGGATTTTAGCACTGCCTTCCATATAATGGAGACCCCTGGGAGGCTGCTTGGAGGATGGAAAATCCAGTCCATCAGGGGTACAGGGCTGATGTATTTTGAGCAGGCCACCCTGGTCCATAAACTATTCGATGAGAGCAACTGCCATCCCAGCTTTGCCGCCAAGGCTGAGGAGAAATCTTCTAGCTTCTTTATGCCCCATCCACCCCATTTCTTGGGAATAGAAATGGCCTCCCATTTTACCCATGCAAAAATTCTTCCTGATTGTTTCCCTTTCCAAAGGAATCTACAGCATAAGGCCTGTATCCTGGCTAGGATACCCCTAGGGATCCAAGCCAGTGACATCCAATAGACCGGGGTAGCTTCCAAGACTGCTTTGATGAGCGTGAGTCTACCTACCCTGGAAAGGTATTTGTGAAACCAAATGTTTAGTCTCTTTTCCAATTTGGATATTAACCAGGTCCAATCTGCAATTTTGTACCCCAAAGGCTTCAGTTTGTAGCCGAGATATTTAAGCCCCTCTTCCAGCCTGAGCAGGGTGTATTGAAAGCGGTGCAGAGCATAATGAATTTCATGGGGGGAGCATCCATTTTCTATGAGGGTCAACTTGTTACAATTGACAATCATCCCCGTAGCTTTTTGGAAGAGGGCGAAAATGTTCCTTAGGGAGGTTAAGTCGCCTATACTGCCATTGAGAAAGATGAGCACATCATCCACAAATAGCAGATGAGTTAAGATGCAGTCTGTTGTAAGCTTGATGCCTTGAAGTCTACCCCTTCTGTGCTCATCTTTTATCAACCTATTAAGACCATCCATGATCAGAGGGAACAATAGAGGAGATAAAGGACATCCTTGCTTGAGTCCTCTTTTTGAATAGAAAAAAGGGGAGGCAGCTCCATTGATAAGCACACTAAAAGGAATATTGGTTATGCAGCACATGATCCATTTAATAAACTCAAAAGGAAAACCCAAGTGGATTAGGAGCATTCTGATATAAAGCCAATTTGCTCTATCGAAGGCTTTTGAAAGATCTACCTTAAGGATCATACCTTTTAGTTTTTTGGAGTGCAGCGAATGAAGTACCTCCTGTGTGTTTCCTACTGCAGCTTCATGAATTTGTCTCTCTTGCAGGAAAGCAAATTGTTCGGGCGAGATGAATCTGGAAAGGATGGGTCGCATTCTGTTTGCAATGATCTTGGCTAAAATTTTGTAAATGCAATTACACAATGAGATAGGCCGAAAGTCATCAAATGAGGAGGGGTTGTCAGCCTTTGGAATGAGAGCAATGAAGGTAGAGGTGAGGGATTCAGGGAGCGATCCACAAGTTCTGGAGTGTTCCAAGACCTTTAGGAGGTCTCCTCCCAGAGTGTCAAAAAAATCTGAATAGAATTCGATCGCCCAACCATCTGGACCTAGGCTCTTGTCCTTTTTGAAACCCTTAATCATGGCTTCCAATTCCCCCATTGTGATTTCTCTCAGCAGATCCAAGCTAGCCTCCTGGTCCACAAAACGAGGGAAGAGCTGGGCTACTTGCATGATTTCGGCAATATTAACTTCAGGGGGGGCCTTATAGATCTGTTTGAAGTGAGAGGTTGCTAGGGTGGCCAGCTGAGGAAAAGTGTTTGCTTGATGACCATGCTCATCCAAGAGATTCCAGATGGTGTTTATGTTTTTCCTTCCATTTGCGAACTTATGGAAGAATTTTGTATTATCATCTCCCTCTAAGAGCCAGGTCGCCCTACTCCTCAACCTCCATGCTTCTTCACGATCCATTAGAATTTTCTTCCTAGAGGTGTAGAGCTCCACTAGTCTGTCTTTCAGATCAGTCCTACCGTATGCTTGGATCAGATCATTTTCTAAGGCAGCTATATCCTTTTCGGCATTAAGTAAGGTTTGATCATCTTTGAGGTGCTTGTTATGAGCCCATATTTTAGAAAGGTTCTTCAGCCCCCTAAGATTCTGTGCAAAACCCTCCATTATGTTGTCACATTCAGTCGGGGGGTGGGCTTTCCAGAACTCCTTGATCATCTGAATGTAGGAGGGGTCTTTTAGCCAAGATGAGCTAAACTTAAAAAGACCCTTGGGCTTCTGGGGGCCTCCTCGGATTTCCATAAAAATAGGAAGGTGATCAGAGATACCCCCTGAGCCTACCCATTGTTTGTGAAAAATGCCCATAGATACCAACCCTTCCTTAATAAGAAAGCGATCCAAGCGTCTCGCAAGACTGTCCTCTCCAGATCTATTGTTCCTCCAGGTTGGCATAAGCTTGGTAGAAGGAATGTCCATGAGGTTATGGAGCTCCAAAAGATTCCCAAAATATGCAGATAAGGGGTCTTGCTGTGCATGAAACCCCCAGGATTCTGAGAGACCTAAGGAGAAATTTAGATCCCCACCCAAAATAAGCAGGTCTGTCTGGAGGATATCAGAGGCAAGAAAATGGTCCCAAAAAGTAGGTCTCTGTTGGCAAGGCCCATAGATATTAAGGATGCGAAGCTCCAGGCCCAGCTCTGAAGAGAAGAGGTCAGCTCCCAGGTGGCCATGGCCTCCCCAACAATTGTTAAGATGAAAGGAGTGGGAGTTGAAGCCCATTGCTAAGCCTCCTGATCTTCCATTGGCATCAATTCCAAAAAAACTCCATCTGATGAACATGGCTTCTAGGAGATGGGAGATGGAGTCAGCGGGTCCCAGAGTCTCTTGCAGGAGGATGATGTCGACCGGGGATGTTTGAAACAATCTGCGCAGGGCTAGTTTCTTGTCGGGCCTAGCCAGCCCTCTACAATTGAAGGAGGCTATCTTCATAAGGGGGGCGGGGGGGGGCGCAGTTGAGGGGTTCATTGCTCTAAGTACCCCATTGATAGTAGCTTGCTTCCCCAAAGCAATTTCTTTGCCAGCTCGAAGCTGAGCCTTTGAGAGAGAGGAGGGTCGCCCCCTAGGGAGTTTGGGATAAATAAGAGTCTGAGAGGGATCCAAACCAGAGGGGTCTTGAGGAGCAGGTTTCCGCTTGGCCTTGGACCTGGCCTGGTAACGAGGGGAGGGGAGTCAACCCCGAGGTCCGAGGTGATCATATAGGGGGTGGGAAGGGGGGAAGAGGGAGCCTCAGGGAAGGGGAAGGGGGGGGGGGGAGGGGGAGGAGGGGGGACAAGAGGGTGCCTTCAGAGGGGAAGGGGAAGCCGACTTCTTCAAAGCATTTTCAAAAGGAAAATTGATTAAATCATCAGAAGCATGAAAGCAAGAGGGAGAAGGGGAAATATGCTGCTTACCCGAAGAAACTGTCGACCCTGCATCCGCTCTTGCCCTGGTGAGAGGAGGGGAAGGAGGCCGAAACGAAGGTCTGCTGTGTTTCTTTAGGGGTCCCTGCGAGTGAGTTTGATCCTTTGGTGCCTAGTCACTCTGATTCCCTTCATCTGAGTTGCGATTCTGCTTCCCCTGGTTCAGATCAGACTTTGGGGATATTGTCTTTCCTGCTTCCCCACCATCCAAGTTCCTGGAGTTCTTATTAAGTGGGAAATCCTTAAAAATATGCCCCACCTTGTGGCACCTCCTGCATCTAAAAGGAACCCCTTCATAATCTAGGTTCTGCCTGCAGGAGAAATTCCTCCATTGAATTGTAATGTATTCCTGTAATCCTCCGCTAGTGTCAATGTGAACCAGAATTCGAGCATACGCCATCTTCCCAGTCGAGAGATACGACTTTTCATATTCAAGGTATGTTCCCAGGGAGTTCCCGATGTGTCTGAAGATGTCTTTAGACCAGAACTGCATGGGAAGACCAGGAAATCTAACCCAGAGAGGGTTGGCCCCTAACTGTTCTCTCTCTAGATCAAAAAGTGGAGTCCATCGCCGAAGGAGAACTGGAGCTTGTTCAATGTGCCATACCACTGAGAGCACCTAGTTGGTGTGCTCTGCCCTGGCAAATCTAAGTGCGAACCAACCTTTCACAAAGGTCTGAACCACCGGGAGTTCGGCAAGGTGGTTGCTCCAGACCTCTGAGACCCACTGCTTTAGCCTATCAGCATTGTAGTGGCGACCCCGAATTCTTCCAACAAGCACCCTCTCAGCAGTTTCCATGGCCTCGCTCCACTAGAAGTCCTCTCCCAGCCTTAAGAAGACCTCCAAGTTTTTGGGTCTAAGGATCCTTTGCTTCTTTGATTTGCGAGGGCCTTCTTCAGGGGAGGGGTTCAGAGGGGGATCATGGGTAGGGTTTGTCTCAGGAGCCAGGTCACCCAAGGGAGGGATAGAGGGGAAAGCCCCGGAAATGGGGGGGACCTCGGTGAAATTTCCAGAAAGGGGCAGTGCTGATGCTGGAGCGGATGGTCCAGGGGCGGGGGCAATGGGATCACTGGAGGGTTCAGAGGGCATACGAGAACTGACTGAGGAGGGGAGGTCTTCTACGGACAAACCCAGACTCAGATCAAGAGATTGATCCACGAAATTGAGGGTGGAGGGAGATAAGGGCTGGCCGGTGAGATCAGGGATGGAAGGAGTGACCTTAGAGAGCGTCGCTATTGAGCACGAGGGCCCTGAGATCGAGGGTAGCGAGGCTACTGTGTCAGTGAATTCATCGCCAAAGTGATAGCTGCTAGCCGGAAAAACCTTTGGAGAGGACCAGATGGAGGCGCCCTCAAGTGGGTCTTCGGAGTAGTCAACAAGGTCTTCCATAACCGACACTATAAAACCGTGCCAGCTGCCTTCAGAAACCCTAGGTCGAGATGCTGTAGAAACCGGGAGGGAGATTAGAGGTAATCCCGTAACAGCAAAAAAGTAAAAACCGAGGAGGCGGATGGGCCTAGAGAGTAACGGGCCGGCGTACGGGGGACCAGGGGTGCTGCAGTAGGGTCAGGCTGCTTCGGGGAAGGCGCAGGCAGTGAGAAAATCGGCGAACCCTAACCCCATCTCCTTCGTCACTCAACTAGACTTTTCTTTGTTAAGGAGAATGCAACAATTAGTAATCTATGGAGACCCCATGTTTGCCACTCAATAGGTGAGAAAACTTTAAGGGAGTAAGACAAAGGCCCACACATCTGTTCTATAGAGACTAAGATTACAATTGTCAAAATTTGAGAAGGTGGATTTCTTTCATGTCAAGCGCCATCTCAATTCTGATGTGGATGCATTGGAAAACAAGGGAGTTTCCCTCAAACAAGTAATTCCAGTCCTAGACAAAACCAATGGAATTTTCAATCCTTTGCCATGAAAAACCATAATAAACATTTGAAGGAGAAATAATTTTTCTTATTAAACATAGAAATATGGGTCATTAAGTGGTAGTCGGAAAATCGGATTTATACTAGCCTCATTCTTTAATTACCGTTCCCAGATTCTTCTTCTCTTATTGATGGGCTTTGAAGATTGATGTCCACTTGGTTTGTCTATACATGGGCATGCAGTGAAAGGAACAAATGGTTCTCTGCCCTAGTCTCTAGTAAAATTAAAAGGATGGGAAGGGTGATCAAATATGATCTCATGGAGATTTGAGCATGTCTCATGTACAATTATGTTCTGAAGATGGAGGGTATATGCAGAGAATTAAATGTTTCATATGGAAGAATGGTCCTGTGACTGAGTAACATTGGTAATGTCATTGAAACTGAAGAGTACATTACTAAAATGGAGGCAACGGGATTTGGCTATAAAAATAGTCCATATTGCATTGTTTCACTGAGAGACGTTGCAAAATATTACAAATTATAGGAACGCGAGCTATATTGTGGGTTTAGTTTCAACATGGCTCATTCGTCTGGCTTAGAAAAGGATGAATTGGCAATCCACTGGAATATCTCATGGTGAATTCAGAATATATAGTAATTATGATCAACAAGCAGGAAGCAATGCGATCAAATGGTATGAAAGCTCAATTAGTCCTCGTGAATTAAAAAATTGGTCTTCTGCATACCAAGGTTAAAACGGTTATTACTAAACTTTGACTCCATGTGTTATATGGAATCTACGACTGCGGACAAAAGTATCTTCCCTAGACCTAGTGACATGGTCTAGAACAACATAAATAAAAGACTAGAAAGTTTTCCTTAGAAGAATTGGAGAATGGAAAGACGCTTACCTGTGATCCATTGTAAGATCCTCTCTCCTCTTGGCTTGTAAGCTCCAACCATAGCTCCAATCATTATGATTAGAAACTTCACAAACAAACAACACAAGCCAAAGATCTACGACATTTATGTAGCATTATCCAATCATTTTATTCAATGGATCAGCATAGCATTGAAACACATGTACATAAACATAACATAACACATGTAGGAAAACAATATACTTTTTGTATTAATATAAAGGGAGATAGTTTACAACCAAAAGTGGAAGATGATCTTGTAGTGATCCTCCCAAGTTGACTAATCCTTCCTTACCACAACGTACACCTCAAATCCACCCTAATGCATGGGAATGATAAATCTCTTATGATCAAAGCAACAACATAAGGGTATGATTAGTCTCCAAAATCCAACCTCTAGCTTGTGGATGGCAGTAAATATATAGGAGAGGATGGTAGTTTAGGAATTCTTATCCATTTACCAATCTAGGCTTGAGATCCACTCTTAATGGGAGGATGAGATCAAGGGATAAGAGGTGAAAAATCCAAGGTAGGGAAGATAGGATTCAAAGTTATTATCCAAGGTAAATGGTTGTAACAACTCCTAGAAGCTTCTGGAAGAGGAAGCTTCGGGATTCTTTTTATTTTTCCTGAATTTCTAGAATTAGCACACCCCCAACAAGGGAAAACCTACTCTAATCATAGTAGGTGCAGAACTGAGCAACATATTGTTGAATGTAGGTCCCTAAAGGGCTAGGGTGCATTGGGCTTTAAAAGGACTGAAATGAAGCAGTCAAGGTGAGAAACTTAGGGATTTGAGAGAGTAATGCTTAGGGCTTTGTGTAGGGATGATGACAAGGTGTTCATGGATGTTTATTGATTCGGTTTGTAGGCTTATTGATCATATGTGACCAAATGGCCTATAACACCATGAAGTGTCACTTGGCTAAGTTAAAAAAAAATTATGGGATTGGGGTAGATGAAAATAGATGAGATATGCTTGAGGAAGGAAACACAACAGTGAATTCAGCTGTGAGAGGAGAGGAGCATCACATTGTATATGAGGTGGCAAAGGAAGGTTTGAGCATTGTTTCTCCACAACTGAGACAAATGGTAGAGGATAAAGAAGACTGCAATCTTGATTTTGGAGTTATTTGGCAGGCTAGTTAATCTTTCTATTAGTTAAACAATGTATTGCACATATGTTGCTATATTAGGAGTTTTTGGGTGAATATATAGACTATGTCAGATATCTATTGTGTTAGGTAGTCGGGCTAGAAGGAAAGAAACTCTCCTTTGGTTGTTTTTTAACACTTTTTATGATGAATTTGTTGAATATGTAATGTTCTAGCCTTGAAACTAGACAACCCGTAATAGAAAATCATAAGCATTTCTTATATGTGTGTGTGTGTGTGAGAGAGAGAGAGAGAGAGTTTGAGGAGTGCTAATTCCTGTCAATGCATTACAAGATATGATCAGATTCATTTCTTCTTTCTCTGGGATTGGTTCCTGGTGCATATCTTCTTCTTTTGATGTTTCTTGTTCCTTTTCTTGCTCCTCTTCCCCATCTATGTAAATTAATTTCTTCTCAGCAAACTTATGACCTTTAGTGTATTTTCTATCACAATTGTAACAAAGCCCTTTTGCTCTTTTTTCTTCCAATTGTTGTGGTGTCAACCTTGTAGGTGGTGAAAGGCTAGGAGAAACAACACTTCCATATTTATAGTTGTGAGTGGTAGGCTTCCTTGTTGCCATAATTTTTCTTTCCATTTTTCTTGCCAACCTGGATGCCTTCTCTAATGAATCAGGTTCCCAAAGGCGAACCTCATGTTGGATGTTATCCTTTAAATTCCCTATGAACACATCAATCCTATGCTCCTTTGGAATATCTTTTACCCTTATATTCAATTTTTGGAAGTCCTGAATGTGCTCCATCATTGAACCCTTTTGTTTTAGATTTATCAATTGGCTAAAAAAGGTGTTGTTCTTTGTATCCTCATAATGTGCTATCATTTCCTCCGTGAAAATTGACCGGTGACAAGTTGTTTACGAGAACAAATCCCTCTATACCATACAAAATGATTCGGTTCTAAATATAAAGATGCCATATGTACCTTTTGTGTGTTTTTCACATTATGTAGATCAAAATATTTCTCCATCTATAGTATCGATGTTAAGGGATCCTTGCCATCAAACTTCCTCATATCTATTTTTGGAATATGCTGGGTCTTCAATCCAACGTTAGATTCTACGAAATCATGATTAACATTACTTTTGTTCTCATCATGAGTTTCCTCTACTACCTTTTCGCCATTAGGAGGCCTTTCTTGTAGTAGCTTTGTCCCGCCTTCCTTCAAACCTTCCATGTCTTTCTTCAAATATTCCATGCCTTTCTTCCAATATGCTTTCATACCATCAATATCATCTTCCACGACATAGATAAAACTATTTATCTTAGCTTCAATTGCATTCTTCAAATCATCCATCCAATTTTGATTACTAGGTGTTTCTATTTTCTTGATTCGAGTCATTCTTTTTCTTTCTTTTAGGATCTTGATCTTGAATCTGTTGTATCTTTGGAAGTTTAGATCTCCAAATTCTAGAATTGTGACCTGCAGTAGCCCTTTACATCCTCCTTCCAATTCCACAAGTAATATAGAAATTGGATTCTCCAAGAAAGAGTTATGCCCAATCTCCCAAGATGACCTGATTATATACTTTTTCAGCAGAGAGAACTTGTACGAAGTGCCACGTGTCACTATTTCGACCTTTAGACCTGAAAGCAATATAAAAAGAATTAAAGGCCATTCTCTTTTTGTAACTTGTTACGAAATTTCAATTTAATGCTCAGAGAGAAGGTTATGATGATTTTCCCAAGGTCACCTATTTGGGATTTAATTCAGGAGCCTGCAAAAACCATAAATGTCTTGGACCATATCTCCGAAAATATAGCGAAACAATATCTGAAATTCGGACTCGAGCTTCATCAAGATTTCAGCTCAAATAGGTTTTAATTTCAGAGACTAAATCGTCGTAGAAACAAAACTATAGCGAAAATTCCACGATGACCTGTTTGATATGGAATTCTGGAGCTTGCAAAAACCCTAACTTCCTCATACCATATATCCGAAAATATAGCAAGACAAGATCTGAAATTCGGAATTGAGGTTCAGAACGATTTCAACTCAAATGGGTTTTTGTTTTTGCTTCTGAAACTTTGTAGAGAAAAAGGTATAGTGAAAATTCCACGATGACCTGTTTGGAGTAGCGAAACCCTAGAATCCAAAGCTCTGATACCAGATGTTATGAAACAAACTAACAAAAAGATAGAAAATATAGATTAATGACTTAAAAATTAGCCTCTTCAAGGCGGGAACCTCCTTTACATTACACAAATGAACAATTCTTGGATCATACAATTGACAAAACCTTATTTCTATATATAGGAGTCTAAGGGGTCATAATATAATCAGAGCCGACATAACAATAATAATGTAAGGGCACAAGAATAACAATAGTGGGCTTCTATGGGGCACAATAATAACAATATGGGGACTACATGGGCACCAAAATATAATAAGGGGGTTTCACTAATAACAATAAGGGGTTACACTAGTAGTATAGGGACCTAACAGTGGTCAACACCCTTAGTCAGTACATGGTGGAACCGAAAAGGGTACATTGGGCAACAACTAGGCACATTCTTAGGTATGTGCATGGAACGGTCAGATATGGGTTGAAATACACCCGAGGAGATGACGTTAGATTGAATGGATTCACATATGTAGATTAGGCAGGTAGTTTAGTAGACCAGAAAAGTACCTTTGAGTATTGCTTCAATGTTGGATCAGGAATGATATCTTAGTGCAACAGGAAGCAGAAGTCAGTAGCTCTGAGCTCAGTAGAAGCAAAATATATGGCGGCTAGCACGACTATGTGCGAAGCTATATGGCTTAGAAAACTGCTTGTGAGTTTTTTCAAGAAGAGGATGGAAGTGACCAATATTTTCTCCAATAATCAGAGTTGTATTAAACTCTCTAATAATCCAGTATTTCATGATCAAATGAAACATATTGATATCATATGTCACCTTATTAGAGACTGTATTCAACGTGGGGAAGTACAGTTGCAGTATGTCTCCACAGGAAATTAGGTAGCAGATGTACTCACAAAAGCTCTAGGAAGAGCTAAGTTCATTCAGTTTAGGGAGCATATGGGTATGGTAGAGAATCTGTTTCAATAGCATAAACATGTGGTTTCTTAGTTACAGTAGCAGGGAATGAGAGGGAGTTGCAGTACAGATGCAGTGTTGGCAGTGGAAGGGCCAAAAACAGTACAAATACATCATTTTTGCAGCAATTGATGGATAGTGGTGTCATACATCAGCAACACAGAGGGAGATTTCACAGAATCAGAGTGATGCTTCAGTAGGTTGCATTACTAAAGCACATTCCTCGCTAAGAGGGAGTGTTGATTTATGGTAGCATCAAATGTGCTCTAAGCCTCAAAATTTGCAGGGAGGCTTGGAGATATGTATTCCACAATACCCAGAAATTGTTTTGGGATATTCCACTTAGAGATAGTTTTATTAAAATAATTAATTATTTTTAATGGTCTCCTAAGTCTAACTTAGGAATTTAAAATAATTAAAGGGTATTAATCAACATGTGGGTGAAACTTTAGAAGAAGATGGGGATCAAGTCAATATGATCTGAGCCATTGATTAGAATCTAATTTGAGTTGTTGATTACTCAACTGGAGGATTATATGAAGGACTTCGATGGGCATTTGGAAAATACACTGCAGATACTCAGTTACCCAAGTAAGATCGATTTTCCACTAGTTGAAGTTCGATAATAGGAAATCAAATCAGAGGGAGAGTTGCAAATGAGAAGGAGAGAGGGCATCAACATCAATTAGGGGTGCAAGAGCAGATAGAAGATGCAGAGCAAAGGAGGGTCAACGCTGATGTTGTGGCATTGGGATTGATGTTGGGACTGCGCAATCCCTACGCAGAAGCTAATGCAGTGAGATGCAGACACTAAAACAAATCCCTGTGATTAGCGTCCCTTTTTACTTCTTTTTTTTTGCATCTAGAGCCCATTTTTGGTGTTATTTGCATCCATTTATCAAATATGGTGCAAAACTTGACACAAAATTTGCATCGAGTTTTGCACCAAATCTTACACCAAGTTTAGCACTAGGTATTGCAATAGGTTTTGCACCAAATTTTATGCCAAGTTTTGTGTCATCCTTTGCACTAGGTTTTGTTCCAGGTTTTGCATCAAGTTTGGCACCTAATTTTGTTTGACATACTTTTGCATCCTCATTTTCATCCACTTTTTGCACCTACACTTGCATCAACTTTTGCATCGACTTTTGCACCCTTTTTTGCATCCTTTTTAAATCTTTTTTTGCATCCACTTTTGCATCCCTTTTGCGCCAAGTTTTACATTGAGTTTTGTGTCTAGTTTTGCATATAATTTTTCATCTACTTTTGTTGCATCCACTTTTCCATCTTGTTTTGCATCCATATTTACATCCTCTTTCCATCTATTATTGTGCCCACTATTGTATCTAATATTTTTGTGCAACAATTGGCGCCTATTTTGGCACCTCCTTTTGCACCCACTTTTGATTATAATTTTGCATCCACGTTTGCATCCTCATTTGTGTCTAGGTTTTCATCAACTTTTACATCTAATTTTGCATCCCTTTTTGTATCCACTTTTGGATCAGGATTTGCATCGGGTTTTGTGTCTCATTTTGCATCGACTTCTATTGCATCCACTTTTGCATACAATTTTGGAGATGATCCTAAACCATTCTGGTAAAGTCATATTGTGATCATCCTCATCTTCCCCTTCGTCATATTCTGTATTAATAAAAGTTGTTTCTAGATCAAAAATATCAATGTTACCAGATCTATTAATTTGATCTTTATTTTGTATATCATCAATATTGCCTTCTTCTATAAGATCATTTGCCTTTGGAAGTTGTTGGTTGTCATAGTGAATTACCTCATCTAATTTATCATTTTTTGAAAATACACCTCTAGCCCCGCTTCTCCATACTGCTAAAGGAATGTTGTCACCATAATCTAGTTCACAGTCTTCTGGTTGAACATCATCATTGATGCCAGTTTGTTCTATGTTGCTCGATTCTTGAACTATATTTGGTTGGTCATCATTGCTTTTCTCTGTATTGATTGAGGCATCTTCGAACATATGCCTTAATCTTGGTCATAATGAATGACAAATATCCATTTTGGATCCAAAATATCTTCATAGAGAAAAACCTGCATGTGAAGAAGATAAATATATTAGATCTCCAGTGGTATCAAATTTTATTATCAATGAGAATGTATATATCCACAATAAAAAATGAATTAAAAAAATTACATAAGACCATTATTTCTTATATTTATTATATTTTTTTCATGAAAAAATACTTGCTCACAGTGAATTGGTAGAACATAAGGCTCCTTATCCTGTGGTAGGTATTTTGATGAATCTATAGAAAACAATCCACTATGGATATCATGTCTCCGCATCCTGTTAAATGCTTCATACCATTTACATTTAAAAATACTACATTTGAAAGAGCAGTAATCTAACTCAATAATTTCTTGTATTTTTCCAACGTATTGAAGATTCCCTTCAATAACATTTTTATCTTTTGAACTTGCTCGACTTGATTGCTTGAAATCAACCATGACCCCACAATCGAAGGATCGTCATTTTGCATCTACTCTTTCTACACGATAATGATGGTCGTATGCCCACATTGCAGGATACTTCCTCACCTGTGACAAGCCATTTACTTGAGTGAAATTAAATATGATTGTGCATAGTTAAATAGTTAACAGTGTGATTAATGTATTTAAGAAACATTTTGTAATAATTCAAAATTTACCTTTTTTCACATCCTCTGCGCACGTTGATCTCATCTTCTACTATGTTTGCATCTATTCCTTCCTCATCTATTCGGTTTTGAATTTGTTTAGAAACCCATTCTATTGTGCATTCTTTTCCCCATTGACTGGAAATATCAGTGGGAAGTGGGGTATTCCTTGGGTTTGATATCTTAAATTGTTTCCTTGCTTCTAACACTTCTTTCCTTTTTATATCATACATATCAATCCATTTATTCGTGAATTCCATTTGGTAGAGGACAAACTTGTTGAGCACAACACTTTCATCAACACCTATTAAAAATCAACATATATAATTCAAACTTAAAATATTATTCTTTCAATTCGGGAAGCCCAAAATGATTTAGTAAATGATTCTAAAATAACTATAATAATGAATCTTTTACATACCAATTACTTCTTGAACACCATTAGTTTGAGGCTTTTCTCCATCTATAATATCAAATGCACATTCTTGATCCCAAAATTGTGCACCATATTCAAAATCTTTACCAAGGAATTCACATAGGAAGAAAAATGCTTCATTTAGTACATACCCTTCAGCCATGCAACCCTCTGGATGTGCCTTCTGCTGGACATATATTTTTAGGGTTTTCATGTATCTCTCAAAGAAAAACATCCATCTCGTTGAAATGATACCTGCCATTTCAATGTCATCAACTAGATGTATAAGTAAATGGACCTGTAGGTCCATGAAACTTGTAGGGAGCTCCTTTTCAAATACACATACAATTTCTGTGATTTCTTTCTTCCATCTTGGCACTTCAGACTCATGGATCTCTTTAGAGGTCACCCACCTAATTAGATATTGTCATTAAGTTAGTATGAATTTTTAGTGACATTTAGAATGAGATATAATATATCATTGTATCATATAGAGGAACATTTCATACCACGTAAAACCTTGTAAATATCAAGCGACCACATACCTCGTAAACGCTGACAATCGACATATGGCATTCCTCAAGTCAGTTGTAAGGCATGAATCCCCTCTTATTGCTAGTGGCATGATATGCTATCAAACCAAATTATTATAGTTCATTAGTATTGATTTATCATAATATATCAAAATAATTTTTAGTAAGTAAATGATAAGAATAACAATTAATTGATGTTAATACCTTCATAAAATTGTGATAATCATGTGTTTTGAATCCTGTGATATGTCCCTCTACTGTAAAAGCTTTATTCAATGATGATCCATATCCAGTGGGTGTTCTTATTGAACAAATCACATTTTTTAGTTGATCTAACTCTTTCCTTTTTAGTATCCATGGAGCTTCTGCATATGATTCATTTTCCTTACTTGGCCACAAATGTCTTCTATCAAATTTGGTATGTGAAAGAGCAATATCCCTCCTTAATGATAAAGTTTCTTTATCTTTGCTAGATATATGTCGAAAAAAAGAATCAGGGACATTTTTGAAAACATGCATAGGATCTAGTAAATGAGATATTAATAGATCCTTCGAGTAAGGGAGATCATAAAATATGGATTTCCTTTTCATTCCTTTTGGCATTTCAACCATAACTTGTTCTGGTTCCTCAATTGAATGATCATGATGAAAAAAATGGTTCCAAGCTTTTGATTCAACATCTCCATACATTTTAAGCCAATCAGTTGGACCCATAACCTTGGGAGGAGATTTATTTTCAAATTTTCCATCAAATTGATTCTTCAGGCGGTTTCTGAACTTATGGTCAGGTGGTAGAAAAATCCTGTTGTTTGCATAAATAAATTTGTGTAGATCTTTAGAATATCACCCCTCAAATTGTTCTGCACATCTTGGACACGCAAAAATCCCTTTTGTTTGTAGCCCTATAATCAATAACTAGCTTACATAAGAAAACAATAATACTGTAATACTTATATACAACTTGAATTGAAAATAAATTATGATGTACTACGAATATGCAAATTATTTGATCTCTTACTAGAACAAACACCAAGTCCTGGGAAATCATGCATTGTCCAACATAGTATGCCATAAAACATGAAGGAACTATTTGATGGAGGACATGATATGCCATACATTCTTATGCCTTTCCATAACAATTGCATCTCATCAATAAAACATGCAATGTAAACATCCATTTTTTTCACTTGATGTTTTCTTGGAACGATGAGAGTTAGCATAAGGTGTTCCTTTCTAACACTCATCCATGGGGGAATATTGTATACTATCATTCCAACTGGCCAAACACTATAATTTGAGCTTATGAAAGAGAAAGGGCACACTCCATCCATTGCAAGTCCTAACCTAATACTGCGAGGTTCATCTTTGAATTTTCTTGGCCATTTTTCCTCTATATGTTTCATTGCTTTGGAGTCCACAGGAATTCGCATGAATCCATCTTTACTCCTATTCTTTGCATGCCAATCCATCAATTGTGCAAGAGATTTACAACGAAACATCCGTTGTAGTCTAGGAATAATTGGCATGTGTCGTAAAACCTTATTTGGAACTGTAGAACCTTGTACATCCGTACGATATCTTTTCTCTTTGCAAACATGGCATTCTTCATTGTCTTTATATTCATCTCTATATAAGATGCAATCATTTTTACATGCATGAATTTTCTTATATTTAATCCCCAACTTGACTAACAATTGACGCGCTTCTCTACAAGTTGATGGCAACACATTATCTTCAGGGAATATTTTATCCTTTAGAGCCCTGTAAGTTTTTTTTCAAACCCACATGTTAGAAATGTCATTTATAACGTTGTTTATATACCATAATGTAAAATCCACCTCAAATTAAATTAAATGAAGTTAGTACTTATATTCTAATTGAGGACACAAATTGACAGTGCAAAACTAGAAAAATAATTCAAATTACTTTAGTAAGGTAGTGAAGCTCTTGTCTGACCAACCAAATAATGACTTGATTTCCAATAATATTAATGTGCATGAAAGCTTGGATGTTCTACTTGCACCCGATTTGAACACCACTGTCTTTGTTGCTTGCTTAATTGATTCATTGATGTTGATATCATCATAATTATGTTGGTGGTAATTTCCCTCTATATCAACATCATCATTATTATGCATAGGATCATCACCCTCATCATTGTTTCCATCCCCAAAGAAACTTGTGAGCATTTCATTCAATCCTTCTTCATGCATTACATTTCCATCAACATCTCTACTCTGAGCAGTGGATGGCATGTCATCAGTGTATGCTAATTTCATCAATTCCTCAAATTTTTCACGTGGTAGTGCTCTCTTCAATGCTTCTCTTCTTCTCCTAGTATGGTTTAAAGGATGAATTGGATCATCTCATTGAATTCTTAATGGTCTAGTTGGATCTTGATCATTAGTAGGTGTATCATCAACATTGTTTACCTATAATTAAATGCAACCATTATTTAATGTTAGATAGAAATTACTGTATAAAACATGGATCCATTTCAAAGATATACGCAATAAATTACTCAACAAAACAATATTATACATATATACAATAAATTAAAAATATTATTTTTGAACACATTATTTTAAAAAAAAGCCACATCAATTTCATATTCTTAGATTTTCTACCTTAGGAACATCCAAAAACAACAATTGTCTCAAAGTATTCATCCATGCATGTAGTATCATCATGACCAACCTCTTGTTCATTGTGTTGATTTTCTATTGCATTTACAAACTCCATTGTCATATCCTCTTCCACCCATTTCTTTTTGCGTGATTTAATTGTACGGCGTAGGCCACATCCATATTCAGGTATTTGTATTGGTCTATCAAAATGATTAAAATCCTCATTTGTTCTGATTCCATTGCCAACCTAAAATAATTGATACATGCATTATTTTTTCCAAGCTTAGAGATTAGACTATATAATGTACTTATATTGTCCATTAATTTATAGCTGAACTTATTTATAACACCCACAAAGTATAACAATTGTATCAAAGTATTCATTCCATGTATTATCATCATGACTAACCTCTTGTTCATTGCCACCAATTTCTATTGTATTTGCAGACTCAATTGTCATATCTTCTTCCACCCACTTTCTCATGCGATGTGCTTTAACAGTATGGGGTCCACCCTTGTGTACATATTTGGTTGTTTTACAATAAAAGGGTTCAACTTTGTATTTGTTGCAAACACATTTTCCACCTAAAATAATCAACGACATGCATTATTTTTTTTCAAGTTTGAATAATAAACTATATAAATTACTAGGTTTAGGAAAACAAGGATCAGAAACTAAATTTCATTTTATTATATTTCATAAATTAATGTAATATTTAAGTACCTGATGCCCTAAATCATGTTGTGTGTCTTCATTGGAAATAAATTCATTTGTTTCCATGGCCTCTCTTAGCACCTGCAATACACAACAATGATAATTTTTTTTATTAAAGTCATCTATGGAATTGTTATAGTCTTATTTCTTATTCCATTATTTTAAACATTCTAATTTTCATGTTAGCTATTTGCATTTTCAGTTATGAAATTCTCCACCATTGTTGTGACACTCTTATGATAATTATTGAACCCGAGTTGAAGTCTTAACTTTTCATGCAGATCTACACTTCTGATTATTAGGGTCATATCTATTGAATTTTGGATACTAGTTTTTAACGTGGATATCAAGTTGCTTATCTAGTTTGAATGTACATTAGGAACATAACAGTACTAGACTCTCATGAAATTGTTTAAATCCTATGGAGATTTCGATATTTACCGAACATTAGATGTTGAACATATTATACTACCATGTCATACATGTGAAGCATATTTAATATATGTTAGATGATCTAAATTACACCTTTGCATTAATATTAATACACAAATGATATTTTTTTATTATTGGAAAAAAAACACTATGGCATTTCCAACCTAAGTCAATAATGACTAAAATAATTATTGCATAAATCAATAAATCCTAAAATGATGCCTAAGTGATCTATTCCTCCCAAAGAGACAGGAGTAAAGTATAAATGGTACAACTATGGGCACTACAATGTAAACAACACATGTTCAAACCTTTTCAGGGGTAGAGCCTCTATGCACATTGTGCATGAGGGAAGGTGTTTGATATCTTATAGTTGGTTTCCCTTCATCACCAAAGTGGATTAGGTTATGAGTGGATTGGCAAAGCAACCCTTATTTGTTCTTTTCAGTTTTTGGGAAATCTCAAGTTCAACTAGTGCTAGTAGATGGTTTCAAAGATGTTTGCTAGGGTTTTTCAACAAGGTCACTAGATCTCAATGCAACATAGATACTTCAAATTTGTTGAAAATTAAAACCCCCACATAGCACCGAATAGATCATTAATGACTACCTAGAGAACTTAGACTAAATTAATCGTGAAAGTAAAAACTACAACCAAATTAATCATGAAAGTAAAAACTACAATTGAAAAAAAAACATACACTTGGTAATATACTGGAATTCATCCTCGCCCAATCCAAAGTTGATGAATAATATATTAAGTTGATGAATAATATGTTAAATCTTTAATGAAACTCATGAAAAATAATAAGCATGTTATCGATATAAGAGTGCATGAACTTGCTTAATGTATATTTGTTAATTGGAGATGATGAATATCCAAAGTTGATGAATAATATGTTAAATATTTGATGAAACTCATGAAAGATAATAAGCATGTTTATCCATATAGGAGTGCATGAACTTGCTTAATGTGTAGTTGTTAATTGGAGATGATGAATATGTATATAAATTTATATATGTATTTACAAGGGATTATTGTAATTTCAAGAAATAAATATACATGGCCAATAAATAGGTTTTTTTTTGGCTTGCCCTAACTACGCTAGAACCTATGGCCCTCATTCCCATGTTCAATGCGCTGACCATAGATCATGCACTCCAGAAAACCCCGATTTCAAATAAAAAAAAGGCGGAAGGAGGGGAATTGGGAGGATAACCCGAAAAAGACGCGGTGGGAATGAAAAAGGGCCAGTGCTGGAACCTATGGATCTCACTCCCATGTTTGATGCACTGATCATAGATCATTCGCGCTAGAAAACCCTGATTTCGAATAGGAAAAAAGGCGGAAGGAAGGGAATTGGGAGGATAACTAGAAAAAGACGCGGTGGGAACAAAAAAGGGCCAGCACTGGAACCTATGGATCTCGCTCCCATCTTCAATATGCTGACCATAGATCATTCACTCTGGGAAAACCCCGATTTGGAATAGGAAAAAAGGTGGAAGGAGGGGACTTGGGAGGATAACTAGAAACAGAAAAAGATGCGATGGGAACGAAAAAGGGCCAGTAACACCAGATCATCCGTAGATTGAAGCTATTGGTGGCAGGAAAGAAGGAAAGTGCACGGTTCGGGGAGGTAGTGGGACAAATCTGCGTGGCTTAGAAAGACACAACACAGAGGTTAGTTGATCCATCTGAACTTACCCTCACCAACTTTGACATTGTCTGCACTATTTATACACATTATGTGAACAACTGATGGAATCCCCTAAACTTTCTGTGCGTAGAGTTATTTTTCAGTATTGTTAATGAATGGATTAATATAAGCCCTAACTTTCTATTGCTAGGTTAGCATTATTTTATCCTAGGGAAGAGGAATTGCAGACATTTTGTTATCTAGCCACTTCTAGTAGAAGAAATTTGTGATTATCTGAGACAATTATTGTATCCTTTAACATTGAAAAATACCTTGAAACCTTTTGCCTCACATTAGACATAGTTACCAGTTGGTTCTTTATGGTTCTTAATTGAACTGAGGGTGGAGGATCCAAAACTTTATCCAAGAAAAGATAAGGATGGTTGCAAGGAGATCCAACATGGAGAAGCTTAGCTTCATTAATGAGTATCCAACTAATTTTTCAAGTCAACCCACTCACAAGGAGACCCAACATTGGGCATGCCCAAACTAATTTAGCAAGTCAAGTGTTTACCATTTCCAAGCTTGGAAAAGAAATGGGTGAAGAGGAGCCCTATAAAACTATAAAACTAGTTAAGCTAGAGGTTAATTTCCTCTAAGTGCAAAAAAATTCAAATCTACTAATAGCTCAAAAAGGAGATGAAAGGATTTGCAATTGCCAAACTAGTGATAAAGATGCCTCAATAAATAAATGATTCCTTTAAGAAAAGGAACAAGAGCAACTTACTCAAATAAGCAAATGGATTTGGAATTGCAATAGAGCAAGATACAAACTCTAAAAAAATGGAATGCTCAAAATAAATTAAAATAGTTCACAAGACTCATCTAAGTATTTTGCATGTGAAGTTTAGAGCATATGAACTACAATGCATGAAATGAAAGAAAAAAAGAGAATGAAAATGAAAGTGGTTAGTGTTCATTTAATCTACTTAATGTTAAGTGACAAAAACAAACCACTCAATCAATCACATGGAGACCTTCCGCAAATGAGGAAGAGTGGGATGCCAAGGGGAAAAGGTCACCAAGCTCCCAAGAACAAGTGACTGTATTATATTGGTTCCCTCTTATGAAATGAGGGATGGAAAGGAAGTTGTTTTTGGAGGAAGTTTACAAATGATCCCTCAAAAGGGAGAGATACCTCCTTCCAATAGTTAGAAGTGATTAAAAAATCAAACTAGATGTTAATTGGAAATAGTTACAAAATTTGGTTTGATCTTTCACTCAATGATAAGGTCAAAACCCAACAAAACTTAGAAATCCATTTATGGATGAGAGGACAAGTCTAAATGAGTTACAAAATAGGGAATCCATGAAGAATCCTTGGAATGTAGAACCACTCTGGAAGGTACAATGAAAGGGTCTAATAGTTAAAGAGTTTGCTTGTCCTTGTTGTCCAAATCCACAAATGTTCTTTCCCTTTCAAAAGATACCCCAAAATCATCTCAAAATGAAGTTTTAGGTCTTCTAGTACCACTGCCAAATATCAATCCAAAAAAGGGCAAATCTGGCCACTCAAATGCAACGAAAATCAACTTTCTTAGGCAAAGGAAATCTGCAAGAAGCAAGTTCCTTGCTGCCCAATATCAGTCCAAAAGAGGAGAGACAAATCAACTTTAGGAGACACTTGATACCTGCAAAAAAGGTTAGCAAAATCCAATGTGAAAGAGGCTAAGCTAACCACTTATAACAGAAGAAATTTGTGATTATATGAGACAATTATTGTATCCTTTAACATTGGAAAATACCTTGGAACCTTTTGCCTCCCATTAGACATATTTGCTAGTTGGTTCTTTAGGGTTCTTAACTGAACTGAGGGTGGAGGATTCAAAACTTTATCCAAGAAAAGATAAGGATGGTTGCAAGGAGATCCAACATGGAGAAGCTTAGCTTCATTAATGAGTATCCAACTAATTTTTCAAGTCAACCCACTCGCAAGTAGATCCAACATTGGGCATGCCCAAACTAATTTAGCAAGTCGAGTGTTTACCGTTTCCAAGCTTGGAAAAGAAATGGGTGAAGAGGAGCCCTATAAAACTATACAACCAGTTAAGCTAGAGGTTAATTTCCTCTAAGTGCAAAAAAATTCAAATCTACTAATTGCTCAAAATGAGATGAAAGGACTTGCAATTGCCAAACTAGTGATAAAGATGCCTCAATATTAATTAAATGATGTCTTTAAGAAAAGGAACAAGAGCAACTTACGCAAATAAGCAAATGGATTTGGAATTTCAATAGAGCAAGATACAAACTATAAGAAAATGGAATGCTCAAAATAAATTAAAATGGTTCACAAGACTCAGCTAAGTCTTTTGCATGTGAAGTTTAGAGCATATGAACTACAATGCATGAAATGAAAGCAAAAAAGAGAATGAAAAAGAAAGTAATTAGTGTTCATTTAATCTACTTAGTGTTAAGTGACAAAAACAAACCACTCAATCAATCACATGGAGACCTTCCGCAAATGAGGAAGAGTGGGATGCCAAGGGAAAAAGGTCACCAAGCTCCCAAGAACAAGTGCCTTTGTATTATATTGGTTCCCTCTTATGAAATGAGGGATGGAAAGGAAGTTGTTTTTGGAGGAAGTTTACAAATGATCCCTCAAAAGGGAGAGATACCTCCTTCCAATAGTTAGAAGTGATTAAAAAATCAAACTAGATGTTAATTGGAAATAGTTACAAAATTTGGTTTGATCTTTCACTCAATGATAAGATCAAAAACCAACAAAACATAGAACTCCTTTTATGGATGAGAAGAGAAGTCTAAATGAGTTACAAAATAGGGAATCCATGAAGAATCCTTGGAATGTAGAACCACTCTCGAAGGCACAATGAAAGGGTCTAATAATTAAAGAGTTTGCTTGTCCTTGTTGTCCAAATCCACAAATGTTCTTTCCATTTCAAAAGCTACCCCAAAATCATCTCAAAATGAAGTTTTAGGTCTTCTAGTACAACTGCCAAATATCAATCCAAAAAAGGGAAAATCTGACCACTCAAATGCAACGAAAATCAACTTTCTTAGGCAGAGGAAATCTGCAAGAAGCAAGTTCCTTGCTGCCCAATATCAGTCCAAAAGAGGAGAGACAAATCAACTTTAGGAGAAAATTGATACGTGTAAAAAAGGTTAGCAAAAGCCAATGTGAAAGAGGCCAAGCTAACCACTTATAGCAGAAGAAATTTGTGATTATATGAGACAATTATTGTATCCTTTAACATTGGAAAATACCTTGGAACCTTTTGCCTCCCATTAGACATATTTTCCAGTTGGTTCTTTAGGGTTCTTAACTTAACTGAGGGTGGAGGATTCAAAACTTTATCCAAGAAAAGATAAGGATGGTTGCAAGGAGATCCAACATGGAGAAGCTTAGCTTCATTAATGAGTATCCAACTAATTTTTCAAGTAAACCCACTCGCAAGTAGATCCAACATTGGGCATGCCCAAACTAATTTAGCAAGTCGAGTGTTTACCGTTTCCAAGCTTGGAAAAGAAATGGGTGAAGAGGATCCCTATAAAACTATACAACTAGTTAAGCTAGAGGTTAATTTCCTCTAAGTGCAAAAAAATTCAAATCTACTAATTGCTCAAAATGAGATGAAAGGATTTGCAATTGCCAAACTAGTGATAAAGATGCCTCAATAAATAAATGATGCCTTTAAGAAAAGGAACAAGAGCAACTTACGCAAATAAGCAAATGGATTTGGAATTGCAATAGAGCAAGATACAAACTATAAGAAAATGGAATGCTCAAAATAAATTAAAATGGTTCACAAGACTCATCTAAGTATTTTGCATGTGAAGTTTAGAGCATATGAACTACAATGCATGAAATGAAAGCAAAAAAGAGAATGAAAATGAAAGTAATTAGTGTTCATTTAATCTACTTAGTGTTAAGTGACAAAAACAAACCACTCAATCAATCACATGGAGACCTTCCGCAAATGAGGAAGAGTGGGATGCCAAGGGGAAAAGGTCACCAAGCTCCCAAGAACAAGTGCCTTTGTATTATATTGGTTCCCTCTTATGAAATGAGGGATGGAAAGGAAGTTGTTTTTGGAGGAAGTTTACAAATGATCCCTCAAAAGGGAGAGATACCTCCTTCCAATAGTTAGAAGTGATTAAAAAATCAAACTAGATGTTAATTGGAAATAGTTACAAAATTTGGTTTGATCTTTCACTCAATGATAAGATCAAAAACCAACAAAACTTAGAACTCCCTTTATGGATGAGAAGAGAAGTCTAAATGAGTTACAAAATAGGGAATCCATGAAGAATCCAATGTAGAACCACTCTGGAAGGTACAATGAAAGGGTCTAATAGTTAAAGAGTTTGCTTGTCCTTGTTGTCCAAATTCACAAATGTTCTTTCCCTTTCAAAAGCTGCCCCAGAATCATCTCAAAATGAAGTTTTAGGTCTTCTAGCACAATTGCCAGATATCAATCGAAAAAAGGGCAAATCTGGCCACTCAAATGCAACGAAAATCAACTTTCTTAGGTAGAGGAAATCTGCCAAGAAGCAAGCTCCTTGCTGCCCAATATCAGTCCAAAAGAGGAGAGACAAATCAGCTTTAGGAGACACTCGATACCTGAAAAAAAGGTTAGCAAAAGCCAGATGGCTGCTAGCTATGTGTTAACACATGCCTGGATGGGGGGAGTTAACTCCCATTTTTACTGCCCTTTGACTGCCAGCACTCAACTTGATGGACTCAACCCTCTTTCTAATTGAATATGGACCACATTTGGCAGGATTTGGTCACCCCAAATTGTTGTAGCAAGCACAAATTCGCCCCTCCACTTGGCACTGAGATTTGGCCCTCTTATGTGGCTGTCCAAGTCATCATTAACTTAGTCTTTGAATTCACTTTGTTTTTCCACATCATTTCCACTTGGTGAAATATTTATTTTGTCCACCATTTATTTATTTTTTCAATATTTGTCACCACTTTATACCACTAAAATAGGAAAAATGGATTTTGAGGGGCCAGAAGTCATCTTTTGACCCTCAAAGTGGACTCTAGAAGAATGTTGGGCTGGAGAGAATATTTTTTTAATTACTTATAAGCCCCCCAGCCCCAACATCTTTTAGGCTCATTTATTTAAAAAAATTTGAACAATTTAATTAACAATCCCATTCTGCGGGAATTTTTAATAAATTAAAAATCCTATCAAAACCTAATCAAATTTCATGACACTTTAGATATGTCCTAGTATGGTAATATACATCGACTCTAGGCATTAGGACGGACCCAGGGCTCAATCATCAAAGCCACCACTCCAGCTTTGGAGGTAGGTGATTGAAAAAACTCAGTTAATTATTCATTGTTGAAAAGCAAGAATAATTAGCTAGGTGAAAAAACACTCTAGAGTGTACTCACTCGACAATCGAGTCCCAAGTTGTCTAGGCCTTTTATAAAAGGTCATCATACTAGTGACATTTAATACAATTCCCCACAGGGTTGTGAAATTTGAGGGAGAAGAATAGAGAGGAGAGAGAAATGGTCAACAAGTGCTTGTTGACTCCTGGTCTTTTGAAAAAAAATGATGAGTGCCCTGTACATTGGGCCATGGGATCTTCAGGTTCTGCCTGGTGCAACCTAGCAGATAACACTCTTCAAGGTTTATCTTATCACCACAAGGGAGGCTTCCTTGAACAAGACTCTTGTTATATATCCCGATGGCGATAACCATAAAAGGAAGTAAAGTTTCTATGTGTATCTTATACTGCCTATAAAGGCAACACTTGGCTCTGTCAATTGCTGCAAATTTCTCAACAAGACATTTGCCAGGTGCTTTTCTTACATCATCTCTTCATACATTCAACAATATATCTCATAGGAAAACTACTTGGAAACCTAAGTGACAAAACCAAGACTTTCTTATGTTGTAATTCCAAGTGATAAGGTACAATCTATTTAGATGTGAAATGCATGTAATAAATTTACAAACAACCAATCTAAGTTTCAGCTTGAAATAACAACATTTCAGAACCAACACTTGAACGCATTCATGCATTTATTTTCTTGAATTTGAAAGATTAAATATTGAAACTATCCACAGATTGCAACTGTTATGAAAAGACCTTGATCCTAGTGGGTTGAAGCATGAAATAGAGAATTAATTCTAAGTGACTATTCTTTAAATATTTTACAATCAGTGAATGACTAAAGGTTGACGAATACCATTAATGATAACAGTTACAATTCATCTGAATTAAAGAAAAAGTATTGCAGGTCTTTCAAGTATTTCCAGACATATTATGGAATTTCCACTTTTGGTTCTGAATGAGAAAAATAAACAGTATGTCAAATATTGTTATGAAAACCCATATTTGCATTTTCTTTGTTGAAGTGGGCAAAAACTGTGAAGAATAACTTATGCAAATGCAGTTCTACTCATATGTTCATGCCCAAGATAATAAGACATTTCAGTGTTAAAACTCACATAACATGGTTATAATGCACATAAGAACAGCTAGAATATATTGCCAAGCATTACGGACTGTTTATTGCTCACAAACACACACGTGAAACTTTCATTCAAGCAAATCAATACAAACTACTACACAAGCATGAGTTTATTTTCAAACACTTTGGAAACAAACTTTGCACAACAGTAATATATCTATTACAACAGCCCAAAGAAATGTTATGTATGTGTTGTTTTAAATGTGCAGCAAGAGAGGCATCCTCCCAACAAACCTGTGATTCAATATATCCGCTGATGTCAAGCAACCCAACATGTTTGCACCTCAGAAATATAGACCACTGCCCCTTTTTTAATGGATATGGCAAGCTGGAAATTGTCCTTGGCAGTAGAAAGCCCTTTAAATATCCAAATTGAACCAAGCTTCACTGCCTCTTAAACTTAGAGGGAATTTTCCTTGGCAGTACAAAGCCCTTTAAATATCCACATTGAACCAAGCCTCACAACCTGTTAAACATAGAGTGGAAATCGCAGATTTATGGCTAAAAAATAAAAATATACCAGTGCCTTATTCTAGCTTGGCATCCTGAACAGAGGCATTTTTAAGTGTCTTGGATCATTTGAAGCAAGCCCACAATTAAATCTTGAAGGTAGTAACAATGCCCAAGACTGTGAGATCAAGAAGAAGGCTTTGAAGCAGCCTCCAGTGATCATGAAAGACAAAGGTATGTAGTCCTTAAGTTGGGGAAGAGTCAACCAAAAATGAGAGGATAGGTTGCTTTGGTGATAGTGGTGACTATTCTAGTAGTTCCTGCTTGGGTTGCACCTTGTGGATTAGAGATTTTTTCATTAAATTGAAAGAAAAGTATTATTAGCTCTACTATTAGCTCCTACTGGCCATTGATCCCTCTGTAATTCATCAAGAAGCTGTAAAACAAAAGGCTACAAAGGTAGTCCACGATACTATTGAAAATAATGAAAGTACCCTTCTTGTTACCAATCATCAGGTTGTAGCCACCACTTCCATTGGTGCTAGAATAAAGAGGGTTCATAGCAAGAAGAAGAGGAAGGAATGTCTAGTTAAAGCTGATTCTTCCAACGATTTCTTGTTGACATTTAAGGATCAGTTTAGAAAATTCATTGTTGAGTTAGTTTAATTTGACATAACAGGTTGGCTAGCAAAATAACAGGTTGGCTAGCTAAATGCAAAAGTTCACAACATACAGCAGAGGGAGCTGAAGATGTAGTGTTTATAACAAATTGATATCTCTTATATGTTTTTGCAATTTGGACGAGTTTTACCTTGAATTCAAATGAATAAAACAATACTATCCAATCTGCTTTTCATAGAAGCTAATTGGCAGCTGTATGACCAGAGTTACAATAACCACTTTTGGACTCTTCTTGTGACAAGGAAGCCATAGAATTGTTATGAAGTGGAGTTTACCTGGAGTTATTTGGTTAAAAGAGAAAAACTATGAATAGGAACAATCCTACTAAAAGAACTATCTCACAATCTTTGCAACTATTTTTACTGACAAATTCAATGCATGCCTCATTTTTTTCCATAATTTGTCATCCATATGCCTGAGCCAAAGTCTAAAACCTGCCATTGCTAGAAGTTGCTTCAAAGACTGAATCAATACAGACATCAGTTGAAATTATACCTCCCCTTAAACGTGTAAAATAAATGATTTCAAAAGATTTAATCACTTCTTTATTCCAAAGGTTTAACCTATTGATATTAATTTCTCTTGGGATTATGACCTTATTCATAATGCCTAAGATGACCATTGAACCCCCATGGCACTTGATGCTTGAGTTCTAAGCAAATTGCAGACCAATGCCTAAAGCCAACCTTTTTTCCATGTTTTTGGAGTTGATTCAATCTTCCAAGCGAACTTAGTTATCAGTCATCCTCCTTGGTAGATAATGAAACTCTTCCACCCTTATCCACCCGTTACCTCTGGCTTCCCCAAGATAGGTTTCTTCACCTTACTAAGTATTCAATTATCTGTCCAAATCTTAGTGATTTGGCTTAGGTGTGCAAAATGCTTTAGGGTTCTAATACCATTTGGCCTTCCTCGTTGAGAACTGGAAACCCAATCTAAACTGGGCATTGGTATAACTTTTTAAATAGGACACATAAAATATGTCATGTATTATAAGTTATGAAACTTATGAAACTCCAAATCTACTCAATTCTACATTTTGTATCCAAATATGAAACTTATTGTAAGGAGGCCATCTAACTTATGAAACTCTTCACTTACAATAAATAAAATACTTTATATATTTATTGAAGTCATGTAGATTCCTGTTTGACCTCTTGAAACGTTTTATCCTCCACATATCTAATAGTATAGAATTAGTGAAACTGGCCTTCAGAGATGACATGACAATATATTGTAAAACAAAAGAATAGTACAACAGATCTACAATGCCTCTCCACATAAGAAATTTAAAACTAACATGCTACTTAAATTGAACTTGGACCATAATGCAAACTACGATGAGAAATATCTACCTTCATATTTGGAAAATTACTAATTTGCTGAAGTGTGGTGTTATGTTTTCTATGTTTCCAAAAGATCAATATGTGTTTGTTGTTGTATTTTAGAATCTAGATAAGCCATACAGAAACATGTTGAAGGCCAGTTATTTGGTCCCAATTCTTTTCTGGAATCATTTCAGTCAGTGCCAAGGATTAGAAACAGACAGAAACAAAATGATACTCTAGGGCTTTTACTTTTACTCATGCAACCCTAGTTTGCTTCAAGAGTTGTTCATGCCTCATTTGGAGATGCTGAAATTGAAGTTTAACTGAAGGTTTTTCTAGGAGGTAAGCCCTTGCGAGAGAGAGATTCTGAAGCAAAGACATGCTTTTATTACTATCATCCAAATCATAGCGAGAAATTGCAGAATTAGGAAAATCAATCAAGTTTTAGAAGTTTTATATATTTGGATACAATAAGGCTCAATAAGTTAGGCCTCTCCTTGGTTGTTATTTAATCCTACATCCTAATTCTTCCCCTCTGCCCCTATAGAAGACGTCAGGTCTTGACAATACAAACTTATTTTATAATATTGCACTGGGAAAAAAGACATCGGATCATAGTATTGATTACCAGCTCAATGAAGGTGTTGAAGTGACCAGCCTTATATTTATAGAAACATGTTTGGATTTAATAAGAAGAGAAAAGTTGCAAATGAAGGATCATGCTTGCTAATTACTATCAACTGTTAATGGCAGTTTGGATTGTAAATGTCTTTTAGTCTTCTTTCCTAACAAAGTTCTAGATATTTAATTCCTTTCTTAATTTGAGCAAATGTTTAACTTTATTATGTGCAGGAATGAATGTTGACGAAAATAAATCAACTCTGCAGCAAGGGTAGGGAGAATATCCTTCAAATGCAATTGTTGGTAGATGTTTAGGAACTTTTGCAAGTGCACCAGGGCAATCAATTTCTGTGGAAAGTGGAAGTGGTGTATCAAGAGGTAGTGATGCAGCAATTGCAACACCTTCCAGAAACAATCATATGGCAAGGGTACAACATTTAGATATTCATCAGCAAGACTTAGATTCTTCAGATACTGTAGGGTGAGTCTCATTACTTACTCTATGTTGTTGGATTTTTGTGGTTGTGTGTTTGTCATGTTTGAGATAGAGCATTACTGACCGGTTGTACCTTTGCACTTGAACAACACAAAGAAGAGAAAAAGAGTTCCTAGAGTCAATGGTGGGGAGAAGGGTGAGAGGGGACTTCGACAGTTCAGCATGAAAGGTGTATCCTCACAATTCACCTATTCTCTTTCTTTTTCTGACTGAAATTTTCTTTTGGTACATGTTGATGGATGGACGTCTTTATGTTGCTGGAGGTAATGGAATTGATATAAATCAATAGTAGATTCGTATGTGTTTGTTCTCGTAATGGCAGTCATGGGGCACAGAGGGAGGTCAAATGCAAGCCAGGTGTGGACCTCTCCAGCCATGGAGAGAATGTGGGTAGCTAATATGTGTGGAGTTCTGTTTAATCCCTGTGGTTGACTAGCTCAAAAAAAATCTTGATCCACTGGCAAATAATGTTTCTGTTTGTTATACATGGTGTCCTTAGGGCATGCTTGTAATTATATTTGTATTACACATTGGCCTCGGGGGTTTGTTTCACTTACTGTTGATTGTTTAACTATGTCCAGTCAGTCAGAAGGTTGAGAGCAAGTGTCAGACCACATATAATGAGGTAACAACATGACCATAGAGACTGCTTATTATTTAGCAATTGTTCCTTGTTTATTTGTTAAGTATGACTCCCATTTTTTCTCATCATCTTATCTTAATTAAATATTGAAATTATAATATGTAGCATTTTTGAGCAAGCAATGCAGAAGGCATCTCTGAATTTTTTTACCATTGCATATAAAATGCTAAACTGTAGTAATGGTTGACACATAGTACAATCAATGGGAATTGTTACATCCCCAGATCTCTGAAATCAATCAATATGACTGAATCAATGGTGATATGGCCGGGTAAGTAAAATGAATACTGGTTCAAGTGAAAGTTCTGGAAATGATATGTTGAGAATGTCCCCTAGCCACATGCTCCAGCAGGCAGTAGGAATGGATTCAATGAACCAGTGGCATGCAGAAAGTGTTAAACGAGACTCATCTCTAAGAGGAATAGTGAACAAGGATTCTCAAGGGAAAAAAGGCTCTTGAACAGGAAAACTTTGTGTAGTGAAAGGTGGTTAGGACATGCTCACAAAACAGTACTATGAATGCGAGAGAGGTATTAAATTTATTTAGTCTATTTGAACTTGAAAGAAATATCTAATCTATGAAAACTGTGGATCCTTGTAAGAAGTTCAATTTGTCAGTATTGTGCGTCCTTTTATTTCAATTGAAAATACTTCATGCTTAGATTTTTGATATCATATGCTTGATTTGTTTGTATCCCTTTAGTAGTAAGTAATTGTTTCTTTTGTAGGACATTTTGAATTCAAATTTACAAACGAATTTAAGAGAAAAACTGGGAGGAGGAGATCCTAAAGGATTTTCTATAGGTTATGCTTCTGCAAACTCATCTGTATTTGATAGTGCCACAAACATGTCTAAGTGTCTTGTTCAAACAAACCAACATCTTTATCAAGGTAAGGTTTTGGTTCAAGTTTTTTTATTAAGTAATTTATCTATTTGTTGGTCCACCAACTTTTACTAGTTTTTTATATTATAATATACTGAGATGTTCAATTTCTACTTATAAATTGTTTCTATTGAGCCAAAACATTCTTGACCTTCTAAGCAAGTCAGATAATCCAAAAGAAAGTGACGCATTAAAGCGCACTATATTAGGAACTTCAATGTAGCTAGCTATAGTTTTCCCACAACATGCAACAAGCTACCCCTAGTCTTATCTCACCATACCTCTACTAGGAGAGATTCTATTGGCCTTCAATTGGTGGCTCAACTTTCATGGCACGCTAGTAAGCAAGCAAGTTTTCCCTAAAGCTGTGGATCCATAAGGCAATCCTTCATCAATTAATCAATGTAGCTAGCTATAGTTTTCCCACAACATGCAACAGGCTACCCCTAGTCTTATCTCAGCATACCCTTGCTAGGAGATTCTATTGGCCTTCAACTGGTGGCTCAAATTTCATGGCACGCTAGTAAGCAAGCAAGTTTTCCTTAAAGTTGTGGATCCATAAGGCAATCCTTCATTAATTAATCAATTTTAAATAATTATTTTTTAACAATTTATTCAACACATTAGCAAACCATGTTTCTCCACATACTATTGTAATAATATTACAAGAACAAAGTCAAAGTGAGAGATTCCATTGCTCTCTAAGAGTGTTGAGGTTTGATATAAATCATTGATCATTTTACAAACCATGGATGTAATACTATTTCTGCAAGACGAGATATCAATTATATTTCATCTGATAAAGAAACAATAAGTGACTTACAAACCACAAATAAATAAGTACTTCCTGCAATTTATGGAAATTGTCAGCCAAACATAAACGAGAATTACAGTATGCTTGGTTTTCTATCATTCAGTGCATCACCTTTTTGCAGAACAAAGGGTTGGCCTTCAATAGGTTTAGAAAAACAACTCCCGATCACCCAGTATTGGACCATGAATATTTGGTGCAAACTACTCAAGACACAGTGGAGAGTAGATAAGAAAGCCTGCCCTAGTGAGGTCATGCTCCCCACCGGCTATAGAGGCTCAAGTTCCCCATGCATGTGAATCAGCAACGACTGAATCAGATTGCAACCCATAACACCATTGGTGGGCTATTGACACCCACAACCCGTGGAACAAATTCCTAATAATCCATATTGATGAGATATGCATAACAACTAGCATTGTGTTGGGCAACTCCAATACCAACATCATTGGCATAGCTGGATACCAACATCATTGGCAGGGATGGAGAGAGGAAATTTTATAACCCCAGAAGCGATTGTAAAATATTACAAAATATATATGTTTAACTATAGGCAAAGACACAACTGTGTCATTTCAGCATTAAGATCCAAACATTAATTCAAGTCACAATGGGCAGATATTACAACATTAAGGTTTTCACATGGGTAGATTTCCTAGAAATCCTAATGCAGATAATAAACTCATATAAGTTTCATATAATTTTAGATACTGCAACAATGATTTGACCAAAATAACCTTGCTGCGAAAACAAACCAATATACCACTTCAAAATAAGCTTAAGTATGTTATTAAGCACAATAAAAAATTACAAATTCCTTTGGGAGATCTATGGGAGAGTGCTTGTTCCTCCCAACTAGCAAGCTGGCACCACCAACTCCTCTCGAGCATAGACTTCTTCCTTCTAGGAATAACACCTTCTGTATTCCCTTAGTAATATTTTATAAATTTTTACTAGTAGATTTTTCCTAGCAACTGCTTTTAGGGTCTGCCTTTTACCAGGCTTTTTCTTTTAACTAGGATGGGTGATGCTAGGGCATTATTAGAAATTAGATTTTTATCTAATTGCTAATTATATTTTTATTAAATTAGAAATGATATTTTTATCAAATTATAGATTAGATTTCTATCTAATTTCTAATTGGTAAAGATCTACTGCTTTTCTTTTAACTAGGATGGGTGATGCTAGGACATCATTTTTATCTAATTTCTAATTAGATTGTTATCAAATTAGAAATTAGATTTTTATCAAATTTCTAATTAAAAATTAGTTTTGTATCAAATTTTTAATTAAAAATTAGATTTTTATCTAATTTTTAATTGGTAAAAGTCTGCTGTTGTTTGTATTATGTAATTATATAAAAATATGCTGATGTTTACATTTTGTAATTATGTAAAAAGAGAAATGTTTTTTTTAGAAAAAACATGAAGTGGAAAAACAATGGCATGAAGTCTTTTATAACTGTTTTTCAGTGAGGTCCTTTATAAACAACAACAGATTTTTACCAATTAGAAATTGGATTTTTAACAAATTTCTAAATGTTTTTTATATAATTACAAAAGATAAACAACAATAGATTTTTACATAATTACATAATACAAACAACAACAGATTTTTACCAATTAGATAATTACAAGATAATTGGTAAAAATCTGTTGTTGTTTGTATTATGTAATTATGTAAAAATCTGTTGCTGTTTATGTTTTGTAATTAGATAAAAAAACATTTAGAAATTTGGTAAATCTAATTTCTAATTGGTAAAAATCTGTTGTTGTTTATATTATGTAAGTATGTAAAAATCTGTTGCTGTTTATATTTTGTAATTATGTAAAAAGGATAATTTTTTTTTATGAAAAAACATGAAGGGGGGAAACAATGGCATGAGATCCTTTATAAACATGACAACATAAGAACTAAACCATTTTATCACCTAGGACTTGAGAATCTAATTCCAAGAAAGGAAGAAATTGTCAAAACAGAAATTGTCACTTGGATTTTTAACTAAGTTGTCTGCAAATTCTGCGCTAGAGAGCCATTATAAGATTATTCACCTACAATCCTTTGTTTTTTTAGGGAGAACATCCTTTCCTATCGATCTCTTCTACTTTGGGGACATGGCAAGTGGAGAAGGAGGTGCAAGTGGATCGAAAAAGGTAAGCTTACTTTGTTTTTATAGAATAATTACATAATATAACATGTTTTATTTTTTGTTTTAAGTTTGAAGTTAGAATTATAATTTTATAATTATACTTTGTGGTAAATCATTGAAACTTGGATAGGGAAAGAATCTAATAACAGAGTCCTTGCTTGAAGAAGTTTTTGGGGTAGGACTTAAAAAACTTCATGCTTTGGATGCTGAATCCCTAATCCATTTTCTTAAGACAAAATCCCCTGAAGCTAATCAACTAGGTCCAGGTAATCAACAAGCTTTATGAGAATCGATAAATTCCCCATCCTCTCTTGGATCAAGAAAAAAATCGAAAAAAGTGTCATTAACATCAAACACCAATAATGAAGAACATTGTGTTGAGACATCTTGTGTGATGGCAACTCCCGGGACCGCAAATTCTTGTTCATCCTCAGCGTATGCATCATCTATTGGTAGTTTAGGTACCAAGATAGAGTATGACCCTGTTTCAGGGGAGATAAGAAGGACAGATGTAGAAAAACAATTCTTAAATAGGCTAAAGGACTCATGCCTTCAACGATTTGGAGATCATCTTCACCTCACATTCTCCAAGATTCCACTTCACTTAAAAAAGATGGTGGTACAGGACATAGAGAATGAATTTGGTACTGGTTGGTTGGTTAAGAAGATAAAATTGCAAATGTTGCGCAACTGTAAGAGGTTTCGTTGCAACCAAACAAGAAAATTTTTAAAAAATGCCTCAAGATCAAAGACTGAAACAAAGACCATTTGACATACCTTCTAAAGTATGGAAAGAACTTGTAAAATCATATGAGAAGTTGGATGCACAAAGAAAGGCCGACGATGAAAGCATTCGGGTATTGAATTTTTCATTAAACGTTATTTAGAATGTATTAATACTTATAGGTATCTTTGACGTGTATTTGTGTGAAAATAAATTGAATTGGTTTATGTTTAAGGACAAAGCATCCAAGGCGAGGTTAACCAAGACAAAAGTCACTCATCGTAGTGGCCAGAAAGGTTTAAAAGCATTGATAACAACCTTTGTAAGTATGTTAAACATGTGATATTTTTTTAATAAAATTTGTACTCGAAGAAAGTCATTGTTATCTAATTTCTCCCTATTTACTGATTGACAGGAACTAAAATATGGAAGACCTCCAAATCATTTGGAAAAGGAGGTGCTGCAGCAAAAGAGATGAGTTGAATTTGTTGTTTGGATGGACTCTATGGTATGTAATCTTACTTGGATTTCCAATATATTTTTGAACCGTATTTTTATGTTATTCTTTAGTACTATTAGATATTATATCTTACCTCATTTTATGGTTAGCATTGTATAACAAAAACATGCGTTGTGTTATGTAATTAATATTAACATGTAATATTGATTTTTTTTGCCAGAATGCTATAGGTAATGATTGCCAAGATGATGATCACGATGATGATCCAAACTATGCTCAACATATATCAGGAGATGATGAGGATGAGGATGATGGTGGTGAAGGAGGAGATGATGATGATAGTTGTGGTGTTGGTGATGATGTGGATGAGACTAATGAGGATGGTCAAGATGATCATGAGGATGATCTTGGTGGTGGTAGCTAGGCATGCACATGCATTGTTTTTGATGAAGAAATTATTGTGTAGAATGGCATTGTTATGTTTATATGGGTGTTGTGAATTTACCCTATATCAATGAAACATTTTGATTTGGTAATCATACGATGAGTTTGATTTGATTAAAGATGATGATGATATTATCATTATTATATTTTTATTTGATTTATATATTGGAAAGTATCATCATTATTTTGATAGAGAATTATAATGTATGGTGATATTACCATCTTTGGATGTATGTTGTTAATTTATCGTAGAATAATGATATTCATGAAATATTTTGATATGTTAATCATATTTGAATTTTAGTTGTTTTGATTAAAAATAATACTGATCTTATTAGGATTATGTTGCTATTTTATACATATGTGTTGAAAATTGTCAATGAATCATTGTATATGATGACATTGTTAATTTTTTGGATGGATGCTGTCAATTTACCTTAAATTTATTTACAAATGATTTGGAATTGTGATATCTTCTTTAATGATATTTAGAAACTATGATATATTTCACTATGCAATTGAAATTAGTAAAATGAATCTATAAAGGGGGTCATATATGTAAAGAAAAATATACTCTACATAAGAAGTCAAATGCGGATGCAAAAAATGACATAAAACTAGAAGAAAAACCTGTCATAAAATAAGATGCAAATCTTGGTTGAAAATTTGACGCAAAAAATGATGCATAGTTTGGTGTAAAAAATGATGTAAAATCTAGCGTGAAAAAGGATACAAAATCAGGCGCAAAAAAGGACACTTTAAAAATTGTACAATAGAGCCAGATTTAGCGCCAGGTTGCTCATCACAATTACTAAAATAATGCATTAAAATCTAGCGCTAAACCTGGCGCAAATCGTTGGTTTTGTTGTAGTGAGAGGGGGCAACAGGTGCTCTCCAGAGTCGAAATTTAGTTGAGAAGCGTGAGAATATCGTGTGTAATATTTCTCACAAAAATTCCTCTTCTATTCTGCGGGTTGTATCTTGTACATGAGATTTTTGCTAAAGATCAATAAAGAAACCCTCATTTGCTGCACCAATTTTCCCACATTGGGTTTTTCCGGGGATAATTGTCCAAAAATAACTGTGTCATTATGATTATACTTTTGCTAGTATTTTTCCTTACATTTAATTTCCACGATATTTTAATTGTGAAAGTTGTAGCAGAATTTATTTCGATATTTGTTGTAGAAACACTATGAATAACTTATTTAAATGAAATAATAAGTCGAAGAAATAATATCAGTCACTGCAGTTGAATTTCTATTTGTAATTTTTCATAGATTGCTCTTCCATGCTATCATTCACATCGATTCTCACCCCATTAGGGGTTAAATTTTATACTTATAATATTTTTCAATTTTTAATATTATTTAAAAAATTAAAGTTGTTTTAAATAATTAATAATGATAACTATCATTTTTTTCAAATTTATAATTTTCATTAATTTTTTTTTTTAATTAATTTATAATATCATACATTTTAATTAAAAACAAATATATCATTTTTTGTTAATTGTATGATATTTTATATTTAACTTTTAAAGTTAATATTTCATGTTTAATTGCCCCTTTGGCCTCTTCTTGGATAGGGTGGGAAGCAAGCATCTTGGAAGTGTTGGGTCCTAAGGTGGTTGGTTTAATTTTTTTCTTGTGGTGTTTGGAGGTGTTGCATGTCATGGTTTTGGGGACAGAGCTTTGACCAGGTGAATCTCTTGGGAAGCAAGTCATGCTTCGTAAGAGGGGTCATGTGAGGAAAGTAATTTGTCAACGAGGCTAGCTGGTCAACCACACTAGTGGGGAGTGTGGCCTTGGGGACGCCGTGGACCTCGAGCATGAGGCGTTTCCAGGATCTATTGAGTTTCCACCTTCCCTGCACCATTTTGAGGGATAGTTAACACAAGTAATTACCTTGCTAGACTGGCTCAATCATGAGAGACATGAGGATAGGAACATTTTCATAGAATTCATGAATGTGCTACATACTCATCAATGGAGGATGATGGACAGTTTGGATACCCTGGTTTGGAGGCAAGAAAGGTTTATGAAAAAACTAGATCGGATAGAAACTTCTCTGGCCCACATGGAAACTCATGTCCATTGCTCATTTAACTCACCCTCCTTGCCTAGTAATGTACATGAGAATCTTGCTCTTGTTCACTCCTTGAATCCTCAATGATAATCAACAGTTTCTTAGTGTTATCGGTTTATTGTTCATATTGGCCTCTTACTCTTTTCATGTTTTGGTTGTATTGAGATTTTGAGATATGTTTTGGTTTCTTTCTCCTAGCCAACAAATCCGGTAGGGGTGAGGCAAGAAGAATATTGCAAAGATGTATCTAACGATGTAATATTTTCCTGAATTGATAAAAGCATTTAGGCTTACAAAAAAAATTATTTCACGTTTAATTACATATCGCTAACTCATTTATAATATCATATGTTCTAAATAAAAATGATATTTGATTTTATTTTTTTATGATATATATATATATATATATATATATATGTATGGGAACCTATTAATAACCTCCCCAATGCGTGAAATGTGAATAAGTAATGTATAGTTCCAAATTGATGGTGGCGATGGGAGGCGATCGGTGAGCTAGGGTTTGCAGGTGGAATAGCAGGGAGGGCTGGAAGAAATGCGCGCAGGGGAAAAGAGCAGGGGAAGCCGGGGTGGAGCGAAAGAGATAGCAAGAAACCCTAGCACAGGAGCGGAAGCTTTTAATTCAGTTCGTGCTGAGGGCAAAAATGGAAAATCGGCAAGGGAGGGGAGAGATCCCCTCCTATAAGAATATCGTTGCAGGAGAGGCAAGCGGCAGCGGCAACCAGAACGAGGCCAGGGAGAATAATAAAGAAGCACCAGTGATGGGAAATTTGTGGCAAATGAAGACCGGAGGAAAGTGCTTACCTAGGGCTCAGAAAAAACCTAGATACGTAATACCCAACAACAAGCTGGAGGAATACAACAGCTACATGAAAGATCATGCACTGATCTGCAAGTTCGTAGGGTATTGGCCTACTGAAAAAGAACTACACAGGTGGATTTACCAAAGGTGGAGACCAAAAGGGCACATTGAGCTGAAACTAGGAGCAAAAGGGTTCTTTACAGCCATATTTGTGAACCTGGGGGATAAAGAAAGGGTTTTTGAGGAAGGGCCATATTTCATGAACAATGCAGGACTGTTCATGAAGTACTGGGAGGAAAGATATAACCCTGATAATGAAAAGATGCTGGAAGCCTCGATCTGGGTCAGACTATTTGGATTACCAGTGGAATTTTGGAATCCCGAGATTATGGAGGGGATAGGCAACACGATTGGTGCCTTTGTCAAGGTAGCGGAAGCAACGAAAAAAGGCAAGTATACATCTTATGCAAGACTGTGTGTATACATGAATATAGCCGAACCTCTGCCGGAATACATAGAACTGGAATACCACGATGAAGTATGGCAACAGCCATTAGATTATGAGCATATCCCCTTCAGATGCAGAAGATGTCATGAGTATGGTCACCTATATAGACAATGCCCTTTAAACAAGGAGGAAGAATACATAAGGAAAAAAGAAGAACAACAAAGGGAAGCAGAGAGAACTGAGGAGACAGACAAGGGTTTCCAACAGGTTACCAGAAAGAAGAAAGCTGGTAAAGAAGGTCTAAGAACGCAGACACAAGCGAAATCACTGAGCATTGAAAGTCAAAACAAGTTCAAAATCCTCCAGGAAAATAGTGAAGAGGGCGAGGACAAAGTGGTAGAGGAAGAAGATCCAGAGAATGAACCCATGGAAATAGTCAAGGAAACCAGAGAAAAAGACACAGGAGCAAGAGTAATGAATGAAGGGGAAACTGCTGAAAAGATAGAAATACTAACTAACCAAACCCAAATGGAGACGGAAAGCCAGAAGGAAAACGAGGCAGAGGAGGAAAGAATTATGAGACAATTAATTCAGGAATGGAAAAACTTGGACGAAAGATTCATACCAGACAGTCAAAAACAATTATATAAGGAGGCATTTCAAAAATATAAAGAAAGAAATGGGGAGAATATGGATAAACAGGATACCACATCAGGAGAACAGGAAAGAGGTCAGATGGGAATAGGCGGTGCTGGCAAAAGCAGCAGGAAAAGAGGGAGGAAAACAATGAATGAAATGATCCAAACAGTTGGTGAAGTATTGATAAACTCAGGTAAAGTGATACCTCTGTCAGAGGTATTTTTCCACACCTCCAAAAGTTTAAAATGATTATTATCAGTTGGAATATTAGGGGTCTGAATAGTAAGGGTAAGCAGAGATATATGAAAGAGAAACTTAAAAAAGACAGACCAAGTATTATGATCCTACAAGAGACAAAGATCACCATGCAGCAGATGGAAGGAATAATCAAAAACAACAAACTCCAATACGAAGTCATGGGACAAGATGCAATCGGATCAGCGGGAGGCATTGCAATATTGTGGAACCCAAACGAGATAATTTTTGAGAGCTGGACCAGCATGACCAGAATCCTTACAGGCACAGGAAGAATAGCGGGGACGAAGGAAAGGGTCATCATCTCAGGGGTGTATGGTCCTCACACTCCGGGAGACAGAGAAAATTTCATTAAAAATATGCATGCAACTCGAAGATTACATCCGGAGACAGCATGGATTGTAGGAGGAGATTTCAATTTAATCCGGTCCCTAAAAGAGAAAAAGGGAGGTATAAGGAAAACAGACCAATATATGGAAATGTTCAATGACATGATAGATGGTCTGAGGCTGGTAGATTTACCAACTATCAACGGAGTCTATACATGGAATAACAGGAGAGGGGGAAGGAATCAAATAGCATCCAGATTAGATCGGTTCTTAGTATCAGAAACAATTATGAACATAGATGTATTCATAGAAGCAAAGATCATGCCGTCCCTTGGCTCAGATCACTGGCCAATTAGACTGGAAGTGGATATTAAGAATAACCTTGGCAAGAAGCCCTTCAGATTTGATGCTTTTTGGATTAGAGACCCGGAATTTATCAAAAAAATGGAAGAATGGTGGACACAAAGCACAGTACAGGGAAAAGGAAAAATGAATACCTTCCAACTTAAACTTAAGGAGTTAAAAGGAAGGATAAAGAAATGGAACAAGGAAGAATTTGGAAACATCATGGAGGAAAAACAGACGCTGGAAGAGGAAATGGAAGCTGTGCAACAAAGGATAATAAATGAAGGGAGAACAGAGGAAAGTAGCAGAGAAGAAGGGATAATTCTAGGAAAATTGGAGGAGAGGAGAAAGCAGGAAGAAGTTTTATGGAGACAGAAGTCTAGAATAAAGTGGCTTAGGGAGGGAAAAAGGAATACTAGATTTTTTCATCAAGCAATGATACAACATAGGCAAAGGAATATGATTCTTTCTATCAAGAACGAGAATGGAGAGAGGATTGTTGATCAGGAAGGAATTGAAAAAGTGTTGATGGAATACCACAAAGGAATATTGACTGAACCCCACATGGATAGGTCTGAAGCTATAAAGGAAGTCTGCAAGGCCATTCCCAGGATTGTAACTGAAGACCAGAATAGAGCCCTAATGAGAGCAGCTAGTTTGGAAGAGGTGGAGGAAGTGGTGATGAGCATGAAGAAGGGGACAGCGCCAGGACCGGATGGCTTTACGGTTGATTTCTATCAAGCGGGCTGGCACTTTATGGGAAGGGAGATTCTGGACCTGGTAGAAGAATCTTATATAAATCAAAAGATATGGCCAGCCATTAACTCTACTTTTTTCACTTTGATTCCAAAAAATGACAATTCAGAGGATGCTAAGGGATTTAGACCCATTGCCCTATGTAATGTTATTTACAAAATAATTGCATCTCTGATGGCCAAAAGACTGAAACCCCTGTTAGACAGATTAATATCCCCTGAACAAACTGGTTTCGTAGAAGGTAGACAAATTCTAGATGGTCTAGTGGTTACTCAAGAAGTAATTCATTCACTGAAGGCAAAGAAGCAAAAAGGAATGATGATTAAACTGGACTTGTCGAAAGCTTATGATAGAATCAACTGGCAATACTTGGAAGAAATCTTGGGAAGTTTCGGTTTTGGTACTAGGTGGATAAAGTGGGTTCACAGTCTTATATCAACTCCAAATTTTTCAATATTAGTCAATGGAACTCCCTCGAAAACCTTTAAGGCATCTAGAGGAATAAGACAAGGTGATCCCTTATCTCCTTTCCTATTTATACTAGCAGCAGAGGGTTTGGGTAGGTATCTTAAAAAAGAAAGAGCAACAAATAAATTCAAAGGGCTAAGACTTTGGGGTAATGAATTTCCGATAACCCATCAGCAATTCGTTGATGATATCATGTTATTTGGGAGCCAACCGTAAAAGAAGTGAGAAATCTGAAGAAGGTTTTGGACTTATTTGCGAAAGCATCTGGGGTGGAAATCAATAAGGAAAAATCTTGCACCTTTATATTCAATACCATGGAGTCAGTTAAAATCCACTTGACCAGGATGCTAGGTTTTAAGCAAGGGGATCTCCCAACTAAATACTTGGGAAACGTACTGGATTTCAACTCTAAAATACAGAAAAATTGGCAAGGAGTCCTAGAGAAATTAAAAAATAGAGTGGATAACTGGGCCTTCAGAACTTTAAATATTGCTGGAAGGATTGTTTTAGTGAAATCAGTGTTGTAGGCAATCCCCATATATCCGCTATCGATTATGGCAGTACCTCAAGGGGTTTGCACCAAGATCAGAGAAATTCTGAGGAAGTTCATTTGGGGAGGATCGACCCAACAGAAGAAGTGGGCCTTAGTATCATGGAAACACCTGACGAAACGAAAGGAGGAAGGAGGCTTGGGTCTGCGCGATCCGGATAAACTCAACAAGGTGCTCGGTGCAAAACTTTGGTGGCGATGGCTAAGAGGGGGCAATGACCTATGGAAGACACTATGGAGGCACAAGTACAATATGCCAGACACTACGGAGGAGATTTACCGGATGCAGGAAACCCCGAAAGGCTCGGCAATCTGGGATCTAGCTCGACAAAATCGTGATATAGTAGAAAATAATGCTTTCTGGGAAATTCGAGGAGGGGAGGCCAAATTCTGGGACGAGAAATGGCAACAAAAAGGGAAAATGAGCAGAATACAAAAAATCCAAAACATACAGGAAAAAATAGGGGACAACCGTATATACGTCAAAGATTACTGGAAACAAGACGAATTGGATGGAATCTGGCGGAAATGGACAACACCAGAGGAATGGGGTATCGAGATATATCAAGAACAACAAGAAGCGTTCATGGAAGAGGTAGAGTCCAGGAAAATAAAAGCTCGAACGGGTAGGGATATCCTAAGATGGGGGACTTCAATGAAAGGATCCTTTACGGTCAAGGAGGCATACTATCTGGCAGACCAACAAGGAACCAACGAAGAAAACCAAGACTGGAAGGTCATCTGGGGTAAAAACTGGTGGCCGAAAATTACCTTATTTGCATGGCTAGTAGCTAAGGGCAAGATCCTGACGTGGGATAAACTTCAAAAGAAAGGTTTCAGTGGGCCTTCAAAATGTTATCTGTGCAATAAGGAAGCTGAAACTCAAGATCATCTGTTAATCAAGTGTGTATATGCCAGGAAGCTATGGATGGAAACCGGAAAACTATTCCAGAAACTTGAGAGGTCCCCGAGAGAAACAAATGAAGTGATTTTTCATTGGCAGAAGGAAAAATTCCAATGTAAAGTAGTCCGAAGGGCCTGGGATTTTATTTTGGGTTTCGTGATTTGGATGTTATGGAAGGAAAGGAACCGCAGAGTATTCCAAGACAAATCTAAAAACACAGAAACAATATGGAACAGAGTAGTGAACTTAACTAGAGAATCAATTCTGGTAGAGAAATGGGATGCAGATGATTGGAAAGTAGAGCAGGGAGAGGAACAAATTCTAAAGAACCTAAATTTGAAATATGAAATGGTGCATAACAAAAAAATTGGCAGACTTAGTACGAGACCTCAAAGCTATGATAAGTTTGCATACCCCAAAGACAATTTTATGAAATTAAACTTTGACGGGGCATCGAAGGGGAACCCAGGTAATGCCGGATTCGGAGGAATCTTCCGAGACAGTCAGAGAAACACCAGATGGATCTATGTAGAGTGGGGCGGGGAGATGACAAACAATGAGGCCGAGTTATGGGCGATTTACCAAGGTTTGAGAATTGCGATTAGAAATGGCTATAGAAACCTGGAGATAGAAGGAGACTCTCAGATAGCAATTGAAATCCTAAAGAAACTTAATAACAGGAAGAATTGGGAGCAAGTCACCAATAGCTGGCGAACGGCAGGGATTGTTCAAGAAATGGCAGATCTTCTAAAAAGAATTGACTATAAAATCTTTAATCATGTGAAAAGGAATGGAAACCGAGTGGCTGATTTCCTTGCGAATTGGGGTTGCAAGGGTCGAAACGGTAAGATAGACAATCAGTGGAGAACGTTGCGGCCCAACAGAGAGTGGGAGGAATTGGCTGGTATTATTAATTATGACCACGAACAAGCAACGAATAAAAATAATGAGCAAGCAGCATACGAGAATCATAGCATTCGTGCGACGGATAGGTGAGATGGATCGGCAATCCCAGAAATTTAATGAGTGTCAGTCAAGGCGGGGAAATGATATAATGGGCAGGCAAGCTACAGTACAGCAGAAGTGTGCGACGACAGGTAAGAAACAACCACCACACAGCAAGATAATAAACACAAGTGATCGGAGAGGAGGAAAAAACGGTATGTCAGAATCCATAAATGGAAATGAGGGAAGGCGGATAATTGATAGGAAAGGCAGAGGGCAAAGACACAGGTGGCAGCGGAAGGCCAAGTTGACAGGTAGGCGGATTAGAGCAAGGAAGATTATAAACGAACGGCAGCGAAAGAATCAACAACGAGGAAACTGTTTAGGAACTCAGAGAGTGAGGAGAGGAAAGGTGGTGGAGAGTTGGTACAGAGCGAAGTTGCGCCGAGAACTCACTGAGGACGATATGGAAACCAGGAAGAGAGCAAGGGCAGTAGAGGAACTGGAAGCCGCGGAGCGCAGAGACAGGGACAGAAAAGGCAAGGCGGTAGCGAAGGAAGAGACTGCCGAGGAGATATATGAAATATACGATGACTCTGAGGATGAAGAGGACCGGCAAGACCAATGCAGGCAAGGTAAGGAGCGAGACAGAAATGTAGGAGGCTGGGATACCCAGCAAACCAGTGACGAGCAGCTAGGACAGCGGGAGGAAAAGGTAAGGCAGCGCGGCAGACAGAGGGGAAGAAGAGGCGCGGGAAGCGGGCTGGAACCGAGCAGTAGGAGAGGCAGAGGAGTGAGTAGATACCGAGGAGAAAGGGGAGGACGACAGGGGCAGAGAGGGAGACCAGGCAAAAATACAAGTCGGTCGTTGGATAAGAAAATCCATCAAGCAGAGAAGGCGTATAATCAGAACACGAACCCAAGAATTAGAAGGATTATCCAGAATATGGAGGAAGACGCGCTTCAAGCTCAGTCCGACTCAGAGATGGAGGATTGGGAGTTTCTACTCCACGATCCTGGCAACACTAGGGGCAGAATGTCTCTATTTAAACAGTCTTTACATATCTACTGGGTGATGAAGAGGTTGCTGGCTAAAGCTTTAGAACAAGTTGCAACAGAGATGGCAGAACTGGCGCAAGGAGTCCCCAACCTAAGGAGGGAGCTGAGAATCATTCAAATTACACTGGAGATGCAGGAAAAGAAGCTTGAGGAGATTCAGCAAATGATAAGGGAAGGACATCAGAATGCAAACAAGGAGACTAACCAGCGACCAAAGACAGAAGCTGATTAAATATAGATATGTATTAATTTTGATGAAGCTGCATAGTATAGATAATTTCAGTTTGTTTCAAGCTTTAGAAGAGGAAAATCGATATATGCATGCAAGTAGAATTAGAAATTTGCAAGACTGTTTAGTGTACTTAGCCTGGATAATCAGACTATGGATCTTCTATTTTTGGTCAGCTATTAAGAACATTAGGTGGCTGAAATACTCGGTTTCCCCAAGAGGGCGAGTTGAAGGCAACCTTACTCACACTGTGTAATTTTGTTTTGAAGTAATAGAAAAAAAAGAGCAACACCATAGCTTACAATATATATATATATATATATATATATATATATATATATATATATATAGATATATAGATATATAGATATAAAGTAATGAGGGGTGGTAGGGGAGTGAGTGATATTTTTCCTCGAGGAACATGAAGAGTTCATATTTGCTTGGTCCATAGGCACAACATCAAATGATAGAGTTGAATTTCTATCATTGTGGAAAGGCCTGGAGATTGCTAAAAATAAGGGAGTCAAGAAGGTTAAAATATTATGAGATTCGATGATTTTCATTAGAATGATCTCTAAGGCAACTTTGTCTTCTGATACTAAATACCCTTCTCTGGCGAGAAGAATTATTATGCAGTTGAAATTTTTTGAAGAAATTTCTCTGTTCTATACTCTAAGGCATCTAAATCATGATCCTGATAACATGGTGAATATCGAGGTAGAATTTGCAGTTGGAATGCTTGAAATTAATGAGGAGCATAAGGGTTTCCCTTACTACCTTAACCCACCATGAACAAGCATGGAAAAGAGGGCCAATACAATTGGAGACCTCCTAGAAAATCATTCTAAATGTTTTTAACATTTCATGTGCAAAGATTTCAACATGATAATCAAGGAGTGTCCACCTATAAGTGATAATAAATTAGGATTAATACATGGTTACCTATCATACCCAACACTCTACTCTAAGTTCATCAAGTTTAGGAGGATGGCCATATGGACGGTCTTGGTCCTTGGAGTCATTAGAACTCACCTAGGCTCATTAATATTGTAGAATCGAGTGAATTCTCTCTTAAATGCTCAAGGAGGAATATTAGTATGGTGTCTCGTGCAGCCCAAGTTCACAACAAAATCATGGATCTGCAGAGATCAGATTTTAATGGAGATAGGTGCGTACATTCTTAGACAAAATGATGAGGATCAACTCTTTAAGTAGACAACTTTTGAAGTATGGTCATTGCTTTCCCATCTATCCTACTGCACTCATTGTTGTTGTTCAATCTTGGAACGTTTGGCTATGGCATCAGAAGAGGTTAAAATCCCAGAGCCTGAGATGGTGTATTGGAAGAAAACTATAGAGTTGTTGTTGAAATTGTTGATGGGTCGAGTGGAGCTACTTTCCAGAAGACTGAATCCCATAGAGAGCGAAAGGGAATCAAGAGTTATCTTGGCAGAGGCAAAGTTTGAAGTGCTTGAAGCTAAAGTGGAAAGAAAATCTATAGAGCTGGTGGTAGAGTCGATTTCTAGCAACATGGAGATTTCAAGCTATAACTTCTTTGTTGACGTTCAAGAGCTAGTGACTAGGAAAGTAGGAACTGATGTTGATGAAAATTAAGTATGTGACAACATATTTTTTTAATAAATTTTATTGAGCCGAGATGCTCATTCTACAATCTAGTATGATGTGTAAGGGTGTTCGTCTGTCATCAAAGTTGAAATTTTGCTCATGTCGGCCAAAATAAAAGATAAATAAGAAAAATCTAAAAAAAATAACTATACAAAACATTTGAATAATATCGTCTCATAAAAAAATTTACACCTAAAAAAATTGGATCCCTCTTGACTCATATTAGATCCATATTTAAGATAAATCCATACTAATTTATAAAAATGATATTATTATATTATATTTTATAAAATAATGATTTATATAAAAATGTAAACTTAATTTTTTTTAAAGTAATAAGAATCTTTAGAGAATGTGATTAATGAATAAGTTTAAAAAATGTTAAATCCATGTAACATGTGATTAATGGATAAGTTTAAAAAATGTAATTAAAGTAATAAGAATCTTTAGAGAATGTGATTAATGAATAAGTTTAAAAAATGTTAAATCCATGTAACATGTGATTAATGGATAAGTTTAAAAAATGTTAAATCCACGTAAGTAGCAAAACACATTATTCAACAAACTATTCAAACTAAAATCATTTAACATTATAAATATAAAATTTTAATATTCAAAACATATATACTTTATTATTAATATATTAAACCAAGAACGTTTTAAAACTAATTATTTTATTTTAAATTTCTTCATAAATATCATTTAGAAGAAGAATTGGAATTTCTTAAATATCATTTATCTCGTCATTGAATTATTTTCAAAGTAATTATTTTCAAAGTAATTATTCTCAAATAATTATTTACAAATTGTTCAAAGTAATTATTTTCAGATAAACTTTTGTATAATGATTGAGGATCTTTCAACATTTTATCACACATGTTATACTAGAATCTCTTATCTTTAAACGCACTTCCTATATTTTATTCGAAACGAATTTAAAAACATTAACTTTTTATTTAATAAAATCACATTATACCGCATAACTTTTTCCTGTTAAATTTGGATATGAATTTGTTGAATATTAAAATAAAAATATTTTATTTCACATGATACTGCATAATTATTTCCTTTTAAAATTGGATATTAATTTATTAACTTGGATGTTGCTGAATTTTTATATATATAAACATCTTACTTTTTAAAATTCCGTACATATAACCAAAATTATTAAATTTAAAGTTAAATTTAATTTTATAATGGGAAACATCTCTTTTTTTCGGAGAATAATGGGAAACATCTCTACCGGTAACTTTTATATAAATAAATCCTATCACTTTTTTTTAACCAATTATATGTATATATATATATATAAGCCAAACTATTTGACATTTCCATCAGTATGCTTGACTCTACTTTATTACTTCAACGTATTAATTTTATTGCCCTAGAATTATTCAAACATCATTATGGCATATACATACAATGTACACTGCTTTCACCTCAATGTAAAATGGTTTGAATCAGGCGTAATTATGCTTCGATATTGAAAAAATATTATTTTTATAACGCTTGAATATCCAAAAAGTATTATTTTATTTTTATATATGTTTGATTTTAGATTATTATTTTTATATTTTTATAATAATAATTTTTATATTTATATTTGTAATTCTAAAGTATTTAAGAAATTTTTTAATATAATAATTATAATAGAAAAATATAAAATGTTCTCGAAGTGTAGTTCATTTAACGATTGCCTTGATACGAAGTATTGTGTAAATTAAGGGATTCAAGGTTCAAATTCTCTAGAAGCAACCCGGTTTACGGAGAGGAAGATAGGTTGTAGGCCCTAGAGGTATAGTAATAGTGTCCAAAATCGACCTTGTGTCAGGCGAGTATGAGCTCGACACAGTTGTCAATTCCTCTTGTTACATTTTTTATATAAAATATGTTTAATATAAGTATAGTTTATTTTTTTGATGTTTTGGTCTTTTTCTAGGCATATTTTTTAGTCGATTTTGTTTAAAATTTGATAGGGATTACTGGAATCATAAGTATGCACAAACTGAGTGCTCAAGAGGTTTTGATGGGCATTGAATCCATTTATATATTCAAAAACTCCTTTTAAGTAACAAAAAATCACAATCTCACCCAAAATTGTATCACCGAACCAAAAATCTCCAGAAGATAGAATAGTTAATGTGAACCTTTAATATCTGTTTGGATTTCCTATAAAACTTTTTATTTTATTATAATTTATTACGCAATAAGTTATAATAAAATAAAAGGTTTCTTAGGAAATCCAAATAGATATTAAAGGCTCAGATTAACTATTCTACCTTCTGTGATCTACCAAGCACTGAGAGGGATCAAATATCTTGATATGCAAACTTCTTTTATAGTGAAAAGAGATTTGATCCCTCTCGACGCTTCATAGATCCCATAAGGTAGAATAGTTAATCTTAGCCTTTAATATCTATTTGGATTTCCTTTTTTTCCATGGAAAAAAAACCATAATTTCATTCATATTTTAAACAAAATTACGTTTAGCATATACACTCAAAAAAGTGCAATTCTCATGGGGATATTCATATTCAACCATCATAGTGGTCTGTGAGTCCAATACTGGAAATCATAAAGACATAGGTCCACATAAAGGGTTTAGCACTTACATTGCCCAAAAAGCATAATCTATGAGAACAATTCCATAGGGAACCAAGAGTGCAAAACAAAATGTGAAACAAAAAGTAATGTCATGAGTGCATAGCTCTGTAACAAGTATAAAGACTCTAAAATAACAATGAATATACACCATGTACTAGTGTTGTAGCTAGCCAACAAAAATAACATAAGGTAGCTTGATCAAAAGTGCAGTGGTGGCCTGGTGGAAACCCATGCCTTAGTAAAATTATGCCTTGTCCATGTATGGTTGGTGGAAGTTCTCAAAATGGCCTACTTCTCGATATTCCTTATCTTCCAAATGCCTCGGTCCAGAAGAGAGCCCTCTTTAGAAAGTGTATTGACTTCCCGATTCCTTTCCCTATAGATATGCCTGCAAGAGAAATGTGTAAAGTTAAGATTGATTCTTCAAATATCCTCCGCAAGATTAATCAAATATATGTTCCTGCATTATTGAACAACATTGACCCAATTCACCACTAGTAATGAATCCCCATAGACTTGAATTTTATCACATCCCCTCTAACAAAAAAAGCAAGCAATGATCTGCATGCAAGGGTTTCACCCTAGTTGTTTGTTCCAGACCCCATTCTGATTTTTACTTGAAAGACGTGATTGTTAGACAAAGTGTAGAACAAAACTCCCTCCATCTCAATTCCCCTCCTCTTGAGAGGCCCTGTCATAGAATCCCAAAGGCGTAGACCTATCAGGCATTTCCTCTATGACAATTCATTCAACATGTTGATCTTTGAATTGTGGATAATGGTTGAGAATGGCTATGCTCTTAGCGATAATCATGCTTGGTTAAGAGGGATGACCCTCAAATATTTCTTTGTTTCTCGCTGTCCATGCTCCCCAGGAAACAATGAGAGGGAGAGCACATATGAATATGTTAACCTTGTCCTATAACCAACTATGCCAAGTATCTACAAAATTTGGCCCCCCTCATTTTTATCGAAGACCCAAGAGAACCCTACAGTCATTCCAAATTTGTTGAGAGAAGAGACATGAGACGAAGAGGTGATCGATAGATTCACTTCTTCCCTTACACAAGGGGAACCATCCTAGACCCATAACAAACCTTCACTATATAACTTCCCAAGTAGGAGTACTTTTTTCTGTATTACACCAAGCCAACAACTTTGATTTTGTGGGGCATTTAGCCTTTCAAAAAACACACCACCACCACTCTAGATGCACTTGGTTAGCATGGACATTTAAATGAATATAGCCAAATTTTGGAGTATAGATGCCATGCAGGGTTGAGGCCCATATTAACTCATATTCATGGATATTCATCTTGATATGTGCCCATTGCAGAGAAGAGATGTAGGAATTCAAAGCGTCCCAAAGGCCATCAGGGATGTTGAGATTAGTCATAATATAGCATCCCTGAATCCATAATGTGATGGCAACGAGATTTTCATTTTGGGATAACCTTGTGCAACCTTCATTCCTAAGGTGGTCAACAATATTTTGAGGAATAATGTGATCCATCCCGCTCCCAAGCCATGGGTCATAGCCTAGCCAGACCCTCTGACCATTTCCAATTTTCCGGGCAAGGCCTGAGGTAATTAAATCAAAGGAATATAATATCGACCTCCACACAATAGAAATGCTTGCCCTTGCTTTGTTCAAAAACCTTATCCAAGGAGTGTGGTTTGATATACTGTTGGTAGATTCTATCAGTCCAAAGAATTTTTTTATCAAAAGAAGCCTCCAACCCAATTTTGTTGCAAGAGCTTTGGGGAACAAATTTTTTTTCTTTAGACTCTAGCCTCCCAAGAGCTTAGGAGCTACAATCCTTGACCACTTTACCCAAGGTAAAATGAATTTCTCCTGGGTCCCTTTCCAAAGAAATTTGAAGCAAATTCTCCTTTCTTTTCTAGAATCCCTTTAGGGATCAATGCTAAGGACATCCAGTATATTGGAGTGGCTTCCAACACAGATTTGACTAACAATCTGCCAGCCCGGGATAACCAACGATTGCTCCAGATAGAGAGTATTTTTTTGAGCTTTGCAAGGAGCTGGTTCTAGCCTTCCATCTTGTAACAATTTGGTTTTAGGTGGAATCCAAAGTATTTGAGTCCTAGATCAAGGTTTAAGATCTCAAATGGGAGTATCGACTTAATGCTCAAAATTTCTTGGTGCTCTAGATTGTGGAAAATGATGGAGGATTTTTCAGCATTAATTGACATTCCAGTTTCTCTGCTAAAAAGGTCCAATATATTTTCGAGAGTCAGCAAGTATCTTGCATTCCATTAGAGAAAATTAATTTATCATCTACAAAAAGTAAGTGTGTGATAGCAAGAGCATGGGCCACACTTACTCCTTTGAAATCCCCTCTCCCTTTGGCCGCCATCAACATCCTGCTAAAACCTTTAGCAACTACTAGGAATAGGAGGGGAGACAAGGGGCATCCTTGCCTTATACCCCTTTCAACCCGAAAGAAGGAAGAGGTTGAAACATTTATAATAAAAGCAAAGGACATTGTCATCATACAACTCATAATCTAGTTAATAAAAGGAACCTTAAAACCCAAATGAGTTAGAAGTAGACAAATAAACAACCAATTGACTTTGTTAAAAGCCTTGGAGAGATCCAACTTAATAATTGCTCCTTTTATATTTTTTGTTTTTATAATGTGGATACCCTCTCGAGCCACCCCAATTTCCTTGTGTATTTTCCTCCCTTCCAAGAATGTGAATTGTTCACCAGATATAGCCTTTGATCAAATGGGCTTAATTCTTTGGGCTATCACTATTGAGATGATCTTATACACACAATTACAAAGGGAAATTGGGTGAAACACCACAAAGGAAGATGAATTGTCATCTTTGGGAATTAATGCAATGAAGGTGGAGTTGAAATCAAGGAGAATCCTACCTTCCTCCCTTGATTCGTTAACCACTTTCAGAAGATCACCTCCTATTAGGGCATAAAGCTCGGTGAAAAATTCAATGGTCCACCCATCTGGGCTAGGGCTTTTGTCTTTTTGGAAACTAGCTAGGATAGTCTTTAGCTCTTTTTCTAAGACCTCTTCTATGGGCGAGTAACTTTCCTCTTCCTCCACAAACCTTGGGAAGAAATTTTTCATTTTGAAGACCTATGCAATTAATGTACCTTTAGGAGCTTTAAATAGATTTTGAAAATGATCTCTGCACATTCCTGTCAAACCTTCAAAATTAGATATTTCTTTGCCCTCATTTTCTTGCATTTTCCATATAGTGTTGGCCAACTTTGTACCCTTAGCGAAGGCTTGGAAGAATTTTGCATTCTCATCTCCCTTCAACAAGCAAGCAGATTTTCTTTTCAATCGCCATGTGGCTTCCTTTGATGCTTGGTCTGTGAAACCTTCATCATTTGTGGTTATAACTTGACCCAAATGTTGTTGTTGGGTAGGGGTCCCCTAGGTCTAAGTTTTCTCTGAGTCATGTAAAGTCATTGCATTTTGAGGAGCAGAGCGCGATTAGCGCAAGGTTCTAAGAGTTAAAGGGGCTTTAGGGCAGGTCAAAGCCCCTTCTTTTGTAAAGGGATGGGATTACTTAGAGGATTTTGAGCTCCGCCTATGGTTTGTGGACCATGGTATTGTAAGGGTAGAAGCATATATAAAGGGATGAAATTGAATTGATGAATTAATTTTGAGTCTATTTTTGTAAAGATCTTTCTATAGTCAGGAAAAGGGGAAGGCTCCTGCAAATGTGTGCGCAGAGACCTTGGTAAGTCTGCAGCTGAGTGCACAGGCCCCTGCAGCTGTGTGCGCAGGGTTAGAAAGATTGTAACTGAGAAGACTTGGCTAATAAAGAAGACTTTTGAGCATAAATATGTGTATTTCTGTATGTTCACATGGTTTCTGTGTTTAAGCCTATTTATGGTTCATTTATATTTTTCTACTGCAATTGCATCGCAAAGAGTTCAAATACTATTTTATATGATTAATAATGCACGTTAGTCTAGTTTCGTGCAGTTCACTAATCTGTTAAAGTAGGAAACACTTTATGATTGTAAGAATAAGGTTAATATTTTGTGAAGGTCGGATTAATACCTAAACTATTAAAAGCCTTACAACCACACTGCATAGTCCCTCTGGATGTAGAAACCTGGTTTTAGCATCCCCCAATATTGCCTCGGGTGAGACAGTGGCCTGAGCGATCAGGCCATTGCCGAAAGGGCCGGTGGTATAGGGTTTTGTTGGTTAGCACAGTGAACTCTGAACCTGGATCTAAGCCCCTGAAGGCAACAAATGGTTCTATTTTTGGAACTGGGATCTATTTTAGGGATGTGTGATGTGGCATCCGACTAGAGAGGGGATCCAAAATTGGGTAGATCGTAAGTTTCACGAATTTGCAGCACAGGAACACGCCAGTCGAAAGTAAGATGGTTACAGAGGTATATCTATACAGAATAGCATGAGATCTTTTTCGCATCATTCGCTAACGAGCTACATGAGTGGCTTTCAAAGCTAGCGGACAACGAACCCACTGTTAATGCTCCTTAGTTTCCCAAGGCTGAGAAAGGAAACCAAAGAGGTAACCACAGACCAAATTTAGTCTTGGCAGCTAGCCCTCCCAAATCAGAGAGGGATCTCTCTAAAATTAACCTCACAGCCAATGGAAATGACTAGAGAATACTAGGGTTTTAGGCTAGTTATCAACTCAGTAGGGTTTTGATTTAGGTTTTGTTGGATATGAAGCAATAGGTTTAGGAACCAGGACAAATAGATCAAAAGATCAGTTGCAGTCATTTAAATGAGGAAAGATAGATGTAATCAAGGACACAAATGGATATGTCATAGTATTATGGTGATGAGGAAATCAGATATAAGGAACTAAGTGAGCATACATGCATGAATTCACTTGTTTGGAAGATAAAAACACTTAAATGATAATCTCAAACAAAACAGAGCATTTCCGGCACTGAATTCTATTTAAAGTTTAAGAGATTAACATGAGAATAAATATGGATAGCTGCTAGAAACATCTAATAATCAAATGCATAAGAATAACTGAGGAAAACAATGTCAATGACCACAACACGTGAGTCCCAGAAAAATAGCCGCAACAATATATTATTCTGCCAAAAAATCAAGTACACAAGTTCCAAAATGTCAGAGCTTCAAGTATCCAACCTTTTTCACTTTGAAATTCAAGAAATATATACAATTATATCATCCCTAGACTAAGGGAGATGAGCTCAACCATATCCCTAAATATAGGAACAGTTGCATTAAATTGGCACTCCCTGGTAGGAATAGGGATCAAATTTTTGAAAATAAGGGTCAAAGATTAACTCGTATCTCTTGAATAATAACATCTATTACAAAACTGAAGGAGGTTTTTGTATATTATCTTGTGTTTGAGAGAAACCTCTCTCATTTTTCACATATTCATCTCCATCACCTCGTAATATGTGCCGAAAAAGCATGACTAAAACAAGAAATCATTAAATGTTTAAATCTATAAAACTAGGGTGTAAGGATATAGTCAAATATTCCAATCGACGACACTTGTGAAGAAACTAAAAGAGGTTTTTGATATCTGGCTAGTTCTTGACAAACACCTCCTTGGGTTTCTCCAAATTCATTTCCAGATGTTATAAAAGCGCGCCACAGAAAATGACTAAAACAGTAAAACAAATTCAAAATTTAATTTTATGAACATAAGCCTCAAAACTCTTTGCATATCTCCAAAATCATAACACCTGTGCATAAACAGAAGAAGGTTTTTGTTCTTTGGTCTGTTATTGACAAAAACCTCTTTCAATTTTGTAAAATTAATGTACATTACTTTAGAAACTTATTTTGAAGTAAAATTGTCCATGTGTGCAGTAAATGACCTCAAAAGACCCATGCGATTTTCTAATGATACTTTTGATGATGACCATGACCTTAGGTTTGTGATGAGAGTATAATATACATTATACATTTAGACATTGACTTAAGACCCTTTGCCAACCAAGAGAGATGTCAAATTTAATTTGAAAATATTATAATTTGACCTAAGACTATAACCAATAGTGAAAAGAGTAATTTTGATCACTATGACTATAAGACTCTAACATTGGCTCCAATGGGGATGACAACTCCCTAGGAGGTGTCAAGAACACTATAGGCTAGGTAGCCTTGTCCATTGGGAAATGGAGTCATTGCAGCTACAATCTTCAAACTGAATTGTCCCATCAACTACAGGGACAATGTACAATCAGTTGTATGATTTTCTGAGTTGTATAGATCATGCATGAAATCATAGAAGGACCTAGTTTTGGATTGCATCATTATGGAAGAAGGATTTCCTCATTAAATAGAGGCTAATTCCTCTAGGAATTGTGTAAGGAAATAGGGGCTTGGAGAGCATCAGAATAGGCTAAGGTTTGGCTTAAGCTAACTTGTGAGCAAATAATTGATTATAATTGTGCCGGAATTGTTCTAGTGAGAACAAGCTTTGTATTTTCACTTAGATACATGATTAATGCAATATAGATAGTAGGGGTTTTGAGTTGTGGCTTTTCCCGGATAAATATTGTGTTATGTGCCATTGATATTCTTCCTCTTATTGATTATTGTTTTCATCGATCATTGGTTTCCGTTGTTTGAGAGTAGAGTAGATTCTTTTCTTGTGTTTTAGGAAATTACATGAGCTGTGAATCTATAGGAAAATATACAGCTTGACATATGTTTCTCCACACCATATTCCTCTTCCATATGTAGAGGTGGTGATTACTATACCTATGATGGCTTAATCCGGTCCATTTAATCCCCTTGAATGTTTTATGATTATCCCTAGTGGGATAATCTCTTCACCTTGAGTGCTTAGTGGTCTACCATGGTGAATTTGAAGGTCTTTTCACCTTGGCCTTTCCATGTTTCCTTCAACGCTTTCCATATAGCATTATTGGCCTCACTTGCAGCTTCAATTGGGTCTAGTTGGTGTCTGCCTAACCTTTTGTCTCCTATTACATCGACCTTTGAATCCCTCTTCAAGTCATTACTTGTTCCTTTTGGAATTTTTTTTCATTTCTCTTTTGTTTGCTATGTTTCACTTAGCCTGTCATTTTCTAAGGTCAATTCACATTTCTTCATGGTTTCATCAAGAATTTTCAAGACTCCTCTCTCTATTTTTTTCTCTTGTCAACTAGTTCCTAGGCATGTTCAATGTGGTGCGGAGCCAAGTTTCTCTCCAATTCTGAAAATTGTGCAAGTATCTCTCTTCTCAAAGATTAAGTAAAGATGCAAAGGGATGAAATGGTGTAGATTAGAGAATTTCAAATTAATTAGAGTCAAGATCGAGGCCAAGAAATTAGGTTCATCCTTGACACTTTACCATCATACAAAGCAAAGATTTCCATTATGAGAAGAAGAAGAATATGTTGAAAAGAAGTGGCACAAATTGTCCTATAATTTACAATTTAGATCAACCACATATTCGCTTTGTTGTTCCAATGGAGAAGTTTTTAATTAATCAAGGCTAAAGAAATTAGGGTCAGTAATTATGGGCTCAAAAACAACTCAAAATAACTCAACCTTCGGTGAATCCAAGCCTAAGTCTATAATGTTTAAAGTTTTTTTTATCAGGTTAAATCATATGTAAAAGATTTATATAAGTAGTTTTTTTAGGAAGTAAATTGTTCCTCAATACTTTTTTATCCTAAGGAAGGTAAAAACTCTATAAAAAAAAACCAAATTTCTCCGAATATATTTATTGGTTGCTATGTAACTTTTTTATAATATAAAAATCCTAATGGTGTGCATGTGTGTGTGCACACACATATAAATTTGGAGTTTTATTATTATTACTTTTTTTGTATTTAGAGGAATCAACAACTGGGTTGGTCTCATACTTGTGTGACACAAGGTTGATTCCAACCACTACCACTATAATTTCTAGGTTCCTACGCATGCCCCTTCCACAAACACAGGTGAATCGAGGGATATGAAACTTGAACCTCATTGCACATAGCACTTCATTTTCATGATCATCAACAATTGAGCTACCAAAGGACTAATTTGAAGTTTTACTTTTTAGAAATAATAATAATAATAATAATTTGTTTTAATATTTGTATCTTTCTGCTTTAAATTGATTTTTAATTAAAATACTTATTACATTATCTAAGGTATTAAAATAAATAAAAATTTAAAATACACGTTTATTTAATTTTAATTTTCAATCAAAAAAACATATATTTACATTATTTTATTTCCTTAAATTATAATTTTATTTCTTTATTTTTAAATAATATGTAAAGTTAATATATTCAATTAATTTTAGATTTACTTGCCAAATTATAGAAAATAAAAAATAATGTGTAAAATTGATATTGAGTTTCAACCCCATAAATTGGTATTAAACCTTATTTTATTAGATAGTTTAAAATTATTAAAATCAAAATTATAAATGGATAAAATTGTTTATAATTTATTTTCCTTTTAAAACTAAAAATTATAACTATTTTTATGATATATTGGAAAATGCTTTCGAGTTAGTAGGAGCAGAAGGGGTAATCTTAGCCCCAATGAAAAAAAAGAGACACAAATCGCTTAAGGATTGGGCATTCTAACAAACAAACAACAAGGCTAGATATTTGAACCTTTGGAAAGGACTAGTTTTGGCCATTACCAAGGGTATAAAGGGAGTGTTGGTCTTTGGAGATTCAATGATAGTAATAAAGCAAGTCACCAAACTAAAACTTGGGGAAGGAATGATCAAAACTACAATACTTCGAAGGATAGCCTTCTAGCTGAGGAAATTTAAAGAAATAGATTTGCATCATATCTATAGGCAATTAAATTTAGAAGCAGACAAATTGGTCAATAAAGGAGAAATTTTGAACCAAGGACTAATCATAAACACTATTTTCCCCTGTACCATGGGGTCCCCAAAAAAGATTTTGATTGAAAAGATTGTCAATTTGGTCATCAAGTTAGAGAGAATAATTGTCAAGATAATTTTGGAAGGTCTACCAAAGTTGATGCCTCAGGTCTCAAATCCCCTACCTATGGTCTGCTCTAAGGTAAGTGAAGAAATTGAATGGCACATGGAGTCTATGCATACAAAAAGGTATTACGCATTGTTTCTGATAATTTGAAGGGCCAGTTGATATGCCAAATGGCGGAGACGAGGATCTAAGTGTAAGAGAGATGTGAGTGACTAATATTCGCCATTAACACCATAGATAAGAGCCTTACAAACTCTCACAAAGGTTTTAATTGTAGATCAATTCAGACGAGTCTATGAATTAAATCATTTGGCAGGAGTGGATCACGCTCGCGGTGTTTGGATTTGGGCAAATATGGAAATTAACTCCCTTCGTAGGAATTGTCGCCTCAAGAATCAAGTCCTGCATATATATATAGAATTGACCACCGTGAGTGCAATGCTAAATACACTAGGGCTATGATTCATCATTCGACCAAGAGCATTGAGATCTAAGTGGAAGGAAATGGGAATGCTTGAGACACATTCATATGAGTATGACCAGGAGTGATGGCGTCGGTCAATAGACAACTTGTCAACAATAGTGGTGGCTATAATTGACCTGTCAAACAAAAGAAGTGAAATGGAAAAGAAAGAGAAGGAATCGAAGTTTGAATTACTGGAGAAGGAGTGTGAATGATTGCATAGTAACCTAAACAAAAAGTTGGCAATCATGGAGGTAGAGATTATAATTCTAAAGCTCAAAATGAGTGGAATGGAGAAACCCACCAACAACGAGTTTGAGTTCAAGTAGAAAGTCTTGGAAGCTAGCAAAGGATAGCCAAATCCAAAGGGTTGAGTACCAGCCAAGCATGGAGAAAGCATACACAACACCGTGGAGGAAAATTTCGACACAACAATAGAAAGTTGGCCATTTGATGCTTATTAAATATCAAGCTATGATGAATGTTTTTATATCTATATGGGTTTTTTTAAGAAGTTTATGGTAGATTTTAATGTAGAATGGTAGTTAAGAGAACCCATAGAAGAAAGAAAAATCTTATATGGATGCATTGGAACAATGAAACTTTAAAAAACTTTGAAAAATATAAAAAGTTTTGACATTGTTTCGAGCTCTATTTTAATGCAATATATATATATAGGTTATAATTTCAGTAATTTTTTTTTTAATCTATAATTTTAAAATTTCAATGAATGTAAATTATAATTAGAAAATTATAATTTTATCTTTCAAACAATATCATAATTTTAATTAAGAAAATTACACTTATGGAAATTTATAATTTAAATCTTTTCAACATAAAAATATAAATTGTTAATGTCGTAATTTTAATCAAGATAATTATATTAGTCAATTTAGACTAAATTTTGAATAAATGTTAATGACGATTTCATCCTTCATTTTATATAGATATAATTTTAACTTATATTAATAATTAAAAAAAAATGAAAATTTAATTTAATAATAAAAAACAATAATCAAACATGTAACTTATATCTAAATAAATTTTATTAAATAATTTTATAACTAATATAAATATAAATGGATAAATCCGTTTCTAAGTTCAACAAAATTTATAAACTCATCAAAAATAACTTAAAAAATTAACCCTATATATCATGTGATTAAATTCTATCTAATTATCAACTTCCCAATTTATAAAAAAATAGAAAACATAAAAAATACCCCATCATTATTATTAGTTGTAATATTGTTAATACAACCAAACCATGATTTCCTTAATCTTTGTATGGGCCTCCTATTATTACCATTTTTACAAAGTACCATGTTTGAAGATTTTTAGGGAGTATCATGTTTGAAGGAATTACTTTTTTTTTTCATAATTGTTTGAAGGAAGTTAACACTCAAATTGTTGAAGCCAACAACGTTTATTTTTTAAGTAATGATGTTATTTTTGTTGGAGGTGTCAGAGTTGCAGGTTCTATGATTGAAACATGTCTTCATTGTGAGAGGTGTGAAAGTGGGAGTTTTCAGGATTGAAAACATGCCTTCATTGTGAGAGATATTATTGCAAATATGTCATTGTGGGAGAGGTGTCAAAGTGGGAGGCTCTATAATTGATAACATGTACACTTCAAATTCGAAGTTCAAAAGTCCTTTTTATTATTATTTTTATATGCCCATGCTCGTATTATACATATAGAAATATTAAGTTGACCTATTATTTATTTGGCAATTAATCTTTCTTATCCATGTAAAAAAAATATTATGGAGTTTGTACTTACCGAGAATCTAAGAGGATGTATTTATAAAAAATCAATATAATAATGTTTATAATATTATTGAGATGAGTAGTTTTGAGGGTTAGTTTATTAGTTAAGTTCTTGTTGTTAAAGCATTATTGTTATTGAGATTCTCTCTATATTTTTAGGGTTAGGCTTTGTATTGAGTTAAAAGAAAGTGATCCCTTTAAGTGGATTTACCTAATACAAATATTCTATGGATGTAGTGGTCACTAATCTCCAGAGTTGATAAACCACATTAAAAGTAATTATAATAAAAAACAAAAGTAAAAATAAAAAACATTATTGAGATGACAAGTATAAATTATTTTTTAACAATCCCTATGGTGGCTTTACAAATTAACACAATCTTGAGCCTTAAGATTCATCTTGTTTATTAACAATTCACGTATATCTACAACTTTTTAAAGGAGAAACTCATGGGAAAGGCTAGAGTTATCTAGCCTCCTGTGTGGTAGTGAATGTGCAGGGGTTGTATATGCCCACCATTGCATAATCTACTTGCTTAAATCCAACGATGGGTATATACAACCCCGACGCATTAACTACCGCGCAACCCACTTGATGAGTCTCGCCCATGGAAAAGGTTAAAACCCATGATTAAAAAAATTAAGAAGACTTTTGAGCATTTTTGCATTCATCTCGAGGGCCTATGATAACTCATCTGAATATGTAAACTTGAAGATCTTTAACAATTTGCAAGTGAAAGTTATATGTGTTTTGGGTAGAGGATCAATTTACTAAACATATAAAACAAGTGAATTTAACCACAATTTACAACCAAACATAGACAAAATAAGCATATCTGAAACACATAAAACAAAACATGAAAAAGGAGTTCACCCCTCCCTTGGGCTACATCTCTTGGTCCAGCTTCCAACATAGGGCCTCTTTCATTAAGTGTTCAAAAGTGTGTTTACATGCTTTTACATAGCTCAAACAAAAAAACTGATGTCTCCAATGGATCCAACATTGTCAAAAACTCCCATTTTGGTTCTTTTTGCACCTCATTTGGCCAAAAATTGAGTAAGTTATGCATGTTTCAAGTTTTTGCCAAATTCTACAACTAATCATCCTCCAATTTGGCCTAAACTTGGCTTGAGTGCCCCAAACCCGGAACTAGCACGCAAATCTGGCCTACAATCCCGCCTAATGGGCGAAATTATAGGATGGTTAGTTTGCCCATCAAGCCCCTAGATCCAAAAATTACGGTCACGTTAGTGCATATGACCGCATTGGGGGTAGAGATTCCAGGGCCTAACTCCGCGCCCTATGGTTTTCTGTGCCCCTGGTCTTATGGTACCAATATGACCTAGGGATGGCCCCCTTCCTTCGCACTCTCCTAGTTCTATGGCCTGTCACGTGGCCTTGGGCTAGCCCCCTCCTATTTTCTGCTCGGTTTAAGCACTAGTTCTGGCGGTTAAGTGTTGGGGTTGTGTCTATGGGTCGGGCTAAGGCCTAGCCCCTTGGCCCCTCCGCTTGCGATCCCATGGGCGCTGGGGTGGCCAGGGGCTAGGGCTTAGCCCGACCCCCTCCCCCAATGGTGCATATTGAAAACTTTAAATAGGAATTATTAACCATACAAATCAAGTAACACCATAGGCAAGCCAGTGGAGGGCTTTTCTAGTGGCGATTGGTCTCATATTTGAATCTGGTGGAGACCTTCTTTTGTCATACCAAAATTTTTCGCGGCTAATAGGAGGCCACGTGGCAGCCAAGGATTAGCCCACGTGGCAACTCCTAATTGGCCCACACCAATGCAATTCGAACCAATAGAAAACCGCCAAATTGCACCGATAGACACATGCCACTTGTACTCATCTCATTAGTTGATGGGAGGCACAATGACCCTGCCCAATCATTACCCAATCAGCATACAAACTGCTGATTGGGCATCCGTGCAAACTTGTTTTAAAATTTTTAGTTGTTTGCCAAATTGATTAGAACGCGATATCAGGAGCATCCGATGTCGGTTTTGAGTGAAACGAGTTACGTTGGATTTAGGGTGATGAGATCTTCACTTTAGTGCTAGTTTAGAGCTAATCCGAGCACTTTGAATTTTGAGCATTAAACTAATCCACCAGATCAATAACTCATGAAGGTGGGTAAGGGCTTGAGGTGTGCGATAATTGGTTAAGAAGGAAATACCTTGGGATTAGGTGGTTATGATATGGATACATTAAGGATGTCATGATATAGTAATAAATATAGAAATATGTTTGTTTTTTTATGGTAAGTGTTTATAACTCATGAAAGTGGGAAACAGCCCGAGGAGTGTGTGATAATTGATGAAGAGAGAAATAACTTTGGATTAGGTGGTTATGATGTAGATACATTAGGGATGTCATTATATAAATATAGCAATATTTTTGTTGTTTTTGTGTGTGTGTGTAAGACAAGGGTATGTTGAGGAAGGAAGAGCATATTTGGATGTTAGGGTTTAAGTATACATTGGCATGTGTAATGTATTAAGAGATCTAGTTGGTCTCCGAAAGGAACTTGAGGAGGAGGATATCATGTACTACAAGAATAACATTAATAGTCAATGTTTTCTTCCTTCCATATCTATTATATTTGAACAATATTGAGGCCTTGACTAGGCTATCTAGGACGATATGATAAACCTAAGATTCCCAAGGATGGTTGTTACCCCAATACCATTTTTTTATCACTTTCAATGGAGAGTCGAAACATATTTTCCAAACATAATGGAGTGCCGACAATTTTTTTGATGAAATATTCACAAATTGTTTGACAAAACCTCAAACAATGTGTGTTCTGATCAAGGAATTTCATATCTTTATGAAGTCTTTATCAAGGAGGACTACCAATTTTCAAGTGAAAACTATGAACCCCATACTTGTTATAATGGTAAAGATGCGTATAAAGGAGGGTATTCCCTCATATCAACAACATTTTCTCTTCTTTGGTAAGTAGTAAAATGATGAGTTCCTTATATGTGAGTGCACAGAACAAAGAATCAACTCTACTCTTAAAGCTATATTTTTGTGGAGGAATTTGAGTAGACATGTGCTTTTTTTTCTAAATCTTATTTCTTTCAAAGAATTCATTCATAAATCCCTCATCTTCCCCTTTAGGTCCCATGACAGCCCCCTTATGTCTACATCACAATCATTGTGGAGACATCCAATTCCAATCCAGTGCTATAGTTGGAGTTGCAAGAGATTAGTAATGCCATTAATAGTTGTCACCTTCTATGATTTGTGCCCATCACTATTAGTTCTTACTATTTTTTTAAAAAACCAAAAGCCCCTCATAATTTTAGTATGTTTATGCTTTGAATGTTTTTTATTGTGTTTTTTCTAACAATATTTACAATCATAGAAAGGTCTCAACATTAACATTAGCTTTTAGTAAATATATTAAAAACACAAGGCCCACATAATTTTGGTATCTTTATATTTTTAAGGTTTTTTATTGTGTTTTATTTAATAATCATTATAATCATTGAAATGTATCAACAAAGGGATCATGGTTTTGGGCTAAATCTGGGCTCTTCAACAAACCATGGTTTTAGGATTTCAATCCAATTTCCATGTTTATCACCACCACCTTAGTGTGGTTATGATTATTAAATATACCCCTCTTCATTTGGATTCCAAATTTAAAAGAACACATTGCAAATACTTTTGGGAGATTTATTAGATCAAGCATCATCAAGGTATAAAAGACATCATTGTGTATATGCTTAACTGTATGTAGAGATTGGCTTAAGTTGAAGTCTAATAGATAAGATAATTTTGAAGTGGAATGGCTTTTAGTAGATCTTCGAACTAGATTATGAAAATAGAACATTTAAATATGGAGTTTGTTAAGCGACATGTCATTTAAATCAAGCATTATTAAATGCTAAAGTTCCAAAAGGGGAGGGGGAAACTAACAAAATACAAAGTTTGAGTCGTTCTCATATGAATCTTAGGGTAGCACACACACAAAAAATGCAATTCAAGGAGAGCTAGTTCCATTAATATAGGTCCCAATCTCTCTATATCTTGGCTTCCTTTTGGAATATTCTTCATTCTTCTTGGACTAGGGCTTCTAGGGCTAGTGGCAAAACAAGACCTAGAGTATAACTTGAAATAAGATGGCGTCTATGGGGCTTCTCTTTCACCCATGCTCTGATACCATGTTAATTATTCAAGACCTTAGAATATATAATTACTTCTAATGATTTCCTAATTTAATCCTTCTTGTGTTCACATTTATCATTAAGTAATTACACATAACATCTCAAAAATAGAAACAATAATGATAGTAGGGTCATAAAGAGATATCCAAAAAAGATTGGCATAAATATTTACCTTGGGAAAACCCTTTTCTAGGGAAAATCCCAGCAAACATTTTATTAGAGAAATTATTCAGTTCAACAAGAGATATAATCTGTTATTTTCTTATCAAAACAAATTCAAACTGACCAACAATAAAACCTAGGTCAAACATGGTCAAATATAGATAAGTAGCTTCAGAAACTTAGTCAACCTACCGTTAGAATTCAGTCAACGATGCCTCAGAGAATTTTGTTTTGCCTCAAATAGACTTCAATCTGCCTTAAAAAATTTGATCTTTCCTCAGAAGAAACTTCATTCTATTTTAGATAACTTCGTTCTACCACAGAAGACTCGTCCTTACTTGCACTTGTAAATAGGAGATTAGAAATTGTGACCTGAATTTTCTTACCAATGGAAGAAGTTGATATATAGTGGTTGGATTTTCCATAGTGGTGTGACTATTCATTGAGATGACTTGTACTTTTGGGGTAGGCCAACTTTATTTTGGAGGAAAAAAATTAAATTTCAAAAATTGATTTTTCCCTCTTTTGAAGTTGTCTTGAGATTCAAAATATATTTATCATTTTTCTTTCATATGAAGACTGACCATAGCTACAAAAATTCAACGCTCTCTCTTAACTAGGGAGGTATTCGTAATAACTTCTTTAGATATTATCATTGTTGAAAAAATTCTCTATTCCAAGGAAAGGTTGAAAGAGCTTGCTATGTTGATGAATCCATCCACCTCATGTTCTATTACAAAACCATGTGGAAAACATCCTTCATAATTATCATGCTCAACAAGTCGCCACTTGGAGAAAAGTCACCAATTATCCAAGTCGTCACTTTGAACCTGGTCAACACCTGTGACCTATGGTGAAACCATGGGCTATTACCATTCCTACATGTTAATTGAATGGTAATTATCCTTCCCGATGCTAAAGGAGCTCACTTACCCACCTATGGAGAAATCTGGGCATTGATGCTCTCTGGGCCATTCTCTCTGGCCACCTTACATGGCCCCTATTCAATACCTTTTACCTATCAACATCTTGACCTAGGGAGAAATTATGCCTCTTGATGCTACTACATCAACACTTCCTCTAACTGAGGGAATCATTCTCAACTATTATAAGTTTGTCCCTGAAGTATACAAACTTCACCTTGGGACAAATTCTTTGTGAGAATGTCAACATCGTGCTCATTTGCATAAATGCATTGGAGCCTCACTACTCCCTTTTGTACCATGTCCAAAATTTTGTGGTACCATGATATCAGTGTGCTTCGACTTGTCATCACAGTGATCTCTTGCACCTGATCAAATAATCCAGTGAGTAGTTTCCAAAGACACATTGCTTCACAACTTGTAAAACTATATGAAATATAATTAGCCTCTGCAACACTGAGTGCAACATATGTCTCTTTCTTGCTCATCCAAGGAATCATAACAGAGCCCAAACTGAAGCAACATCCCGATGTACTCATATGTCATTTGTACTCTCTACCCAATCCTAATATGTATATTCTAGCAGCTACACTTCATTATTTTAATCCATATCCAACTATACTATGCTAGTACTTCAAAACATGTTGATTGACATGCACTGGCTCAATCATTCCTTTACTGGGGCCATCATCATAATTGCTTTCTAGTCACCTAACTAGGTGCTTCCTTTGACTTGGTTGCTCCCTCTGGCACTGCTACTTCTTCATAACTGAAGTATATATTTCAACCATTGCTACTCCCTTTGTTACAAGATTCCTTCTTATCTTGTTAATTCATATAATGGCAATATCAACCTTGATCCATTATTCAAGAAAGCCTTCTTCTGTGAGTAGGAGACTCCTTCATGTGCCTTAAAATCCCGAGGTAGCTCTATGGACACACTTCTTCTTCAAGTACTTGATCGAGGAAAATAATTTTTGCATCCATTTAATGTAATCAACATAAACCACGGGGATAATAATTCTAATAGATTTGTACTTGGAAACTAGAGAAAATGTCTTGACATAGTCTTCTCCCTCCTTCTGGGAGAATCTTCATGAACCTTTCGTTGTACTTATCTATGTCGTCATTTGTTGCATGCTAGATCTTGTAGATCCATTTGGAAGTCACTGCTAACTTCTCTTTGACACAATGAAATCCTTCAAAATTGTTGGCCTTCATGCTCCCTTTGAACTAGGAACTCTTATGATCATTAAGTACGATGATAGATGTCAGTACAATTTCTTTCTCTCAATCACAAAACACTTAGGTTGAATTTGTGCTTCTTCCTAGGAGAATCCTCTTGCCACAAATTTTCTTCACTCTTCTTTATGCTTCCACTTGTTTCCAGAATCTTGGTTGCCTTCACAATACAACTACAAACCTCATTAGAATGTAATGGAAGAACGATTATAACCAAGAAAAAGATACAAACACAAGAGGTTGACTAGAAATAAAGTATTAATAATCAAGGAAGAGAAATGTAAAGTAATCTTTGAGGATGAAGGAAAATTTTCAGCTCCCTCTTAATCCTTGTTTTATTTACAAAAATCATAAAAATCCATCTACAAACCCATCATATTTATCCTCGTCATGAGCTAGGGTTTCTTCATTTAGTGAAATCATTGACTTTCAATAATTTAGGTCTAGATCTAGGGTTTTATCCACAAACCCTAGGGATTTCTCAATTATATCCTTCAATATTTATCTAGGGTTTAAAAACACTAATACTATCATATCATCAAGGAAGGGCTTATAGCACAAGTGTTATGACTTATCTTCTCAACTCCCTCTATTTCTATAGAAACTTTCTTGAATCAAATCACATCAATAATACTTGAAGGAAAAAAAATTATGTATACTAATATGTTCTAGCAACAACTAATGACATCGTGATATCAACAACATATATAAGCCAATATAATCATGACTAGTACAATGCAAGGCATCTTTTGCATTCTTGAAAAGAACATTTACTTAGTCATACAAGATATTTTCACAGCAAGACAATATATGGTATTAGTATTCTAGAGACTTAGATCTCTGCACCTTCAAAAGAAAGCACATACTCGACAATATCTCCAAAGGAAGTATCACTACACAAATTTGTACAAAATCTTCAATCTAACACACTCCAAGATGCCAAAGCGATCTTGGTACTTAGTCTATCTCCCATTAGTAGGGCTTATCTTGTCTTAGGTTAGGCCTCATCTATGGAAACATCGAGCTTTGAACTATAATCCGAGAACTTTCCTCTTGCTGATAATTTTCAAGTATATGAAATCTAAAAACTACGATAAGCTTCACTCAGGTTTCCCATGGTGTCATTACCTCTTGAAATATGGTTTGCATGTTACTGTTCAACAGATTCACCGTCATTGGTTGAGAGGCAGTGACCTTGCAACATTTTCCTATAGTACACGAGTACTTGGATAACAACATGCAAAAACCTTATTCAATACATACTTGTCAGGTCTCTTAAGACAAAATAAGGTCATCGAATCAGTCATGTGCTAATGCAAATGGGACAGTTCATCCAAACCATAATAGGACAAAAATGTGCCATGTAGTCCCATGCTTCTATATATGTGATGAGGTGATGTTATCAGTCAAACATGGAATGCTCCATCTACCTCTTTGTTGACTAGTATCATGTCTAGGAATGCCTTGATATGAAGGAGCCTTTCTTCTCAACTCCCTCTAGCTCTAGATAAACTTCCTTGGTGGATCAATTTTAGATATACTTTTTCGAATAATTATTGAACCATGAGGCCTTGTGACTGATCCACATAGGCTAAGCTCAACCCTATGTTAATTATGAATCAAGTCCAAGCTCTTTTCTTGGCACTTTCGAAGGCTGGCTTGATCCTCACCCATATGATAAATTCTTGCAATGGTATTTCAGAGAACCCTTATTATTGTTCATCTTAAATATTTCCAATAAAATTTGTCACCCGAAAATCATACTCAACAAGTGGGGTCTAACATGTGAAATTTGATAACCTGTTGTAGCAAGACGACTAAACAAATCACCCTCTCCATGCATCACACCTGAAAAGAAATATTTCACATCTTGATGACTTGGAAAATGATGGAGATCCACCATCAAGGCCATCAATTCCATTTATGATTGAAAGATTTCTCTAGAAATTTTCCTAGTCCAATGCTAAGCCAAACAAAAAGAACCTCTTTGAGAACAAATTTCCCAAAGCTTCATGATAGTTTGGTTGGTAGAGACCATCAATCAACCTCATCATGTATTCCATTTGGAATATCCTTCAGGGTTTTGCTAAACCAAGTGAAGAAACTTTCTTCTTTATAAGATTGCTTGTTTCCTTCCTTCTCTGGATTGATCCCATTGGTCACATCCATTCCATCTTTCCACTTTAGAGTAGTGTCCATTATTTGTGTGCTTCCATCATCATCGAATTTTAACCATCTTTGTCTCTTCAAAAATAAGGATTAGGACGAAATGTAAATGTAATGGAATATCCTAACTTGACATCTTTAAAATCATCAACATCAAGAGATTGCAAATACTTGAAAACCTTTTGATCTTCTTCAGTCAAGAGGTCAGACAATGGAATAATCTGAATAATCAAAACATTTGGTCCTCAACTTACTTTATTACAACTCCTCGAATTGACTTAAGGAACTGATTTATTTTTGGCCTAATCAATGATCCTTTCGATGGCCTTCACAGGTTCAATCTTGACCTCATTTTTGGTGTTGTTATAGGTCTAAAATTATACCTGTTTGTAGCTAGCAACAGATCTAAATTTTCGTCCTTTCTTCTTTTGACTTGAGGCTTTTTCCTGATCTAGGGATTCATTCCTTTCTCATATTCAATAGACTCTTGGCTTAAACAATAGATAAAATAATTTCCTTCTTCTATTTAGCAGTTAATGTCCTCATCATTGACTTATCTTCTTTCTTGGGCAGAATATAATGTATATCTTTTAAACAAGAAGGAAAATCTTGGCTTCCTTTTGTAATATTTTTTGTGCTTCTTGGACTAGGGATTCTAAGGCTAGTGGTAGAACAAGCCCTAGAGTATAACTTGGAACAAGTTGATTTCTACAGGGTTTCTTTTTAACCCACGCTCTGATACCACGTTGATTTTTCAAGACCTCCTAACCTGAAAATTACTTCTAATGATTTCTTAAATTAATCCTTCTTGTGTTCACATTTATCATTAAGAAATTACATACAAGATCTCAACAATAGAAACAATAATGATAGTAGGATCATAAAGGGATAGGCAAACAAGAGCCACAAATATTAATATTTACCCTTGAAAAACCCTCTTCTAGGGAAAATCCCAACAACCTTTTCCTAGAGAAATTATTCAGTTCAAAAAGAGATACAATCTGATATTTTCAAATCAAAACAAATTCAAACTGACCAACAATAAAAACCAAGTCAAACATGGTCAAACAGACATAAGTAGCCTCTGAAATTCAGTTAACCTGACCTCAAAATTTGGTCAACAGTGCTTGAAATAATTTTGGTTTGCCTCAGAGAAACTTCAATCTGCCTCAAAAAAACTTTTATCTTTGCTCAAAAGAAACTTCTGTATGCTTCTAATAACTTCGTTTTTCCACATAATAGTCTTCCTTACTCACACGTGTAAATAGGAGATTAGAAGTTGTGATTTGAATTTGCTTTCCAATGAAAGAGATCAAATGGTCTTTATATAGTGGTTGGATTATCCGAAGTGGTATGACTATTCACTGAGCCAACCTATACTTTTGGAGTAAGCAGATTTGATTTTAGAAGCAAGAATTTAAATTTCTTCTCTCTTTTGACACTGACTTTATATTCAAATTATATTTATTATTTTTTTTTCTTAATAAAATCAACCATAACTACGAAAATTCAAAATATTGATAATTAGAAATCAAAATTCAAAATATTGATAATCAGAAATCAAAAATAATATTAAATTGTTGAGATGCTTATTTCAATGTGCTTAGTCCAAAATAAAACTAAAAGTCAATGAAGTACTCAAGTACATTCATGGCTCTAGACTATGAACGAGCAAAACGAAACATGTTGTCATCAAAAGTAAGAACATTTATGTAGATAGAAACATTTATGTTATCATTGACATTAAGAACGTTATGATTAAATTAAAATTTACGAAGTAACTCATGGTGAAACCTAAAGTTACCAAAATAGTGAAGGGCAAAATTACAAATGGCTTGGTGTTAAAACTAACAACCACTCAACTACTAAAGTGCAAACGACTCCATGATAAAACCAAAAGCCATTTAAGTACCAAGGACAATCAAAAGATCTATGCTTTAATTATTTATAAAAATTATGCATATTTTAATGGGTCACGAAAAAAATAATAATTATCGAAAATAAGAACATTAAAATTGAGGTCAAACATATCAAGATGACACCATGGTAAAGCCAACAGTGGTTAAAGTCTATGTGCAAAAGATTTATATGGAGTTTTCATTCTTAAAGAACCATCACAGTGACAAGATGTCATTGGATAAATTTAGAAACATGTATGTTGTATGTTTAGGGTAAGTTTTCTATATATGTCTCCATATAGAGATATATTTATATATGGAAGTTGGGGTTTCACAAGGAAGGGAGATTAGGTTATGATCTAAATGTAATAATGGGATGTAAAAGGTATTGGAAGATCTTGTGCAGAAGGACAAGAATGGTAGATATTTTTTTTCTTCGATCCTTAATGTATTTGAATAATTATAAGAAGTGTTGACCAAATATTTCATTATATTTTAGAGTGTTAAGAAACTATTCGAGAATATTTGTGTTCCCATACAATTTGGAAAAACAATTGAAGATCATTTTCATATAATAAAGGGATTTCATATCTTTATGAAATCTCCCATAGAAGAATATCACTTTGTAACCGAATATTATAGATTCCATTTTTGTTCGAAGAGAAAGATATAGATCAAGGAGGGCATTCTCTCAAATCAACAACAATTTATCTTCATTGCAAATAGTTAAGTTATTACTAACTTCTATGTGAGAATATGTATCCTACATATTCTCACTATATTGAATCCTTACAAGCTAGTTCCCAACTCAAGAACATTACTTTTAACACTCCTGTGGAGAAATTTGTAGAAAGGGAGAAATATTTTGAGAAAATGAATCCAACTTATTAGTCCCCTAAATAAGTTATGAGCGTTGCACACAAAGAGAAGAATCAAGCACAAGATTCTTCTAGAAGAAGAGGTGGTAGAAGAGGACGTGGAAGGAAGAATAACAAAGGCAGGGGGGGTAAACATCATCAAGGAGGAAAATTTGATCTTTGTTGTATTCATTGCAATAGAGATGGACATGATGCATCCACATGCAAACTCTCTTGGGATAAAATCCAACAAGAATGAAATGAAGAGAAAGGTAAAACACTAGATCCAGGGAAAGGTAAAGCACCTAAATCTATTCATTATATTGTGGCACATTGCAATATTGAGTAACTAAATATTTGTTTCATACTTCATTTTCTTCTTGGAAAGATGCATGATTGCTTGATACAGGTGCAACCTACCACATGACCTTATAGAAATATTTTTTTGAGGACTCTAGTGGCAATGTAGATGAAACAATATACTTCGCATAGAAGTCAATGCTTAAGCCTTTCAGACATGGAACCATCATGTTCAAATTGTCTGAACTCCCTGCATTTATTATAAATGATGTTCTCTAACTTCCAGAGTTGTGAAGAGACTTGTTTACCCTGGTCCACATACGCTAGCAAGGACATTCCATTCACATGTTTGATGGAAAAGTTGAGGTGAGAAAAGCATCAGACAACACAATTTTCGTGATTGGAATAGAGGAATAAATAATATTGAAACTGCAAGGGGCATATGCTCATGCACATAACTCTACATATTGTTCTTAGTATAATAAAGGTACATTTCCATCTCGCCTTTTATGGCATGCAATATTTGGAAATCTAAATTACAACAATCTTCATTTATTGAAAATAAATGGTGTTTCTAGTTTGCCAACAATTCCAAGGAAACTGAAGCAATATGAAGCTTGTATCCTAGGAAAACATAGCAAACAACCATTTCATGATTTTTTTTCTAGATCACATAGAAAGCTTGCACTAATTCACTCTGATTTGTGTGGCCCTATGCTTGTTCCTTCTGCAAATGGAAATACATATAAGACGACTTGTATTGATGATTACACAAGGATTTGATGAGTATATTTATTGCAAATTTGAAGCTTTTGAAACTTCCAAAATTTTCATGCATGGATTAAAAGTGATGCACAATCTCATATTGGCTCTATTTATATTGATAATGGAAAAGAATATACTTCAAATAAATTTTAAAAATATCTTCGCCAACATGGGATTCAACATCAAACAAATGTGCCATATAATATTCAACAAAATGGGGTAGCTTAAAGAATGAAAAGGAAAATCTTATATATGGTTCGTTCTATAGAAATTCCTTCTAGATTCAAACTCCTAATTGTAATTTACCAAAATAATAGACTTGAATCTGCTCTACTCATCAGTAGAAATAACTAAACGATCACGAAATCACGAAGCATACAAAAGAAAGAATTCAATCAACACATTACACAAGGATTTCCTAGGGAAATCCATAGCTAAAAACCCCTGCTATCTGTATATTGCATTAGTCAGAAAATATGAGAAGATTACAAGGCTTTGCTCAAGTCCGAGCAACTTATGCACTATCTCTATTTGTCTCACATCTTCCTAGACAAACCTAGGCCAATACTTAACCAGTTTTATGCTTGCCCAAGTCCCTATTTCCTTGTGGTGTTTCCTTGGGAATTAGCTCCTTGTTAATTAGGTAAATTCCTCAATATGAATTGCATAGTCCTCATAGGCCTTCCTATGACTGCATGCACCACCTATACAATTTAGATGATTATACAACTGATAGTACACTGCCCTTGAACTCCAATATCAACTAGGTAACTATCAAATCTGACATGCATGAGTTATTTATGAGTGAATCATCAATTAACTGGTTGAACACATGAAGCAACACCCCATTGTCTGACCTCCTACTCATTCCTCCATCAGTTGGAACTAGTTTAACTGATTTTAACTCAATTAATCTGAATCAATCAATTACAACTCAAAATAAACTCAACCAGGGCTCATATAATGTAGGAGACACTCTACATGACTCAAGTTAGACCCTCAACTCGAATTAACTAAGCTAACTAAGTCAAATTAACTTAGTTAACTCGTAAAAGTTGTGTTGTGATGTGGAATTACAATTTTTCTCCTAATTTAATTCAATGGAAAAATTAAATCAAGATTTTCTTGTTGCATTTTCAACACTCCCTCTCAGCAAGAAAGGGATTCACATCTACCTTGATCCAACACATTTGGAATGTATTGCATGAAACACTTCTCACTGTTTTTGTTGCTACTACAACATCTACTACTGAAAAGCATCCAAAAATAAATAAAAATAATCATTGAATCAATTTGCAACTGTCTACTGGGAAAAATATGTTGTTGATGACTCTACTACTGAGTCTCCTGCTCTGCTGTCAACTCTATTTTCCACTCCTCAGTATCTAACTGACATTAATCCTCCTTCTATTAAATATTATGGCCCCCCATGGCATGGTAATGATCCATGAGACACAAAAAACACCTCAAAAGACCTTGCCCAATTTTTTGCAACTCTTGGGACTATTACTTCACATTGCCCCACCTCACACCTGGAGATATGGTTGCATGTTCTCCCTCTTCCTACTTAGCTCGAAATTCCTCCCCTACTAGATGTCTCTGCTTGAGTGGATGTTTCCACTTTGTCTCCTCTCTACTTCTCCATTTGTGACTGCTCCACAACTTGCTGAGGTTTCTTATGAGGCTCCATTTTGAGATGTAAATTATGCTTCCCCTCAACCACCAAGTCTCTAACCTTTTCCTTTGTCTTCAAGGATTTTCATGCATCTCCGATGTCAAGTTCATACATGTTCTTGACTTGCACACCGATCTGCTTCACCTGTCCCATGGCGATGTGTCTAAGGAAAGCCTTTATTTTGCTAAATATCACAATGTAGCCACGATCTTCCAATACCACAACGGAAACAAGATTCTTCTTTAGACCCAGAACAAACATCAAATCCTTTAGTCTGAGAGGGGAGCTAGACTCCCTCAGAAAATTAATTGTACCGATATCAATCGCGTTATACCTCTCATTGTCTCCAAACTCAATGTTTTATTTGAGGTCTTTCTCATCCAAGTCACTAAAGAGATCTCTATTCCCCGTCATATGGAATGACGCACCGTTGTCGAGATACCACCTACTTCCCATTATTGTGCTTTCCATGCGTGCAATGAGAGTAAAATCAAGCTCAAATTGTGTAGCTAGGGATTCACCTACTGCTACAACTGCAGGAACCTTCTTGCTTTCCTTCTTCTGTAGACATTTCATGGCATAGTTCCTGAATTCATGACATTGAAAGCACTTGATGTTGGACAAGTCTTTCATCTTTCCCTCTGTTATCCTCTACAATGTCCCAGGTTGTGGAGGAGATCGAAAGAGGTAACCTCAAACCAATTGTAGTTCAGAAGCTAGTCCTGCAAACCAGAGATGGATCTCTCTAAGGATTTCACAGCCAATGGCTGGAAGAAATATGGATTTTAGGCTAGATATACTATTTTCTGATGATTTTTTTTTTAAATTTAGGGTTTTTGGATTGTTGGATCAGGGATCAGAAAAAGAAGCTAGGTCAAGGCCTCAAGGTGTTGCAATTGCAAGCATAAGGAGGAGGAAGATAAAAATGTCTTGTGATGGATATGAGAGTTTGGTCAATGTAGTGTAGGGTCTGAGGAGCTTAGAAAGTCATAATGAGCATTTGTGCCATGAATAGAAGAAGAAATAAATAGAAATGATTTTCCACATAAACAAAGCTTTAAATATAAAGAATTATGCCTATATAACTGTAAGGAAAATCAATGAGGAAAGAAAAACATGTTAAGAAATATGGATTCATTCATAAAAAATGACATAGAAAGAAAACAACATCACAAACTCACTACACATGAATTCCTGAAAAATAGTTGTAACTTCTCCTTTGATTAGATGAGTGAAAGCACTAGATACAAATTCTCTCCTTAAATGTCCAACCCTTCTCTATGACTAAGAAAATGATACATATAGACTAATATAAACAACTTCCCCACCTTCAGGAGTCGAATCCACGAGTGGTGGAATAGTTTCCAAGGATATCTCAACCAAAAAGTGAGAGCGAGAAGGTCAAAAACAAACTCTTCTCTTAGACTTTGATTTGAGTTTTTCTTCATTTATGAGGCCTAATTAAACATAAAAATAGCATATAATGCTAATTTATTTATGATTATATCATCAAGACTTCGAACTACTGAAGTTACATCATCAATTTACCTTTACCCAAGTCAAACTAGAAAATTTGAGAAATTACACAGTGAAATTTTTAATTAAAATCTCAGAAAATTGCAGAAGCACAGTGCCAAGTTTGAGGCCACTTTTAGGTGCCTTCCTAAAGTTAAAATTGAAATATGAAAGAACGGTAAACTAGCCTTGTCTGTCTAGTTTTCAGAACATATTGAATTTTTGAAAATGACCCATGGTAAGGCCTCCAAAAACGAATTCTCCCAAGGTGTCTCTAGAAGCGCAAAGCCTGTCAAAAAGAGGGGCAGAATGTTAATTTTTGACGTCTTTTTCTTAAAATTTGAGCTCTGTTTGAAAAATCCAAGGAAATTGGCTTTGAGAGGAGGCCATTAGCTTTCCAAAAATGAAAACCATTTGTCATTTAGAGCCCTGAGGAAAAAGTGCAACGCCAAGGCACTATGTTTATGAGACTAATGCATTTTCCTGAATTTGCACCAAATTTCACCAAAAAGCAAAAATGCTAAAAAAACTCCCAAAATTGGTCCAAAAGAGCCAAATGCGGTGTACTATGCTATCATGGATGCTTTAACAAGCATCTCCAAGTTTTCCTTCTCATATTTTCCTTTTAGGGTTTCCTTCAAATTGTTTTGCTTTTGTTTGACCTTGATGTTGCAAATCTTGTTTTTGGTTTGGCAGTGGTGGGCCATGTGCCTCAACATCTAGTTATCCCTGTTAGCTTTGTTAAGAAGCTTCTCTAGATGTCCATTGACTTTTCCTAGCCAATATTCCCCATCTTCATTGATTTCCATAGCAATATTGCCTTCAATATCCAAATCCTCATGTGGTAGGTTTTGGTCTCTTTCCTTCTGCAATGCTCTTTTGAGACCCATAGTCCTAGGCCTCTTCCTTCCAACCTGCTTTTCTTGTTCATCATGCTCTAGCACTGCTTTACCTTTGACCTCTTGCCTCAACATCTTATATTTCTCTTTTTCGATCATTAGTTGTTTCACCTTGAGTTGATTGTTTTCTTGCTCAAGGAAAGAAATGATACATCTGGCCCTTGCCAAATTGTCGAGGAACTCCATGATCTGGGAATCCTTCTCCTTGATATCTTGTTGCAAGGTTGAATGCTCATCTGCTGCCTCCAAGTCAACTAGGTCAAAATCATGCTCAATTAGCTCCTCATCCTATAAATGTGATCCCTGTTGTGCTGATGTAGAAGGCTTGGCCCTTTTCTCAACTTGAGAAGTAAACACAAGTCTTTTTCCTCTCTGGTATGTTTTGGTCACCTCAAGTCTAGGTGCCTTGGGAATATCCTCTGATTTGTTTGATGATCCTACCTCCATAGGCTGTGCTGATGTGTCTTGGTGATGGCTTGGTGAAGTAGTCTCATGCCTCTGCAAGGTTGTTTCAATAAAGGTATCCCATGTTATGTTCTTTTCTACCAACTGATGGAGGACTACAACCTTTATCAAACTGTGATGGAAAAGGCTAGGGTAATGCTCTTTGTTTTTCATTTGCACCTTTTCAGACATTTTGATGACACATCAATCTAGGTAGTTACATAGGTTAAGAGGTTTCACAGTTGTGAATTCCATGAGAAGCCTAATGTGATATTGATACAACCTAGAAAATCTCCCCTCACAAGTGAAAAACTTCATCACAACCTTCATCAGTGGTGCATACTTTTCCAATAGGTATCTGAATGGAATGATGTGTGAATGAGCCTCTCTGTAGGGTGATTTCAAGAAGGGTTTGTATTTCTCAAGGTCTAGGCTCATGCCTTTGAACCAATACTCCCCATGATTTGGTATCCCTGTGGCAAGAGAGATGGCAGCAACTGAGAATGTGAAATCAATCCCTCCAATGGTGGATTTTTCTCCTTTAAGATGGGTGGCAATCAAATTAGTGAGCTGCTCATGAAAACCTACTCCACCCACTCTTTGAAAAAACGTTAGGAAGTTGAAATCTTCAAAACACTATCTTATGAATGGTGAAGAGTTGATCTCATTGCAATTTGTGGGCTCATACCTCAAAATCCTCCCCCCTATATGATGTTTTCTCTTCTCTAATGGTGAAGAATCTCCTTCCATTTTTGAAACCTTTTAATGAGGCTTAGAGGATGAAGAAACTGGAATGCAGGCTTGAAGTTTTGGTTTGAGTTATTTTTGTTGATTTTTGGGAGACTCTATCCCGTGCACAACACCAAAACGCAGCGCAATGTCTCTGTGCGCAACACCACCTCTAGAAACGCAATGCCAACTTGCAACCAGCTTTTGGAAGCCTTAAACTACTCCAAATTGCGAACTTGATATCTCGTTGGAAATATCTTGAAGTCATATACAAGATGGACACCTCAAGAATGTAATTTGGACACTCCAATAGAGATAAAAATTGATTTTCCCAAGGTCACTCCAAAAACGTAGAGTGTCTCTAACAAAAGCACAGTGCGAACTTGCAGAGCACTTTTGACTGCCTTCTTAGAGGATTTTTGGGATGAAAGTGGTATTGTTGGAAATATTATGATGTCTTATACACAATAGAGTCCCTAAGCACTACCAACACATGCTCCAAACCCCTGAAAAACTGTCTTGAAGTCAAGTTGTCCAGAAGTGTTACAACTCTCCCATTGCAAGTGTAGTTTGGTATTTTCTCTCAAATCATAATACCGGTGCATAACAGAAGGAGGTTTATGTTCCTTGGACTATAATTGACAAAAACCTCTTTCACTTTTGTAAAATTCTTCTCCATTTGGTCAGAAACATATTTTGAAGCAAAAATGTCCCTATGAGAAATGATGAGGCGAGGTAGTGTACCACAACATTGTCTTATTTGAAATAAAACATTACCTTTACCTTTATTTTTCTTTCCCTAAGCTGCTAACTCCCTTTACCCATTGAATCACATGATGGACATGTTTTTGTTTTTACATATGGTATCATGATGACACATGGAGTAAAACCCTAGACCATGACCTAAAATGAGGAATTTAACCATTTCATTGATCCAGATTTAAACAGGAACGCAATAGATTACAGAGATAACCATAAATACAGAGATGCAATAACCATAAACACATAGATGCAGCGGAAATAATGCTTCATTTCATTAATGGAGAATACTGAAATATGCTTACAACCAGAAATGGAAATAAACCAGCTAGGGCGATGGTAGCTTATCTCTGAGAAGAGATGTGCGGCTACATGCCTCTGAACTGTTCCGAACTGTATTACAATGAGGCTCGAAGGCCTATTTATTGTTGAGAAACAATGGAAAACCCTTCACATCCCGAAACCTAACCCTAGAAGATGAAACGCCAAATTGTGGGCCCCGTTTGGGTAAATTGGTAGATCAATTTCCCGGGGTCATAACTTTGGCATACGATCTCCGTTTGACGCGTATGATAGCTCGTTAGAAAGATCTATCCGAGTACTACCACTTTGGGAGGCAACATGAGTCCATGGACTCATGTTGCCCCAGATTCCCAAAAAAACGTCGTTTAGGGCCTCAAAACGGCTCCGGAAGTTCAGGACCCGAAAAACTGCTAAAAATAGTTAATTGTGCTACAATTTAGGAAGCTGAAAAGACTGAAAGAGACAGTTGTGGGGGTCCAAATGGGTTGGTGGGTGGCCACCAACATCCACCTGGATCATTCCTCCCCCCTTAGGAAGCAATGGTCCCCATTGCGTTGAGTTCCTCCATCTGCTGAACTTGTCCTGCAATCTCTGATGTGTCCAGTGATGGTGGGAAGCATGGTCGCCGATGGTCCACATTGAACATTTGGTGCAGGCGAAGGAATGGAGGAATTATGTGCTCCAAAGCATTGTTCCCCATAGCCTTGGTACTGCTGTGAGGACCATGTCGGAGTGGTCGGAGCTTCTGATGGGCTCTTGTAAGGCGTTCTTTCTGCAGATGTAACCAAACTTTGTTGCCCACCTGAAACTTGTGTGGTACCCCTGTGCGTGAGGAGAAGTTGTTCCTGTGTTCTGTCATGACCGTATCCCCTTGCTGCTGCTGCTGCGTGGAGGAACCCTTTGCAGGGGTCATGGATGTAGCAACGATCTTCCCCTTACTTTGGGAGTGAACCAGACAAATGAATTTCCTGGTCTGTGATATGAGCTTGCTGCCTTTCTTGGTAGTAATCAAAGATGTGGCGGTAGGTGGGGCTACCTCTGGTATCCTGTATAATGAATTGTTCAAAGAAATAATGACAGCACGAGGCCTTGACTCATACACAGCATGTCGCCTCCACAAGTATGGCTGGCCTAATAGTACATCACAAACATCCAGAGGTGTAACATCACACAATACCTCGTCTGTGAAGGGCTTGATGCTGTAGGGAAGGCGGCACTGCTGGCGAACTTTGAGATCTCGTCCTTCATGAAGCCACCCGATACTGTATGGCTGTGGGTGCGGTGTAGTCTGTAAGCCCAACCGCTTCACGACCTCTGCTGAAACGAGGTTCTTTTGGCTGCCACTATCGACAATGAATTGTAGCGGCGAACCCTTCACCCACATCTGTGAGTGGAAAAGACGCTCCCCTTCCTCTGGATTTTCGGGCTCATCTTTCTGGATCTTGGTGGTGGCAACAGTGGCGCTGGGATCCGCATCAATGATCTGCTTCCCTTTGCCATTCCCCTTGTCAGGTTCTGGCTCAGGGTCAAAACATGCATCTGATTCGGAGGCCTTCAACTCAGCCACCAGCGACTGCTTGGTCCGACACTCACTTGTGTTATGAGTGGGACTCTTGTGGAACTCACACCACTTTCCTGTGTCCTTCTTCGGCTTCGTGGTGTTGTTCTTTTCTTGCGGCTTCGACGGGTTGTCTTGGGTCACCCTGCCTTGGCTTTGTCCTTTGGGCTTCGGATTTGCAGATCCAAAGTCTCGCTTCTTCTGTTTGAAATTTTGCTCGATTTTGACAGCGTATCGGTATGCTGTGCCGAGTGAGGGGATGTTCAAGAACCCCATCTCTTCCTGGATGTATTTGTGTAGGCAGCCACGGTATTTGAGTACTAGATGCAGCTCAGAATCTTTGATACCCAACTGTGTGCGAAGGGTATGAAAAATGTTTGTGAAATCTGGCACATCTTGGTCTCGTCCTTGCCGCAATGTGGTCCATTTGATATATTTGTCCTCATAGCTTCCGACAGGGTAGTACTGCTCCTTGATGGCATCACGGAAGTCATTCCAAGTGGGTGCGGCTGAAAATAGTGAGCCTGTACTTTCATCCTTCTGCTCGCAGTAGGTTTCCCACCAGTCCTTGACGTGGGGGGCTGCTTTGAGAAGAGCAAAAACAATCTTTTCCCGACTTGAAAATTCGTGAACAGAAAAATACCCATCTAGCAGATTTAACCATTTATCTACTGCATCTGCGTCTATTTGACCATCGAAGATGGGGATTTCAAAATTAACTTGTACCTTGAAGGGCGTGGCATTTCCAGAGTTGCTGCTGGAAGCCGATGCGTCGCTTTTGGGTAGTCGCTGAAGGATCTGCGCAAAGCTATCCATCATCGCGTTCCTTTGCCGCTCGAGCGCTTCTTCGAGCAAGATTTTGATAGGATCTCCTGCTCCCTCGTCTTTCTTCTCATCCGCCATGGGAGGCCATCGGGATTTTCGAGGCTGGTCTTGCAAAGGTTCGACCAGTTCAAGCCCTAACTCCTTATATCCCGACCTCGTTGGGGACATGCAAAGAAAAACAGAGAAAAAGCAGACCGCTCTGATACCACTGATCCGGATTTAAACAGGAACGCAATAGATTACAGAGATAACCATAAATACAGAGATGCAATAACCATAAACACATAGATGCAGCGGAAATAATGCTTCATTTCATTAATGGAGAATACTGAAATATGCTTACAACCAGAAATGGAAATAAACCAGCTAGGGCGATGGTAGCTTATCTCTGAGAAGAGATGTGCGGCTACATGCCTCTGAACTGTTCCGAACTGTATTACAATGAGGCTCGAAGGCCTATTTATTGTTGAGAAACAATGGAAAACCCTTCACATCCCGAAACCTAACCCTAGAAGATGAAACGCCAAATTGTGGGCCCCGTTTGGGTAAATTGGTAGATCAATTTCCCGGGGTCGTAACTTTGGCATACGATCTCCGTTTGACGCGTATGATAGCTCGTTAGAAAGATCTATCCGAGTACTACCACTTTGGGAGGCAACATGAGTCCATGGACTCATGTTGCCCCAGATTCCCAAAAAAACGTCGTTTAGGGCCTCAAAACGGCTCCGGAAGTTCAGGACCCGAAAAACTGCTAAAAATAGTTAATTGTGCTACAATTTAGGAAGCTGAAAAGACTGAAAGAGACAGTTGTGGGGGTCCAAATGGGTTGGTGGGTGGCCACCAACATCCACCTGGATCATTCATGACCCAAGGCATTTAAATGAAGATATGATACCTCGAAAAAGACAATGACCATGATGAGTGATGAAGACCATTAGTAAGTGAAGAGTGTAGCAGTGACCTGGACACAATAGCTAATGACCAAATTTTTATTTGAAGATTCACTGAAATGACAAAAATTTGACTTGACACCCTAACAACACCTTGTAAGAGAATATTTGGTCACTGGTGACTGACATGACTGGCAGGCACTAACACTCTCCTCACCTTGGGAATTCTTTCCCTTGGCTTTCTTTCCTTTGATGACTAATGCAAAGTCCTCTTCTACTTGTTTGGATGAGATCCCATCTCGGTTGTCTTGCCTTATCTCTTCTTGCACCAAGTTGGACAACAACCACTCCCACTTTGGTAGATGCTCCCTCCCATTTACTGAATCCCAGTAGTTGTGACAGCTCTTGGGAAGGCCTAGAAATGCTAGGATGACTAGATCATCTTCAACAACTGTAATACCAATGCTTCCAAAGTCATCTCACCATTGGGTGAACCTGCTCAAGTACTGTGGTATTGTGTTTCCCTTCTCCATATTAATCTTCTGAAGCTTGTCCTTCAGTGCCAACTTCATGTGGTCATTGTTGTTCTAAAACAAGTCTATTAATGATTTCCACATTTCATATGGTGTATCCTTCCTATGGAGATTCGAGACAATATGATCTTGAGCTCCTTCTAGTATGATCCTCCTTGCCTTTTCCACACATTTCTTCTATTCTGCTAGATCTTGAGCATCGGTTGTTGGAGGCTTGGGAATATCATTGTCTATGAATTCCTTTAGCATGTTGTCTTCCAACACTGCCTCCATCCTGTCCTTCCAAGTAATACAATTCAAACTACTCTCAAGGGCATATTCAAATCTCAATCTGTAGAACGACATCCTGTTGGATCTGAAGAATGATACTACAAATTCGATTTCACCTGCAAAAGACAAAATCATATTCTCCTCTTCTAGATTGATTTATGCTATGATACCATGTAGAAATTCCTTCTAGATTCAAACTACTAATTGTAATTTACTAAAACAATAGACTTGAATCTACTCTACTCATCAATGGAAACAGTTAAATGATTACAAAATCAAGAAGCATACAAGAGAAAGAATTCAATCAACACATTATACAAATATTTCCTGGGAAAAGCCATAGCTAAAAACCCTTTCTATCTATATATTGCATTAGTCAGAAAATATGAGAAGATTACAATGCTTTTCTCAAGCCTGAGCAACTTTTGCACTATCTCTATCTATCTCGTAGCTTCCTAGACAACCCTAGACCAATACTTAACCAATTTTATGCTTTCCCAAGTCCCTATTTCCTTGTGTTGTTTCCTTGGGAATTAGCCCCCTATTAATTAGAGAAATTCCTCAATATGAATTGCGCAATCGTAATAGGCCTTCCTGTGACTGCATGCACAACCTGTACAATTCAGATAATTATACCACTGATAGTACACTGCCCTTGAAATCCAATATCAACTAGGTAACTCTCATATCTGACATGCATGAGTTATTTATGAGTGTAACATCAGTTAACTATTTGAACACATGAAGCAACACCCCACTATCTGACCTCCTACTCATTGCTCCATCAACTAGCAATAGTTTAATTGACTTTAACTCAGTTAAACTGAATTAATTAATTACAACTCAAAATAAACTCAACCAGGGCTCCTATAATGTAGGAGACACTCTACATGACTCAAGTTAGACCCTCAACTTGAATTAACTGAGCCAACTATGTCAAATTAACTTAGTTAACTCGTACAAGTTGTCTTGTGATGTGGAATTACAATTTTTCTCCTAATTTAATTTAAGGGAAAAATTAAATCAATATTTTCTATTTGCATTTTCAACACGTTCAATGATCTTTAAAAAAAATGTAAATATGGTGTTTTAGGTTGATGCAACTCTATGTGCAATATATATTAAAAATATATGTCCATCTTAGGCTCTCAAAAACAATACTCCATATGAAATGTGGTATGGCCACATTGCTTCAGTAAGTCATCTCAGGATCTTTGGTTCCACCCACTATTCCTTGATTCCTAAAGAACAAAGAAGCAAACTTGGTGCAAGGAGTTAAGAGTGTATCTTCTTGGGGTACTCAGATACATCCAAAATGTATCATCTTTACGATGAGGTAAATAATAAGTTTATACCATGTAGAAATGTGATTATTCTTGAATCTTCCAAGACTGACAATACTATTGAGTGAAAACTTGATCATTTGGACAGGTTCAATCATGCAAAAACTTTTCAGGAATTTGAAAATGAGATTCCACATCTTGAATGAGGGATCCATATCTTGGATCAATCTATGTAATCTCCTTCTAAAGAACTCTCTCCCCCTCATGAAATTACATCCAAGTCTTTAGATCAAGAAGACACTTTGAGTGATGTGATTGAGAGGATTGGAAGGTTAAATCTTGATTTAACCCCATCTCAATCAACAAAGCACCTCAGACCATCTCAGTAAGATCCTTCAAAATGGCTTTCTAAAACACTCGAAAGTCTTCATTCTGATGAGGTTGGAAAGACGTGAATTAGAAGTTCCACCATACAAAATGGAGGTGATGTAGATGATTATGATTCAGTTGATGATATGGATGTTTCTTATGATTGTGAATTAAATTTGTCTACTAATTTTGAACCAACTTCCTTTAAAGAATTTTCTTCTCATGCTAAATGAGAGAAGTAATGTAGAAAGAGAATGATTCTCTCATAAAGAATGGAACCTGGAAGTTGGTGGACCCTCCATTTGGAACCAAACTAATTGTATGCAAGTGGGTCTTTAAGAAAAAGTATAAATTATATGGCTCATTTGACAAGCACAAAGAAAATATTTTGGAAAAATGATTTTCATAGAAAGAAGGGATCAATTATGAGGAGACATTTCCCACACAATAAAATAGGCCACGATCCAAACTTTCTTTGCCTTGGTAGCTCAAAATGGATGGAAAGTCCATCAAATGAATGTCGAAACTTCTTTCTTGAACGGAGACCTGAAAAAGATGTTTTTATGTCTCCAAAGATTTTGTTGTGAAGGGACAAGAACATAAAATATGTAAACTCATCAAATCATTGTATGGCATAAAACAAGCACCACGAGCCTGGTATGAAAAAATTATTGGGCATCTTAAAATTAAATTCAAACACTTTAATATGGATGCTACAACTTTATTTTCCAATAAAGTTGGAAATTCTTTTACCTATTGTGTGGTACATGTACATGATTTGTTAATGACATGGAATAATGAAAATTATATTGCATCCATCCCTGATGGGGTGTTGGGATATAGATGCCACCCGTCACGTGACGGGTGAAAGATGGTCCTCGGTTAAAGCGGGGGAGGGTAGGACATCAATGCCTCCACCACGCAGTAGTAATTATTTATGGGTTCGCTTGTGTGAAACACTCTTCCTCATTTGTATGCAATAAATTCACTTTGATATGAGTTTCAATAGCACCATCATGCCCTCGGTTAAGTCATGGATCATGAATTATTTTTGCTATTCTATAACTCACTGAGAATTGCACACTCCTTTGTGCCCTATCTCTCTTGGTCATTGGGCTAGGGTGGTGGTTGCCTAGATTTTTCTCCTTCTGCAGGCCTAATTCAGTATTCTCTCTTCCATTCCTGCAATTTGAGAAACTTTCCTTATCCATCCTAAACTAGAGGGTGTGTCACCTATGGCTTTGGTTGGTTTCAGGTTTAGTCACTTTGCGTTCTCTGGGTTTCTTGCCTTGGTCTTTTGGTGAGTGATCTTGGGTTGTATGTGTCTAGTGTTCGTTGCTTGTTTTATTATCTTTGGGTCTTCTGGAGGTGTTGTTTCCTTTTGGGCCGTGGAATTGGCTTGGAAGTGGTGTTGGTATCTAGGCATTTTCATCTCCTGGTTCTTCCCATTTGGGGCCACTATTTTCAGACCTCCCTTCGGGTCACTTTACGGATTTGGCGTCGGTCTAGATTCTAGGAGCCCACTTTTCACATTTCTCTTATGTGTTGTCAGTTATTCTCCTTCTGGCATTTTCCGTTATGGATTCATTCACTTGTTCTGGTTTGGTTCAGTTCTATTTTGGTGGTGAATTTCCTATAGAGGGATTTTTTTACGTTAGATTCTCTTTCCCCCTCAATCTGCGACAGGGCCTACTTGGCCTCTGGGGGAAGGTGGTTTCTTGTTGGGGCTCTCAATTCTTGTTTGTGTATTGCTGGGTTTATTATGATTTCCTTTGGTTCAATTTGGTAATTGCCTCTCAAACCTCGACTTCCTTTTGGATTTCATCATGATGCCTAGCCCTCGCTCTTTGCATGTCCTAGCCCCGACAAAGATGGAAGGTTCACTTGCTCATGCAGGTTATTGAGATGCCACAACAAATGTGAGTGGTGGAAGATCCAGGCGAGGTGTGAGTTCAAGGAGTGGTGTTGGACGTGGGAGTCACTAAACCTGTGGGGGAGGCATGTCTTCGGTCGTCACCATGACGGGAAGTCATAGAAGTATTTCAATTCAGTGTGGTCGTAGCACTGGTGGAGGTGGTCAAGGTAAGGGTTGCGATCATGTTGTGGCCTCTGGAGGTCGATGCAATGGTCAAGGATGTGCAGGGTTAGCAGTTCGTGCTCCTCCTAGGCATCCAAGGACTTCCACAACAATCTAGGAGTTGGTTCAATCTGTCATCGCTTGGTTAGAAGCTCTCGATAGAGCCTGAAGGGAGGAGCATGAGGTCATCATGGAAAAACTTGAACAAATCCAATATTTCTAGTGCCATGTTCGTGAAAGGGTGGTGGTTGTCTAGCGTGGGCAAAATCTGCTGATGGAGAAAGTTGAAAAACTGGAAACTTGTCTTGCTCACTTTGAGCACCATGTAAATTGTCTGTATCGCTCTCCTCCTCCTCCAAGTGTAGGGACAAATAATCTCGATTCAATTACCTCTGACAACTGATTATGATCACTGGTGTTTTTCTTGTTCTTCTAGTTTTCTGGTATGTTAGCCTCTCCAGCTATGGATCTCTTAGTTGGTCATTTGCTTTTTTATATGTTGTATGGTTATCGCATTGGTCAACAAACCTGATCGAGGTGAGACTAGATGCATTTTCACATCTCTGTATATCCTCTTAGATTAATAAAAACTTTTTGACTTACGATATAGATATCTATATATATATATATATATATATATATATATATATATATATATAGATATATTGCATCCATAAAAAAAAAAGGAAGAAAGGATTTGGAATGATGGGTTTGGGCCATCATCACTAGTATTTGGGAAAAAAAAATAAAATTGAAGAAAGGATTTGGAATGACAGATTTGGGCCATCATCACTAGTATTTGGGCATTGAAGTAACCCAATATCTAAAACATATATTCCTCTCTCAAAATAAGTACATTGGATAATTATTGAACAAATTTGGCATGTATGAATGCAATCCTTTGTCCACTCTAATGTAGCAAAATTTAAATCTCACATCTAAATAAGGAAATGAATTTTAGGATGTAACTAAGTATAGACAGCTTGTAGGAAGCCTTCTCTACCTCATCACTACCAGAGAAGATATTTCATTTGTTATTGGAATCCTTTCTAGGTTCATGCAAAATCCTTTTGAGGGACATTGGTTTATGGTAAAAAGAGCTCTAAAGTACTTGAAAAGAACTCAAGACTTTGGACTCAAATATACATAGGTGGATGGCTTCAACTTCATTGGATATTCTGAATTAGACTTTGATGGAGATAAGGAAAATGGAGTATTTACTTTAGGCTATGTTATGAGTCCTGGATCAGGGGTGTTCTCCTGTAAGTCACGTAAATAGTTAGTTCCAACGGATTCCACAATAGAGGCAAAATCTGTGGTAGTTGCAAAAGCAACAAGGAGATTGTGTGGCTCAAGAATATTTTTGAAGATTTGTAGGAGAAACAAGTGCACTCTGCTCCTCTTCTAATTGAAAATAAATTTTAAATTAAATTGGCCAAGGATCCAAAATTCCATGATCGAACCAAACATATCAATACAAAGTATCATTTGATTTCACATCATGTAGACATGAATACTATTCACCTACAACATTGTTCCACAAATGATCATAGTGCAGACATCTTCACCAAAGCACTTGGAAGAGAAAATTTTGAAAGATTCCTAATGATGCTTAGACTCACAAACACCCCTTCAGATTAATGGGGGGGAATGTTAGATGCCTAATCCTTCAGGATTAGGAGAAATGATGTAAATATGTAAACAAGAAAAATTGGTATAGGAAAAGACCCTCAAATGCGAATCCAAAGGGTCACCATTCAAATTGTATATATGACATTCATCTTAATGAAAAAAATTCATTTGGGAGTTGTAGAGCTATAACTAGGGTCTCTCACACCGCTAATTATTCCACATTAATAAGTCAATCCGGGAACGTTTTGTTATTGCAAGGAGTAGCTCAATCCGAGGCTATTTGTCCAAGTAATGCTGAGTAGTACAGTGTTCAGAAGATTCAAAGGAAAACAGATGCTAAGCTGTAACTAAACTAACCCAAAAGATGGAATCACACAAAACAGTTGATCAGTCAAGGGTACGGAAGCAATAACCCATCCCTCTAGAAACTGATTAAAGAAGGGAAATTAGAGCATGGACTTATAGGTCTGGGAGCTAAGCATCGTCTTGCTGAGGCTCACTACAGCCTTAGGCCTTCTCTCACATCAAAACAACAAAGGCAGGTAAATAAATCAGCGGAAAGTAAAATGGAACAGCAAAATGGAAATGGAACAGCAGTAAATGGAACAACAATAAAATGGAACAACAATAATCAAATGGAACATCAATCCTTAATGATTTATAGAACAACAACCATCACCTGTATGTACATGTTCTACACTAATATAGAAATCTGAGAATATTGGATGATATAACTATGTTTCTAAACAGAATGACGCTACTCTCAAATCCCACAAATATTGTTTCACATAAATCCAATGACAGTAACATTCATACCAGCACTCTGTTATAGAAATGGCTGAATAAAGATACAATTCGACCCTGTGTGAATCCAATTATACAGTGCAGAGTCCTTACATGGAAAAATCATTCATTCATTGAGCATAACAGAGCATAGCGTATCATATAAAGAATTTATCAGATTGCTAAGTAATAAAGATAAACAAACCACACACAAATCACCGTATAATGATACAAAAGCAAGTGTCCTTCGGAGCCGGGCCCTTAGCTGCCAATGGTACACCGCCTTAGATTACTCCAGACGCAGAGACGGAATAAACACCAAGTCTTTTATATTAATCGCATCCACAAAAGTATAACAAAATCAGGTCTCAGTGAGACTCAATGATTAAAGTTTGTTCTGGAACTGTAAAATTACAAAATCAGTCGTCCCTTGCTTAATGATGCTGTGCCATTATATAAAAGAAATGACGGAGATATCTAGATAATCATAGATAAGTAAAGCAGCGATCCCTCAGGATCGAAGATCCTGAGGGATTCGCTAATCGTTCAATCTTTCTTGCGTTCGCCGAGCCGGTACCCCGCATTCTTTTCCTGGACTATTCAATTCCGATTTTGCTTGATCGTGTCCGCATCCGGTTCCCCACTGGAGGAACAGCAGTTATTTTTCCTCTGCTTCTCGTTTTTGGACGGGAACTCCTTGCTCGCACGTCTTCTTGCATAGAAAACGTCAATTATTAGCACTTGAGCTTCCTTTGTCTATTTTTGCACATTTTATCAAAATCCTTTATCTTCTTTGAATTCCTAATGCAGAAAAGGTTACAATTATTATTGAAAAACCACTAGATTGCTTGTCAAAAGCATACCTTCCAAGTGCTCCACACACCCCCCTGCTTACCCTGTTTCATGGCCTCATGAAAACATTATAGTTGACATGCAAGGCGGTGAGAGAATAGGCCGGAGAAGGGATCTCATGAGGAGGCCGACAACCGTGATGAGCAACTAGATTATCAAAGAACTGATCTATTTGATCTGCAGGCATCTCATACAAGGCCTGATATTCGGGTTCAGGGTGCCAAATAATTGGACTGCGAAATCGATACCCCAACCAGGATGGCCCTGCTTACAGAATCCGTTCCCCATAAAGGTTCAATCGGCTGGCAGCCAACTCAAAATTCTCATATTTGAATGGTTCCCTGAGCTGGATGCTCGGACTAGAGGTCCGGTATCGAAATTTTGCACCATCGATGGCAGGATCTTTAATAGTCAGGAAATATTCCAGACCATTTCGGATCAAGTCTTCGTGCATGGGTCCTAATATCTCGCTGACACCTGGGATCCTCATAAGACTCCTATGCTCTCTCCATAGCGTCACTGGGTTTCTAGGTTCAGCTCGAATCCACAAGTCTAGGCTATTTTATTTCTCTGAAAGGTGTTATAAGCTCTGAGCCATTTCAGCTAATTAACCCCAAATGAGATGAAGGCTTGGAATTGTATATCGCCAACAAAAGGGCCAGGATTTAAATCAGTTTCCTGGTCTAGCACAAGGTTGTGCAAGTAAAACTCGCACAATAACCTTTGAACCTTAACCCCATAGTGCTTGCAACAGTCTATAAAATCATTAACAGTGTTGATGTGGATAGGTGCTCCTGCCCTAACGGCTTTTATTTTCAATCTCAAATATATTTCAAGCAAAAATAAAGCATAATTTTTAGCAGGGGCCCTACAAGTCAAAACATCATTATATAAGGAACACACCGTGTCCATCTGCTTAACAACACTATCTAATCGACGAGTTACCTTAGCAACCTTTTCTTGTTCCTTCTGCCATCCCTCAAAGGCTTGGCTTTCGGATTGACTAATACTCCGAAGTTGCTGTTGTAACTCTTCGTATTTCTCCCGGGGGATTGCTTGCTCTCTTAGTTGTTCAGCTTCTTGTTGGGCTTGCTTCATCATCCTGTGCAAGGTTCTCATTTTTGGATCCTTTTTCCATTGAGCTGTAGAGGCCAGGAATTTTGCCTGAAACTTTTTATTGCGCTGCTTAGAGTTCAGAACCCGAATAACCCCTGAGGGTGGTGCCTCTGTTTGGATCCCCTTATTCTCTTTCTCTTTCTTGACACGAATGAAAGGCTGCTGAGGTCCCCCTGCCATTGGAACATCTTGCTGTTCTTCTCCCTTAATTGGAATGTCAGTTTGTTCTCCAGGGTCAGATGGAACAGCAGTCTGTCCCTCTATGTTATTTGGAACAGCACCCTGTTCCTCATTATTATTTGGAACAGCAGACTGTTCCTCGGCAGTAGGTCTCCTGATGGGGTTTCGACCAACAAAACGGGTTCTTGTCCTCGGGTTTTTGCTGTAGTGGCCCTCCTCCTTTTCCTTGTGGTCCTTTGTATTCTCAAATTGGCTTTCAAAATTCGAATTTGCTGCCGGAGCCTGGCTATAGTGCCCAACAACCTCTGCTGTTTCTTTCTTAATTTCTTAATTTCTTTTGCCTCGGCAGAGGGTTTGGCCCTTAAGCCCGCTCCTTCTTCATCTGGGATATCTTCCGGCGTCCTGGGGACAGACTGTCCCTGATTGTTGTCTTCAATTTCATTATCATAACCAGGCAGGTTTTCTTCTCTTGCCTTTTCTGCATGTACTTCCTCGGGTAGTTCTTCCTCTGCAGGACTGTCAGGGACGCCTGCTATGCTGGAGGGCTGGCCATATTCCCCCATATTGGCCAGAACTACTGCCAATTCCTCCTCACCTACAGGGTCCTGCGACGGGCTACCCCCTGGCTGTGCTATTTCTTCTTCTTGATTGCCCTGTTCGGTAACCCTCTCTTCCTCAGAGTGCTCATCTTCTTGGTTGCTCTGTTCGGTGGCCATTTCTTCCTCAGGGTGCTCATCTTCTTGGTTGCTCTGTTCGGTAACCATTTCTTCCTCTTCCGGCTGGCCAGTCCCGGGCCCTGATTGCTCAGCATTTCCTTCGGAGGGTCCTCCCTCCGGTTCTGGAGGTTCGTCCACAATTTCAATTGGCTGGGCCGTTGTTCCCTGAATTCTTTCCAACCTTCCTCGTATCCGGGCCAGCCGAGCTGACTTCCTTGGTCTCTCAGGTTGGTCGGGTGTGCCAGCAGGTTCTCTGGGTTCCTCTGGTCGTTCTGGCGTATCGGAAGGTTGTTTCCGTTTTGAAGCGGCATGTCTTTCTGCTGCTGACTCCTTGCGTTTCTCTACTCGTTCCGGCGTGCTAGAGGACTGTTCAGGTTTTGGGGGTGGTGCAGCCGTTCCTCCTTCGACTATTGCGATCAGTTCCTCCCAAGTGCTTTGCTGTTGAGTGAGACTGTGGCTCACTATCAACCGAATCAGCCCATGGTGGCTAACGACTGCATCTATGTGCTGGGCTTTCCTCAGGCTTCGGGCCACGTCATGTAGTAGCAAATTTAAAAGTGCAGGGAGATTTACAGAACATTTTCCTTTTAAAACAGCTAAAAGTTTTAGGTGACGAGGTCTTACCACGTCTTTTCTCCCTTCGCAGGTGATATAACTTTGTACTGTCTTCGCTAGCTCGGTCCAGGGTTCCCCTAGTGTTGCCGGCAGAACTCCTTTCCGTTTGACTGTCAGGCTTTGGCCTTCGTCCTGGAAAAGTTCCATAGCTTTTTGTAATCTTTCCTTCTTCAGCGTCCATATGGGTCCAGCAGCTGGTAATTCTGAGACTTCTGCGATGATATCCTCTGTAACCGCTATCCGCTTTCCTCCTACTATGGAGTAATTTTCCTGCAAATTCTACAGGAATTCCAACGCCACGGCTTCATTTGATTCTTGCAAGCGGCTGAAATAATTCAACCATCCTACGTTTTCCAGGATTTTGCAAGCAGCAGCGGAAACTGTCAGCTTGTGAGGTTCGCTTCGGACCGTCTTTCCGCCCATGATTCTACTCAGAAATGGAACAGAAACTGCTTGCGGTGTTTGCGACGCAGAGAGGATGATCGTTGCCAAATTTTGGAAAAGATCACTGAGCATGCAACGAAAAAAAGATCGTGGATGGCAGTTTCCGTGGAATGGAATCATCATACCGTTAAATCATGTCATTCCTTCGTACATTATCTCGCCCGAATGGTGTGCAGCCACATAATCATGGAGTAATGAGATTACCTCCCCCCCGCGATCTGATAGGCTGTCCCCAACCGTCAAAGAGAGGAGCAGCAGCCAGTCGGAGGCCCAATCATAAAGTACAACATATGAAATTATGCCATGTTTTAGAAAAACAATGAAATGCCGAAACCGAGGCAAAAAGGTAGATCGCGTTTTATATAAGAGCCTGCGTGATATAATGAGGAGCTAGGGGATGGGACGTCTGTCAAGCGTACGAAGTCTCCAGTGGTCACCGTCAGTTCCGTTGTCGTGATTGGTGGTAATGAATATTCATGCGATATATACATCGGGTGTGACATATTATCTTTGCAAAGGATAAGAAACAGAAAAATTTAATATCATACCTATTGGTGTAATTATTACGACTTCTATGCCATTAACAGAGCTCTGCTGCCAACAGGTGTTCATAACCTTGGCAGAGTTGTTTATTTCACCCTCCGGAACCATGATCCTTTGTGTATATTCTAAAGAGTGCTTTGTCAAAATGCAGGCCATTATGCTGGCTTGGTAACCAGATAGCCATAATGCCATTCACAAGGTAGGCGCGAAACGTGGTCAGGCCGGCTCGCGATGAGACCCCCTGTTCCAAGGTTTGCTTGTTAATTTACCTTCGGACCATATCCTTGGTGTGGTGGCCGTTATGGGAATGCCACTTCGCTTCCATCCTTATGATCATGGTAGGCCGACTCTTAATGAGACCCCCTATCCTGCATTTGACAATTTTCATATTTTGTTTTTGTTTTCTTTTGCAGAGCACCTCTCTTGTTTATTTTCACATAAGGGTGGTTCCGCACTCCTTAAGAGTGGGGAATGGTGGAAGAAGTCTTATGATCCCAACAGATAGATATAAATCGTTCGTTCTTACTCCTAAGTAATGATCAAGAAAGATTTTTAGGGGAATCGCCATGATGAAGATCACCAACCAGGGTACCGGTAAATGAAAAGTTCACGTCCGTCCTCTTGTCCTCTTATACATACTGGCTTCATAGTGATAGCGATTTATGATGTGCTGATTTCGGTATATCATGGTTTATGTTCACCGCATAAGTTCATTGCTGTATCTAAAAGATTGAGGAGAACATGGGGGCAAAGCATCCTCCATAAGGGCAAAAACATGTCGATGGCATTCCTGAGAGAAGAATTCATTCGTAGGATACCATTTCTTTGAGAGGAACAACGGAAAATCGCAAATGCTGTTCCTTTTGAGAAAGGAACAGCAAAGACACTCAAATGCTGTTCCTTTTGAAAAGGAATAGCAGACATACTCAAGTGCTGTTCCTTTTCGCAAAGGAACAGCAAAAACACGCAAATGCTGTTCCTTTTGAACAGGAACAGCAGAATCACACAGGTGCTGTTCCTTTTCGCAAAGGAACAGCAAAAACACATAAATGCTGTTCCTTTTCGCAAAGGAACAGCAAAAACACACAAGTGCTATTCCTTTTCGCAAAGGAACAGCAAAAACACACAAGTACTGTTCCTTTTCGCAAAGGAACAGCAAAAACACACAAGTGCTGTTCCTTTTCGCAAAGGAACAACAAAAACACACAAGTGTTGTTCCTTTTCGCAAAGGAACAGCAAAAACACACAAAGGCTGTTCCTTTTGAAAAGGAACAGCAAAATCACACAAGTGCTATTCCTTTTCGCAAAGGAACAACAAAAACACACAAGTGCTGTTCCTTTTCGCAAAGGAACAACAAAAAGCACAAGAGTGTTGTTCCTTTTTGCAAAGGAACAGCAGAAGCACGCAAAGGCTGTTCCTTTTGAAAAGGAACAGAAAAATTACACAAGTGCTGTTCCTTTTCGCAAAGGAACAGCAAAAACACACCAGTGCTGTTCCTTTTCGCAAAGGAACAACAAAATCTCACAAGTGAAAACACACTAGTGCTGCTCCTTTTGCAAAGGAACAGCAAAAACACTCGGAATACAAGCAAAAAATCAAGAAAACATATATACAAGATGTTATGTACACGTTATAAAAATGAATTTCTTTAAATTATAGGTGAGGAAGATTTCACTTCCTCTCCTAAGATTTCCATATCAGTATCTTGTCGTAGCTGCTGACAGAAGGATTCCCGAGTGAGTGGCTTTCGATAAAGGCGAACTTGGTGGCCATTTACTTTGAATGCATATCCAGAACCGTCAATTGTGATCAGGGTAAGGGTCCCATTGTCATGTACCTTCTGGATTTCGTATGGTCCTAACCATCGAGTCTGGAGTTTCCCCGGGAAATCCTGAAACCGAGAGTCGTATAACAGAGCCCAGTCTCCTTCATGAAAGACTTTATTCTTGATAAGTGCATCATGCCATTTAGCTCGCTGCTGTTGAATCAATGCTGTATTTTGTAATGCAGAGAGCCTGATTTCGTCCAATTCATTAATCTGTTGTAATCGATTAATTTGTGCCTCACTCAGATCTAGGCCGACTTCCTGTGCAGTTCGTAGCGTTTGGATTTCGAATTCTATGGGGAAAATTGGCTGCTTTCCAAACACTAATTGATAAGGTGAATAGCCTGTAGTACTTCTCCATGTGGTTCTGTAGGCCCACAGTGCCTCGGGTAGTCGAGTAGCCCAATCACGCCTATGCGATGCAATGGTCTTTGTTAAAATTGATTCTATTACCTTATTACTACTTTCTACTTGCCCATTTGCCTGCGGATGGTATGGGGTAGTGATCTTATGTTGGACATGATAATTGTTAAGTGTTGCAGCTAATTTATTTCCAACAAATTGTGGTCCACCATCGGTGATTAGTTCTCTTGGAAGTCCATAGCGTACAAACAAATGGAACAAGAATTGTATCAGAGAGTCTTCTGTAGCCTTAGGTAATGATTCGGCCTCGACCCATTTAGTAACATAGTCTGTCGCCACCAGAATGTATGTCCTCTGATTTGAGGATGGATTAATGGGCCCAACGAAGTCCAGAGCCCATCGTTCAAATGGCTCAGTGACCAATTGTGGTCTCAGAGGCATTTCATCGGCTTGGCCAGGTCTTCCTGCTCGCTGGCAGCTATCATAGGCTTGTGCAAATTTTTTCGCATCCTTGAAAATTGTAGGCCAATAGTATCCCGTCTGCAATACTTTATGTGCTGTTCTCTTTTCAGCGAAATGTCCCCCGCATGGTCCGTCATGGCAAGCTTTTAGAATGTCGAAGATTTCATCTTCTCGAATACACCTTCTGATTTGCATGTCTGCCCCTGTATGGAACAAATGGCCTCCAATCCACGAAAACCGAGTGCTCTTCTGAACAATATGCTTACGTTCCTGAGGGGTTAAGTGTTTTGGTAGCTTACCGATTGCGAGGTAATTGGTGACATCAACATACCAGGGTGTTCGAACAGCAACAGCAAACAGGTGCTCGTCAGGAAATTGATCTTCCACTGCTGCTGTTTCAATTGCTTTCGGTATTCGTGAGAGGAAATCAGCTACAGGGTTCTCCTTGCCAGGTCGATCCTTGATTGTGATGTCGAACTCCTGCAATAAGATCAACCACCTGGTTATTCTAGCATTCGTAACAGGTTTATTTGCCAAATATTTGATAGCAAAATGATCTGTATATAACACAACGGGATAGCCTGTGATATAATGTCTAAATTTATTAACAGCATGTATTACAGCCAGGAATTCCTTTTCAGTAACAGTATAATTGAGTTCGGCAGAGGATAAATTTTTGCTGATATAGTAGATAGCATATGGTCTCTTATCCTCTTCTTGTCCTAGGACTGCACCAATTGCTGTATCCGAGGCATCAGATGAGATTTGGAATGGCAAATTCCAGTTTGGTCCTCGAAGGACTGGGGCTGTTGATACAAGCTTCTTCAATTCCTTAAAAGCCTGGTCGCATTTTTCTGTCCACAAGAAATCAACATTGCCAGTTAAAGCATATAGAGGTGCAAAAATACGTGAGTAATGTTCTATAAATCGTTTGTAATACCCAGAAAATCCAAGAAAACTGCGTACCTCCGTTTGAGTAGTGGGGGTAGGAATAAGCAAAAGAATCTGGATTTTAGCCGGATCTACCTGGATGCCAGCTGCTGAGATATAGTGCCCTAGAATGAGCCCTTCTGTCATCATCATGTAACATTTTTCGTGGCTCAGACAAAGTCTGGTAGCGATACAACGTTGTAGGACTTTTTCCAAGGTATCTAGAGCTGGGTCAAAATCATCTCCATATGGTGTAAAGTCATCCATATATACTTCAAGTCCGTCATTTATTAGATCTGCGAAGATACTAAGGACAGCCCTTTGGAATGTAGCAGGGGCATTACATAGGCCGAAGGGCAAAACTCGATAGGCAAACGTTCCCCAAGGGCAAGTAAAGGTAGTTTTATCCTGGTCTTCAGGGGCGATTTGGATTTGGTTATATCCGCTGAAGCCGTCCAGGAAAGAAAAGAATTTCTTTCCTGCCAAAGTGTCCAATACTTGATCTATAAATGGGAGAGGGAAGTGATCCTTCTGTGTGGCTTTATTTAACTCCATGTAATCTACACAAATCGTCCATTTCCCATTTTTCTTGGGTACCACCACCAGGGGAGAGACCCATTTACTGTCGGAGATGGGATAGATAAAATTAACATCTAAAAGTTTCTGAAGTTCGGCTTTTACTACCTCTTTTAGATGGGGGTTAAGTCTTCTTTGTGGCTGACGAACAGGTCTTGCATCTTTTTCTATATAGATGTGGTGGGTGCATAATTGGGGATCGATCCCTTTCATGTCAGGGTAATCCCACGCAAATGCTCCTTGATATTTTCGTAACAGATTTACAAGCTTTGCTTCTTGGTCTGGTGTAAGGTTGGCGTTGATATTTAGGGCCTTACCAGGTTCAATTTCCACGACTTTACTATTGGCAACAACAGTCACTGGTATTGTTTGGTCATGTGCGTCTTTCAAAGGGTCTTCCTCTAGCTCACTATCAAATGCTGCCTCTATCACAAAACACTGTGTGTGAGATCTAGATTCAGTTTGACTAATGAAATTATTGATGGCATCATCTTCTCTTTAAAGTCTAAAGCCTTCTGTACAGTCAATGGGGATCTGATATTGTTAGTAAAGTATGACACAGGATACTGATTGGTTTTGATCATTGGCAGGCTTGGCTGTGCTGGAGGATACAGAACTAGATTTTTTACATCTGGTCCTTTAGTTATGGTCATGTTTCCCTGCCGGCAACCAATGTAGGCATCGGCAGTAGCAAGCCAAGGTCTTCCTAGTATTAGCGGATGTCCATCCAGTCGGGTTTTTGGATTAATTATCAGGAAATCAGTTGGGTATTCCCAGGAGTCTACAGAAACCATGACATCGTATAGAGTGCCTTCTGGTCGAACTATAGATCGATCTGTCAATTCTAGCAAAGTAGAAGTAGGTTCTACTGATGTGATGCGAAGCTTTTGGCAGGTAGAGGTTGTCAAAATATTGATTGCAGCTCCTAGATCAACTAAAGCGTTAGTCAGGGTTTGACCATAGATTTGGACAGTTACAATTGGATTTCCGGGATCTTCGTATTTGATAGGTGTCTCTTTTCCTGATAATAAGTCAGATAAGGTGCCGACTACTTGGACTCTTGGGTTAGTGGTTATATTCCTCCTTGATTTTTTTATGCACAATTCTTTTATAGTTTTTGCGTATATAGGAATATCTTGAATGGCTTGGAGGAATGGAATTTTTATGTACAGGTTTTGTAACTCTCCCAGAATGTCAAAGTCTGGATGTTGTACTGGTCATGGTATGACTAATCGTTCCGGGAAAGGAGGAGAGGATGTATTTGCTTGTTGATGGGTCTGTTCTTTATTTACACCCTCTTGTTGTGGTGGTTGTTCTATTGGTAAGTGATCTTCAATGTGAACTGTTTTGTCTCCCTCTGTTTCTATGATACGTCCAAATCGTAACTGAAGGTCATTGCACTCCCTTAGGTCAGGTCCAGTTTCTGATGTTTCTATAATTTGGAGGGATTGGACTGGTCTATTATTAGGATTGGGATTGGGTTGGGCTGGGAGTTGCGGCCTTAGATTAGACTGGGGGTTTTGTTGTAAGGCTGGCAGAGTCGGTTGAGGGAGTGGAATAGTTCCTGTTGACTGATATGTCGATCTTGGCCAATTTGTCTGCCAGGGTGAACCTTGTGAAGTGGGGGGAATCCATTGTGGAGGGTATGAGTTATTCTGCCAATATGGTGGGGTGTAAGGAAAATTTGGCCAGCCAAACTGGCTTGTCTGATTCATCCATGGATCCGGAGAAGGAAACGGCTGTGATGACCAATTCGGGACTGGGGGTGTAGATTGGTTTTGCCACATACCATATTGCTGAGTATTATACTGCGGAGGCTGGAAAGAAGAAGTTGGGTCCGAAAACATACCATATTGCCTAGGTTGCCATTGGCGACGTTGGTTAACAAAGTATGTTGGTTCTGATTCTTCTTCTGCTTCCTTGTATACTGCCTTCAATCCAGGAAGTGAGGGGCAGCTCTCAGTAAGGTGGTCTTTCGTACAGATAGCACATGTTTGAACTGTATCTAGCGGACATTCCTTGTGGCTGTGTTTTCTTCTGCATCGGGGGCAGAAAATTGCCAGATTTTGCTCCGCCTCCATTTGCTTTTGTTTGGCCTGCACAATATCAAGCTGTGTAGTTAATGTCCCCAGAATATCAGTTTTAAAATTTTCTAATAAATTCCCTAGTTCTACACGTGTTACTCCTTCTGTTGATATTTTGTTATCTCTAACAAACCTATCATATTCTGTTGATTTTACCCTTGTGCTGCCTCTTGAACTCCTGATGCATAAATTAATGATATCAGCAAAATTCTCTTGGTAAATATCCGCTTTTCCCATGATATTCAATGTTTCAATCCACTGTTCTTTCATTCCTCTAATCAATGCAGTTTTCAACACGTTATCAGGCAGAGGTAGTGATGCATAGGGGGATCTCTGTAAATTATACTGGAAACGTTCTATGTATTCTTCTAAAGTTTCATTTGGTTTGGCCGTCATTTGGAAAATTTCATCTTTTAGCTCTCTCGACCTACAATAATCCTGATATTTTTTGAGAAAGGATTCTTTCATTTGCTCCCAGTTGTTTATGACTCCACCACCTAAACCCATGAACCATCTCAGAGCTGCTCCTTTTAAAGTGGAGGGGAACAGCTTTAATTTCTGGGGGTCAGTGGTGTAATCGTACCCTCTGCATAGCACATCGAATTCAAATAAAAATGCATCGGGGTCTTCTGATGTAAGTCCATGAAACGTTGGGATGTGTTGAAGAGGTATTGCTTTCATGGGTGCATTTGCAGCAGAATCTACTATAGGATATTGCAATGTAGAAGTTTGAGTATTTGGCTGATTCTGCGCCATTGGATCAAATATGTGCCAATATCCTTCCGGAATTTCTAGGAGGGTGTTCCTAGGTTGAGAAGGGACGGCCTTGGCAGGAACAGTTTTAATGACACTTCCCTTATCTGGGATTTCTGTCTGAGGGAATGGGGTGCCTTCAATGTTAACTTTGGCCACGCTCCCCCTATCTGGGCTGTTTAACAATTGGATTATCCTAGAAGGAGACCTTGGTTCCTCTATTTCCCCTGTTTCCCCTTCTCCTTCACAAAGATTGCTTAAATTCCCTTCTTGCAGCCGTTCTGACATAGAATCTTCAATTTCTTGGAAGTCCTGTTCATCAGTCTGACTATGCACCTCAGCGTAGGCTCCAGATGGTGATGCTGTAGCCTGAAGGGAACTAGCAGGCTACTTAGAATGAATCTTTCTGAGGCCTACTGACGGCTGAGACTCAGTTTTCTTATAGATTTCGTCTATGAAGGTTGTTCGGCCAAGGGTCACCGGTCCTTTGGCTTTTTCAGGTTTGACTGGAGGTTTGATATTCTTTTCTAGCTTTTTCTGCTTAGTCATGCACTCTAAAAACTACTAAATCCTATTCAACCAGCAATTCTGTTAAGAGAGCGGACGGTGGAGCAGGGCTTTTACATGCTCCGTATGTAGGTTCTTACCTTCCGTTTTTAAAATCCAACTCCCCCCTAGCAAATTTGCGCACTACTCTGTAAAGGGCAAATGGCTATACTCCTCCCCGGCAACGGCGCCAAAATGTAGAGCTATAACTAGGGTCTCTCACACTGCTAATTATTCCACATTAATAAGTCAATCCAGGAACGTTTTGTTATTGCAAGGAGTAGCTCAATCCGAGGCTATTTGTCCGAGTAATGCTGAGTAGTACAGTGTTCAGAAGATTCAAAGGAAAACAGATGCTAAGCTGTAACTAAACTAACCCAAAAGATGGAATCACACAAAACAGTTGATCAGTCAAGGGTACGGAAGCAATAACCCATCCCTCTAGAAACTGATTAAAGAAGGGAAATTAGAGCATGGACTTATAGGTCTGGGAGCTAAGCAGCGTCTTGCTGAGGCTCACTACAGCCTTAGGCCTTCTCTCACACCAAAACAACAAAGGCAGGTAAATAAATCAGCGGAAAGTAAAATGGAACAGCAAAACGGAAATGGAACAGCAGTAAAATGGAACAGCAATAATCAAATGGAACAGCAATCCTTAATGATTTATAGAACAACAACCATCACCTGTATGTACATGTTCTACACTAATATAGCAATCTGAGAATATTGGATGATATAACTATGTTTCTAAACAGAATGACGCTACTCTCAAATCCCACAAATATTGTTTCACATAAATCCAATGACAGTAACATTCATACCAGCACTCTGTTACAGAAATGGCTGAATAAAGATACAATTCGACCCTGTGTGAATCCAATTATACAGTGCAGAGTCCTTACATGGAAAAATCATTCATTCATTGAGCATAACAGAGCATAGCGTATCATATAAAGAATTTATCAGATTGCTAAGTAATAAAGATAAACAAACCACACACAAATCACCATATAATGATACAAAAGCAAGTGTCCTTCGGAGCCGGGCCCTTAGCTGCCAATGGTACACCGCCTTAGATTACTCCAGACGCAGAGACGGAATAAACACCAAGTCTTTTATATTAATCGCATCCACAAAAGTATAACAAAATCAGGTCTCAGTGAGACTCAATGATTAAAGTTTGTTCTGGAACTGTAAAATTACAAAAACAGTCGTCCCTTGCTTAATGATGCTGTGCCATTATATAAAAGAAATGACGGAGATATCTAGATAATCATAGATAAGTAAAGCAGCGATCCCTCAGGATCGAAGATCCTGAGGGATTCGCTAATCGTTCAATCTTTCTTGCGTTCGCCGAGCCGGTACCCCGCATTCTTTTCCTGGACTATTCAATTCCGATTTTGCTTGATCATGTCCGCATCCGGTTCCCCACTGGAGGAACAGCAGTTATTTTTCCTCTGCTTCTCGTTTTTGGATGGGAACTCCTTGCTCGCACGTCTTCCTGCATAGAAAACGTCAATTATTAGCACTTGAGCTTCCTTTGTCTATTTTTGCACATTTTATCAAAATCCTTTATCTTCTTTGAATTCCTAATGCAGAAAAGGTTACAATTATTATTGAAAAACCACTAGATTGCTTGTCAAAAGCATACCTTCCAAGTGCTCCACAGGAGTTATGATCTTGGTCTCACTATAATCATAAAAATGTCTCAAAATAGGGGCTACGGCCTTGGGGTTAAGCTCGCCTCATCATCAAACCATGGTTTTAAGATTTTAATCAAGTTGCCATATATATTACCACCACCCATGTATATATGCACCAAATGGAACAGTGCACGAAAGAGACCCTCTGAGCAAGACCATTCATGAATAAGGTGATTGCCCTTAACATCCCCTAACCTTACCGAAGATGCTTGCCCTAGGAAGGACAAGACCTTCCACTATTGAATCTACCCATCTTCACATAGATTTCACGAGTATAAGAAGAATTAAAAATAACATTTGAATATTTCTACTGTGTGACATCATCATGGTAAAAAATGACATCTTTAAATGTACCCAAATTTATGTGGAGATTAACTTGAGTATAAGTTATTGGATTAGGATAGTTCTAAGATGAATCACTCTTGTTAGAGACTAATACATCGAGAAAGGTCACAATAAAATGTATGGGGTATATACATGGATAAAATCATGTCAAATCTGACAAGCTTCCATGTGCATATGATTATGATTGGCATCGCCTTAGAGGGTGAAGTAACTGCAAATTAGATAACTTATATCTAGAAAGAGGAATCATTCTCATATATTAATTTTGAGAAAATTTAACAGTTGGTTTTAGTGGAGCCTTAACGCACTATTTATCTATGTAAAAAAGTACATTTGTAATAATTAAATCATCAACATTAAACCCGAAAGTTAAATCTAAAACAAAATTACATGTTTTTTTCTTCAAAAAAACAATCGTAACTTTATTTCACTTTCAAAAAGATACAAAGTTACATTTTGTATATGCACATCATTGTGTCCATTCTGCTGGTTTGCATAATGTCTAAACTATTTGCATCAAATTATTCAGTATAATTGTACCAATCACCAAAATGGCATACAACAAGTTCTGGATTGTATGAAAGCACCTGATTTAAAAAAATCTAATAAGACGACCCATAACGATCTAAATTGATCGCCATATAGGCTTTATACAAAATCTAAGTGACAAAAAATTGCAGAAAAAGTGAAGATGTCCTTCACTAGTAGATGATGATAACAACAATGTATATCATAGTCAAATATATGTGAAAAAGGATCTATAGCTAGCTAAAAAGAGAGCCAAGGCAGATCTTCTTTTGACAAGCGGTCACCTTGAGTATTATTTTCCCTGTAAATATGAGAACATAAAAAATAATGAAAACTTGTTTTAAGACACATGAACTCTTCAAAATTGGATCAAGAAGATTGTTTCTGCATTGTTGTATGTCATTGATCTAGTAAACCATTAGTAGTGAGTCTTCATAAACATGTATCCTTTCACAATCTTTGTCTAATGCATAGCCCATGATAGATTTAACATCCAACAGTTTAGCTCAGTTGTTGGAGCCAACACTGAATCCCATCTTAACGTGAAAAGAATGGTGCTCATACAAAAAAGGTATGGTACCACCCCACTCAATTGATTTTAATCTTGTGATGCCCCGTCGAAGTAAGCCCCCAGAATGAGCTTGTCAGGTTGTTCAGAGATAATAACTTGAGGAGGAGGCAAAGCTATTACTTGAGGATAGTGGGCTATGATTTCTAGCCCTTCACCTACAACCTGAGTAGGGGAAGAAGGAAGATCCCCAAAGACAACTTTATTTCGGGCCAACCATACCCCAACATAGGATCAATGGAAGCACCCTGAAAACTCTAATTAGTAGGTTGGAATTCCAGTTTCTCCACACACACACACATATATATATAAAACTAAAAATAAGATAATTTAAACATGAATTGAAAACCAAAAATAACATAATTTAAATGACTAGTTAAGAATAATACAAAACAGGTGAGATGTGTATTTCTCTATGAACATAAGATAAAATTATAATAAAACCAAAATTTATTAAAAATATTAAATAAAAAATATTAAAATATAATCATAAAAATTATATGTAATTTTTTTAAATAAATAAAAATAAATTTTATTATAAAATAATTTATATATTGTTAAATAAATAAGCTTATTTTTTGTAATATATATTTTATAATTTTTATATTTTTTCAATTGAATTATAATAATTTCAATAAAATTACATATTTTTAATTTTCATGTTAAACATTTTACATGTTGTTATATGGAAAATTCACTTATGCGGACAAAAATTACCCCTCTAGATCTAGTGGTCTGATCTAGAACAATAGAGGGAAAAAAGATCTATGTTTTCCTTAGAGATATTAGAATATGGAAAAGGGACCTGCGTGGAATATGTAGTAAGTCCTCCTCTTCTCCTTTCTTGTAAGCTCAAACTCTAGCTCCACGCACTATAAATGGAACCTGCAACAATGACTAAAACAAGAAAAGAAACTAGAATATCCACATAGCACAATCCAATGTCTTTAATCAATTAATCAACATGCCATTGAAATACATGACCATCAACATGACACAAATATAGGAAAACATAGTGATTTTTTCATTAATAAATAAAGGAGAGAGTTACGACCATATATAGAAGTTGACTTTGTAGATGTCTCCCCAATTTCCTTGTCATTCCTTGCCACAAAGAAAAACTTCAACATCAACCCTAATGCATGAATGTGATTACTCTTTAATCTCAAGGCAATAGCATGAGGGCATTAGTAATCACAAAAATACAACTTAGACTCTATGGGAGGCAGTAAATTTATAGGGTGAAAATGGTAGTTTAGGATTTACCAATCTAGGCTTGAGATCCACATATGAGGGACGATAAGCTCTAGGGATAAGAGATGAGACCACTAAAGTAGGATCAAATAGGAGTTTGAGATATCTATCCACGGAAAATGGTTCAAACGACCATAGAAGCCTATGGAAGGAGAAGTTTTGAAAATATTTTTTAATTTTATTGAAATTCTAGAATCATCACATCTGCAGAGTAGAGAAACATGTGTTTATCAATGCATATGCTCAGTTATGAAACTTGCAATCATTGCAGGTGGGCATGCATGCAGGGTGCTTTAGGGCTAAAAACATGGTTTTTGAGCAATTAGACTCAGAAACTCAAAATTTTTGGAGAAGTGATGCTTAGGGATTTGCAAAGGGATAATGAAAAAGTGTCCAAGGATGTTGATTGATCCAATTTTTAGGCCTTTTGAGCAGATGTGACAAAATGAACTATAACATATTTCCTCCTAAACTACGGATTTAGAAGCAATGGTTGATAGCTTAATTTTTTTTACCTTGTGACAAGTCCGGATCAAGAACAAATTGGTCGAGAGCATCATCCGTTACAAAACATATTATCATATGTTGTCATTGTTTAGGGATGCATACCCATGCTCAGCATATAAGTCAATATTACATGTACAATGATTAAGAAGTATCTTCTATTGATAACAAAGAGTGGATTCATGCTTGGATGATCGCCTGAATGATCATATCCATCATACATATTAATCTTGTATGAATTCTGAAATCGCAGCTTGGATGGATGAAACTAGATCCGAGGTGTTGTACCTCATCACTCGATAGTATGAGTCTAACCATGCAAATAAATGAGCTAGAGTCGAACATGGTAGACACCGTCTGATTACCAACTAATGATGCAAGTCGTTAATAAACGTGAGAGAAATCACTGATAATGATAATGGCTCTCAAGGTACTATAGTACAATCTATGTGGTGTGAATGAATGAGCTCAATTCAGACACCACACATAATATTTCGATCGAGGGCCAATGATGTTGACATGTCGTCGATAGAGATGAATCTTTTCATTGATGTATGCAATCTCTAAGGTACTGGAGAGAGTTTCTAAGTCAACTTCCTAGATAATGAGCTGATGTTGACAAAAAGTGACTCATCGTAGGAGGGCCTTGATGTATCCCTCATCAATGACACGAAACACGTATCAAGATTTGAGACAGAATGTTGTTGATGTACAACTGGTTCAGGAATGACAGACATGAATGAAGCCTTAAGATGTTTGTAGCATATTTCAATGAAGGAATTCTCTTGAACATATCGACGACATTGTATGGAATTGGAAGCATTGACTCAAAATTGATTATGGAGGCTTTTTAACACAGTGTGATTAACCAAAAATGCAAGGAGATACCCCATCCCAACAGTCATGGAGATGAAGTGAAAGAATGTCATGTTCAAGAGAGACTCGTTGGAATTAATAGATTAGGTACTTCATTTTCCCAATTTCCCCAACCATTTTTGGTCAGTACCTCTTTATTTTTGACAAGCTTGAGGAGGATAACATATGCTTGATCTGTAAGTTCATCCTTTAGATGAATCCTTCTGAGTATTTTTAATGAACCCTAAGAAGGAGTGGTTTGGTCCTGTCATGTTTGATGAGTCCAACGTTGTTTGATGATTTTACGAGTCCAGTGAAGGTGTGACTTGACATCTTTTTCATGTTTAGAGAGTTTGGAAAAGAGGCAAAAAATAAAACTCCAAAGGTTCCTTTTCATAAATTTAGTCTCTTGAGTCCGAAAAGGCAAAAAATGACACTTAGGAGAACCTTTTTGCTCATGTTTTACTAAAGTATTCATTTTTCATAAATAGTCTATCCTGGTCTAGAAAAGGGTTAAACTTATACTAGCTAGACGTCTTTTCATTTACTTTAACGAGTTCAAAAAGACAAGTGCTTAGCAATCTTTTCATGTTTGGGAGTCTTAAAAGAGATGAAAGAGGACTCCAGGGGGTTCCTTTTTCGTAAGTTTTCAGAGCCCAAAAAAGTGATAAAAGTGTGCTCCCTCATCAAAATGACCAATATTGAACTTAAAATTTACATCAAATCCTTCAATTAGCTTTTAACCTGCTCAGAACACCAACAAGATTAAAATATATGTCATATGGTAAAATTGGGTCAAAAATACCAAAAATATATTAAAATAATGATTAAATTGACCATAAATAGAGAAACGTAAAAAAAAAAATTACCATTTTCATTTTTACCTCTTGTGAGTAAGTTCTGAGTGCATTTTACCCTCAAACTTCAACAGGTGATTGCAGCTAATATGGTTGACCATTTCCAGTGTCATCAGTTCTAGGTAGGAGATATGTCCTTTCTCTCTCTTTTTACGGTTTCCATTTTCATTTCATGCAATTTCTTGAGATTTCTCAACATTTTAGGGTCAACATTTTTTCCATAGGCCCATCACACCCTATCTATATTGAAAGATGTGTTGGGCCTGCCTGTTAACCATTGGGAAGAGCGACTCAATGCAACTGTCGAGAAGGAAATGTGCATTGGGGCACTCTGTCCACTTAAAGCTAGATGTGATGGGTGCAATTTAAAAGAGGGTTTATAATTTTTACTTATATTTCTCTCAAAATTTTGCAGAAGACTAATTCCAAGTGTTTTTCTCGCGATTTGACATATATTCACTTGAGAAAAAATGATTCTAAGCTAGAGAGAAAGAGAACATGAGTCTCAAGATATGGATGCTTCTCATGACCTGGAAACAATACAAGCCTTAAGGAATTGTGGAATCCTTATGTTTTCTTGGGTTCCAGGCATGACATCTCCGCTTGATTTACTGGAATATTTGATGAGGACATGGGATATTCAGGGACAATGCTTCAAGATCAGAGCACATACACGATAGAGGTAGAATATATCTATTTCTTGACAGATTTTTCTTGGAGAGGAGATCCTATCTTATTATCTGGTATGAGAAGGGGTGGTGAAACTGTAAAGGACTACATAGTCGTGCATTGTAGACCCCGTTCTCAACTAGAAAAGTATGGGAAGATAGAGATTACGGATGTTATTTGTCTGCCTCTCAAGATGAACCTTTTCATCATTACTCGATTGGCTAGCAGTAATGCTTTGCATTTGGCTACCAAGTCCCAAATGTAATATGCATTGGAATGCATAGAACCTACTGTGTTTAACTAGAGTGAGGGGGTGTTGGCAAATTTGAAGGAACAACTCAACAGAGCAAAGGATGGGTGACTGAAGAACTTTGGATATGGTTCTATTCTGATATCATTTGCTCTAGAGAGGATACCACTACTTCGTCCTCAATGCATTTCGCTCGAGCTTCTAGGTCCTAGGGTTCCACGGATGAGGCAATGGGTAGATCTCATGTCTCATCATGCGGGTGCATTTGCGATGAGTTTCACTCCTACTTTATTCAAATGGCTATGGGTGTCACTCATTATGATCAAGGGCTATCCATATGTTGGAGTTGATTTCTTAGGAGACCCAGAGCTCATTTTACCTGAAGGCGAGCAATGGGATGATATAGTTAAAACAATGTCATTTTGAATGTTTTTATTTTTTTATTTTTTGGATTTTACAATTTTTTTTTTTTTTTTTTTTTTTTTTTTTTTAATTTTTAATTTTTATTTATTTATTTTTTTTAATTTTTAATTTTTATTTATTTTTTAATTTTTTAATTTTTTTTATTTTTTTATTTTTTATGTTTTAGAAACTACCTATCGACTTCACATGCATATATTAGACTAGTACGACCAATTGGCTCATCGTAACTTCAGTGACAAGGAGAGCCATAACTTGCACCTATTGGCGTTGCTGCGAGGGCAGAGGAGGAGATGCATGATCTCAACATATCTAAAACTCTTTCCAAGTTTGAGCACCATGTTGAGCGATTGACCCATATTGTGCTTGAGACTAGGGTCAATGAGATCCCTATGTGCTTGCAGTGATGCTCTATTAGAGTGTCTGAAAGCATTTGTTGGTTGTTGTACAAAGTTGACCACGTTATTGTCTATTATCGTGATCATCATTGAAAGTAGTGTTTTAGGATGTGTTAGAGCCATATTTTGTCTACATGTATTTTGGTGATATAGGATGTGTGGCCAAACTCTATATACAGTTACCTATCAATGTTTCCTACTTGCTCTATTTTACTTTTCAATGTATGATGTTGATTGATTTTTTTTACATATGTTGCAAATGTCTGTCCAAAACATAATTGGTTAATGCATTAGTGAATGTGTTTATAATTCTAGGAATATGTTGATATTAAATGTAATCAAAATTTCATTCTAGAAGGTGAACCCTTAAAAACCTGCGTAGCATAGTTGGACTTCTTAATGAATAGACGTTGTTCATATGTAGTATTATGAGTTGTGAATCAATTATGACCATCAAATGGTGAATGCCACATGAAATAGCATCAAAAAACAATTTGATCACTGCACTATACTCAGCGATATTATTAGTTGAGTGACTGATACAAATCACTTGTAGATTCACTAAGTCACCATTTGGAGCATAAATAGCATGTTGCAGAGGAAATATTTTGAGTACTACGGTTAGCACCATCAGCATAACCAATGTATGGCTGAGGGAACACCGACATTTTCAAATCAAATGTAACTCAATATTAACAGAGACGGTAGGAAACTTTGAAGGAAACACATTGCAAACACACTAACACACCTATATAGTATGTACACAATGACTATGCAAAGGTAATCTAGGCATAGTATTTTTTAAGGTACAACCCATTTCTAGGCTGCACCAAAGGGATTCCATCAAAATCAATGAGCTCATAAGCCCCTTTTGTAATTAGAAATTTGACTATATATGGGCCTAACCACATCGGTTTGAGCTTCCTAGCCCTTAACTTATCAACTTCTTGATCATACAAAAGGACTAGATCACCTTCTAAGAAGAAACTAGGTGTTGGGTTGTGTTATATTCTTTCCACGACCTACCTATGGTTTTGTATTAGGTGGGCAGACCTACCTATGGTTTTGTGCATGGCTTCCGCACATGGTTTTGTGCGCGATGGTTTCCGGTCCATGGTATTGTATGCTTTAGCATGTATATATATGTATTGTAACATTGAAAGGAAAACAATGAAAAATCAAGCTGGTAGTCCCAGTTTTGGGATCCAGGGGAAAATCTCTGTGTATATATGTTTTATGTGTTATGCTCTCACATTGTTTATTTTCTATTCTTAGAATTCGTATGCAGGTAATTTATGTACGGGGTTAAAACCTACATTTGGTATCAGATCTATTTTGGCTTCAAGGGGATGCCTTTGTTGCTGAGGGGATTCACTTGGGCCTCTGGTAGACCCTGTTCAGTGGGAGATCTACGGGATCGATTCTGGTGGTGAAAGAAGATGGTGAGCAGTGGAAAAATAGAGATCGAGAAATTTAATGGTCAGAGTTTTTAGTTATGGAAACTCAAGATGGAGGATCTGTTGGTGGATAAAGATCAATGGATTGTAGTAGATCTGGGTACTAAACCAACAAGAGTGTCTGATGAAGAATGGAAGAAGTTGGATCGAAAAACAAAGAGCACAATACAATTGTGTGTCTTAGATTCAGTATGGTTGAATGTATCAGTGGAAGCTATAGCAAAGGCTTTGTGGGACAATTAGGGACTTTGTACCAATCTAAGTCTTTGGTGAATAAACTATTCCTACGGAAAAAGTTGTATAACATGAGGATGAAAGATTGAGACTCGGTGACAGAGCATATGAACACATTTAATACTATGGTAAGTCAGTTATTATCTATTGATATTAAAATTTTAGATGAAGATAAGTGCATCAGTTTGTTGTGTTCTCTACCATATTCGTGGGATAGTCTGGTTATTGCAATAGGTAGCAATGCAACTGCCTTGCAGTTTGATGAAATAGTCTCATCCTTAGTGATGGAGGAGATGAGATGGAAAAATATGGAGAGCCAGAGTGGTGATGACTTGTATGTACGAGGAAGGTCCAAAAACAGAAACAAAAATAAGTCATCAAGTGGGAGATCTAAATCTAGAGGGAGATCTAAATCTCCAGGAAAACCTGTAAAGGTGTGCTGGAAATGCGGAAAGGAAGGGCACTACAAATTGGATTGTAAATCTAAAGCTCCTGACAAAGGAAATGGATCTAAATATGCTCCTTCTGTAGAGGTGAAAACCAACTTAGACGAAGGTGGGGATTTGTACTTGGCTTCTTCAAGTACACATGTATATCATGACGCATGGTTGATAGACTTAGGTGCATCCTTTCACTTCACTCCCTATAGAGAATGGTTCTGTGAGTATGAGAAATATGATGGTGGTGATGTCTTCTTGGGGGATGATAGGAAGGCTAAAATCATTGGTCGTGGAAAAGTTAATTTGAATTTGCAAGGTGGAAGGATTAGAACACTTCCGAGTGTTCTGCATATTCTTGCATTGGCCAAAAATCTGATTTCTGTAATCAAGTTCGATGATGCAAGTGTAAAAACATTGTTCGAGAAGGATACCTGCAAGATGGTTCAGAGAGAACTGGTATTGATGTGGGGAGTTTGGATTGGAACTCTGTACAAGCTGCAAGGTAGCATTGTTGTTGATGGGTGCAATAGTTCGGTGGTTCCTGAAAGTGGAGCAAAAAATCAAGTGGTCTCTCGAGAAAATACCATGCTATGGCATCAAAGGTTTGGACATATTGGAGAGAAGGGCCTTCAAATACTTCATGGTAAAGGTATGGTAGAAGGTATGACTAATAGCTCTCTGGATTTTGATTTTTGTGAAAATTGTGTATATGGGAAGTAGAATCGGGTGAGTTTCCCCTTTGGTGGTAAGAGGGTGAAACAAATATTAGAGCTTGTGCACAGTGATGTGTTTGGACTTGTGAAGGTTCCATCACTGGGTAAGTCTGTGTACTATGTATCATTTATAGATGAATTCTCAAGGAATACATGGATATATTTCTTCAAGAAGAAATTTGAAGTCTTTGATAGGTTTAAAGAATTTAAGGCTCTAGTGGAAAACTAGACAGAGAAGAAGATAAAGGTGTTGAGGACAGATAACGGTGGAGAGTTTTGCAAGAAGGAATTTGAAGAATTCTGTAAGAAGTGTGGTATAGCATGGCAGAAGACTACTCCATACACACCTAATCAAAATGGAGTTGCAGAAAGAATGAACAAGACGTTGATGGAAAGGGCAAGAAGCATGCTCAGTGGTGTCGGGTTAGGACAAGAATTTTGGGCAGAGGCAGTGGAGACAACATGTTACCTGGTCAACAGATCACCTTCATTAGTGTTGGAGGATAAGACTCCACAAGAGGTATGGATTGGTAAGAAACCCTCTCTTTCACATCTGAGGGTATTTGGATGTGATGCATATGTACGTGTTCCAAAGAAGAAAAGAACAAAGCTGGATAGTAAATCTGAAAAGTGCATCTTTAATGGGTATAAGGATGGTTTAAAGGGTTATAAACTTTGGAACCCAGTAACAAGGAAGGTTGTGTAAAGCCAAGATGTGGTGTTCAGAGAGGTGAAAGATGTTATTAAACATGAAGTCCAACCAAAGGAACCTGAGAAGATAGAGTTTGAGCTAAAGGAGGAAGAATCAGACTCTACAGTAGAAGAGGAATCAGAAGATGAAGAGACACAAACTCCGGTTGTGAGAAGATTAGTTCGAGAAAGAAGGCAGTCAGAAAGGTATAGTCCATCTGCTTTCTATTCAAATTTTGCTTTATCTATTACTGATGATGATCCTAGAACTGTGAAGGAAGCAATAGATTCAGAGGATGGCAAACTCTGGAAAGAGGCCATTGTTGATGAAATGGCATCTTTGCACAAAAATGAGGCTTGGGATCTGGTGGAGTTGCCAGCTGGAAGGAAACCCATTGGTAGAAAATGGGTGTTCAAGAAGAAGACAAATGCAGAAGGAAAGGTGGAGAAATACAAAGCTCGGTTGGTAGAAAAAGGTTACTCCCAGGTGTCGGGAATTGATTTTGGTGATATTTTTTCTCTTGTTTCCAAGGTAGCTTCTATTATATTACTTTTATCTATTGTTGCTGCTTTTGATTTTGAGGTAGAACAGATGGATGTGAAGACAACATTTCTTCACAAGGATCTGGAAGAAGATATCTACATGAAGCAACCTGAAGGCTTTGCGGTGAAGGATAAGAAATAACTGGTATGCAAGTTAAAGAAGTCTCTGTATGGGTTAAAACAGTCACCAAGGATGTGGTATCAGAAATTTGATACATTTATACAGGGACTTGGCTTCACCAAAAGCAAAGCAGAGCACTATGTGTATTTTAAATTAATTGGTGACCATGTTATTTATCTAGTCTTGTATGTGGATGATATGTTGTTGATTGGAAATGACAAGGAAATTGTCTAGGATTTGAAGACCCAATTATCCTCCAAATTCGACATGAAAGATCTTGGTGCTTCAAACTATATTTTGGGCATGGAAATTAAAAGAGATCGGGTAAAGAGGAAGCTCTGGTTAAACTAGAGGAAGTATGTCGAGACAATACTGCAAAGGCTTAATATTGAGGATAGTAAACCAGTGAAGGTTCCTATTCCTGTAGGTGTGAAGTTATCTATTGAACAGTGTCCCTTGACACAAGAAGAGGAAGATGACATGTCCCGTGTTCCATATGCAAGTGCAGTCGGTAGCCTGATGTATGCGATGGTCTGTACTAGATCAGACATTACACATGCAGTGGGAGTATTGAGCAGGTTTATGTCAAAACCAAGGAAGGAGCACTGGACAGCAGTGAAGCGGGTTTTCAGGTATTTGCATGGCACTAGTGATTATGGTTTATGCTACCAAGGAAGACTAGGATTGGACAGAGTTTTGGACATTCGTGGCTTTGTTGATGCAGACTGAGTTAGAGATTTGGATCAGAGAAGATCTACAGTTTGGTGTGTTTTTAACCTATTTGGAGGACCTACAGTCAGTTAGATGAGTAAGAAACAATCTGTAGTGGCACTATCAACTACAGAGGTAGAATACATGGCAGCCACTCATGCAAGCAAGGAAGCAGTTTGGTTGCAGAAATCGTGTTCAAGTATGGGGTTAGTACAAGGAGCTATAAGGATAGACTGTGATAGCCAAAGTGCAATTTTCTTGGCAAAGAACCCTCCTTATCATTCAAAGACAAATCACATTGATGTTCGATATCACTTTGTGAGGGATATGCTAGAAGACAAAAAGGTGTTGCTGGTAAAGGTGGAGACTTTGAAGAATACTGCAGATGCATTGACAAAATCTATGAGCTCTGAGAAGTTCTCTTGGTGTAGAGAAACAATGGGCATTGCAGGGCTGGATAAATGACTAAGCTCTCTTGTGGCCCCTGGTGGAAATAAAACAACAAGTGGGAGAATGTTGGAGAATTTGGACCTACCTATGGTTTTGTGCATGGTTTTCGCACATGATTTTGGGCACGATGGTTTTTGGTCTATGGTATTGGATGCTTCGGCATGTATATATATGTATTGTAACATTGAAAGGAAAATAATGAAAAATCAAGTTGGTAGCCCTGGTTTTGGGATCTAGGGGAAAATCTCTGTGTATATGTGTTTTATGTTTTATGCTCTCGCATTGTTTATTTTCTGTTCTTAGAATTCGTATGTAGGTAATTTCTGTATGGGGTTAAAACCTAAACTAGGTTTAACTTTTTTATCATATTGTGCTTTGATGTGTTTCTTGTGGGCCTCATTGACCATTGCGATGTCGCGTTGGGTTTCATCTAAGCGTGCTAGATGCAAGAAATGCTCCTATTCTATGAAATTTGTGGGAATAAACTCAACAACAAGATTTAAATATGGAATCACACATTCGATGTGACGGAGTGCTTCTAGACCATACACCAAATGAAAGGGTGTCAATCTAATTGCAATCCATGCAAATGTTCTATATGCCCATAAAGTTAAAAAAAGAATGAGGTACCAATTCATTTTATGAATCCCTATCATGTGTTGCAACATTGTTTTCAAAACCTTGTTAATGGCTTCTACTTTCCCATTGGCCTATGGGTAATAGGGAGTCGAGCTATCATGTTGAAGGCCCAACTTGGTAGTAAGTTCATACATCATGTTTTCGGAAATGTTTACCATGGTTTGTAATGATATCTTGTGGCACACAAAATCTACAAATGACATGATTGAAAAGAAATAATGTAGTTGTTTCATCAGTGTTGTTGTATGTAGGCATCACTTTGACCCATTTGGTAAAATAATCTACAACCACAATAATGTATCCATGCCCCTGACTGAATGAGGGTTACATGTCATGAAGTCAATGCCCCATTTCAAAAAGGGGCTAATAGTGATAACAAGATGGAGAGGAGTAGGCAGAGCACGAGCTTTAGAATCATAGATCTGGCAGGCGTGACACTTTTGGATTGCAAGGATGAAATAGCGAAAAATGGTTGTAAAAAAGTAACTAGATCACTAAATATTTTGGGCAGTATGTCTGCGACATGCTCCAGCATGACATTCATTCAAATATTGCTCAGCGTACTCATGAGTGAGGCATAGTTTGAAGATCGTATTGACACCACGGTGATAGAGTGTGTCTCTAATTATAATGTAATTTCAAGCCTGGTATCGAATGCGTCGTTGATTAGAGAAAGAGGTATTAGGCCAATTTTTTTTAGCCTGGAGATAGATAATGATATCTCTATACCGCGGTTCAGATGAATCAATTAGAAACAACAACTCATCCAGAATGGAATCGTTAGATGTAGACTCAGTTTCAAATGAGGGAAGTTCGCATATTAGTTCAGTGAAGACTAAGGACTTCTTAGATTTGGATTTGATGAATTCCAAATCAAAATCCTAGAGAATAATAATCCATTTAGAGTATCCCCTCCCAACAATTATCTTGACAAAATATATGTCATTAGATTGTAATAAAAAACAACCATAGTTTTTCGAAGTAGAATGTAGTGGCAAAATATCTGGACATCTTGCACAACTTCCAAAGCTAACTTTTCGACGTGAGTGTATTTGATTTCAGTGTCATTTAAATTTTGACTCAAATAATAGATAGGATGTTTGTCCCCTAGGTCATCTTCTTGGACTAGTACCATAGCAATGGTGGTAATAATTGTAGTGAGATATAGGAAATAGTCGCGTTGGTATTCAGGGGGATACAATAATGATGCTCGAACTAGGACATCTTTCAAGGCATCAAAATCCTTTGGGGTCGTATCATCCTAGTGGAAGGGAACCCATTTTTTCAATAGACGAGTAAATCCTTTTATCAATTCTGCATGGTTCGGGAGAAATCTCTGCAAAAAGTTAGCCTTCCCTTACAGACATTGTAACTGAACCAGTGAGGAAGGTGTAGGAAAATTGAGGATCATCTGTACTTTGAGTGAATCAATATAGATTCCTTTATTTGACACAACGAAGATGGGAAGTCTATCAGATTGGATACAAAACACACATTTGTGTATATTTAACCTGATATTGTAATGTCGAAAATGTATGAAAATAGACCTGAGATGCATCGGATGATCCTCACGATGTTTGGAGTAGGCAAGTAAATCATCCAAATAAGGTTGTACAATGTGCTTGATATTTCGGAAGGCATAATTCATGGCCTTCTAGAAAGTTGCACCAACGTTCTTCAAACATAAATGGAGCTTACGATAGGAAAACATGCCCTATGGACAAATGAATGCAGTCTTATGTTGGTCCAATGGGAGTATGTTGATGTGATTGTAACCAGAAAAACCATCCATAAACGAAAAAAATTTCTTTTGGCATAGTCATCAACAATTTGGTCGATAAATAGGGTTGGGTAGTTATCTTTGGGATAAGCATTGTTAATATCCTGATAGTCTATGCAAACTCGAATCATTCCTTGTTTCTTCATCACAAGGACTATGTCTGAAACCCAATTAGTGAGAGGAACTGGGTAAGTAAATCCAACAAGATTTTTTTTTTCAACTTTTAGATTAATCGCAACAACCTTTTTAGGGTGAACCTGACATAAGCATTGTCGAATTAGATTAACATAAGGGTAAGTTTTGATTTCATGTACTATGATATTTGGATCAATACCTATCTCTTCATATGTCTAGGCGAAAATGTCGTGAAATTCTTGAAAAATGGATTTACAAATTTTAACCTCATCAGGAGACCAAGATGCACCATTTGTATGTTTTTTATAACTCCAAGTTTAATTGAAATATCGAGGGGAACTTCTCTTCAATGTTTTCTAATTTCTTCTCAGAACCAATGTCATGGATGGATATGTAATCCTTAAATGTCTCAGTAAGATTGGATGAATAAATATCTCCAAGATTACTTTTAAGGGTTTTGGGTAAGGAGGAACGATAATGGTTATTGTCCCACAATGCATCACCCAACATCATGATTTCCATGATGATTTCATTGGTAGAGAATGTATTGGCGAAAAGGTCAGAAGATGAAACGAAATCAAGAGAATGATCAACCCAATCTATTGAGTAATTAAAATCAGAATGTGTCAAACAACTTGAATAGATGGCTTCATATTCAAGCTCAATGGGATTGAGCGGTATACGGTCACCAAATGTATCAACATTTGAAATGTCTAGTACTATCCAAGGATCGGATGGAAACATACAAGAGGATATCATATTGATAAAAGCAACCAAATTAGGAATCTCAGGAGGAGGGAGCAAAAAATTTCCCATCAAAGAGTAATCTTTCAGCAATCCCACTTTGAAATGTTGATAAGACTATGGGGTTTCACCCACAAGTGGAATGCTTCCAGTAGCTTGAGAATTAGTGGAAAATAAGGTAAATTTATCGATGGTTATGATGCCCCCTTTGTGAGGAAAAGCAATCATCCCAAAATAGGTTGAGGCGACGGATGACATGGAATAAATCCATGTGCGACCTAGTAAAAGGTTATAGTCCAAAGGTCCATCTATAACTTCAAATTCTATTGAAATTGTTTTTCCAGCTAATTCTACTTGGAATGTATTCAAAATTTTGTAAGGTTTGAAACCTCTTCCATCAAAATATTTAAGAGTGGTGGGTGATTGATTAAGTTGTGGAGAACCAATAGATTTCCAATAGGAAAGGGACATGATACAAGTTGAAGCACCTTCATCCACAATTGTCTGATGGATAGTTTTACTTCAAACAACAACCTGGATCATGAATGCCAATTGAGGTGGAAGTTTGGGAGTATGATTCTCATGATTAAAGACCACAAGATTCGAATCTGATGGATCTATCCCTCCAATTTCCACAAGTAAATACCTCTTTTGAGTAGGACAATTATGTAATACCTCGAGATTTTACTTAGCAGAAGGAACTTAGGCCATGTCCTCAACTATATTATAGTTTTGTGCATCTCTCGCATAAGGATTGAATGAAAAATTGTGAATAATGCCTTTTGGAGGTTTAATATTTAATTAAGCTAGTATCACAATTGGAGAAGGATCCGAAGTATATTGAGTGGATCTAGAAGGTTGATCAATACCCTTAATAATTGAGGGATTCAAGTTACCATAGTCTTTCTTTCTTGTAGCCACCATTATATCATTTTTATGTTTTGTAGAAGATAATATCATAAGTTTGGAAGAGGAAGCATGATCGTGTGCAACCATATTCGTCTCCTTGTTGGGAAAGGGATTTGTTGACACAACGTGAATGTTAGATGATGACTTTAGGAATTGATTAACTTTCACCTGATGTGGATAGTCCCAAGTAAAATGTTCCTTATTACAAATAAGGAAAGGATAATGAGTCTTTCAATTGTCCTCAGGAGACTAATTGTTTTGTTTTTCCTATGAAGAATGATCTTTCTTCTTCTTTCATTTTTCTTTATTCTTACTTCCAAGTTGTGGAGCTTTCACTTTCATGGATTGAACGAAATCAATCTCAGAAGTATTCGCAGGAGTAGCAGAGGGTGGGTTTTGAGTAGTCATAATAGGAGATGAACCAGATAGTTTACTCACTGTATATCGACTAGAAAAACCAATCACACCATCAACGGCATGATTCTTTAGAGGAAGGTGGTGGAACAATATGTTGTGGTCACAAAGCATTGGGTATCTTGTCGCAGATCCTACCATATTGAGTATAAATAAAATCAAGTTATTAGGCATGAATAATGACTTGCTCTTTAGTAACAACTCTACCTCTAGAAATGTCTTCAGTTATGGATGGTAACAAATATTTGATAAACCATTCAACCAATAACTGGTCAACAATGAAATTCCTGACCAACTAATGTTGACTCCTCCATTCATGAATATGATCGGAGATATGAGGGGAGTCAGACTATTTCAAAGAGGTCAAAAGTTTAGTTCTAGTTTCATATAAAATAGGTAATTGAAAATGGGTTAAAAATGTAGTTGTCAAGGAATTGAATTTGTTAAAAGAAACTCGTGGAAATTCAACATACCACTTAGCTTCCATATCAATAAGAGTCCTCTGGAAAATCCATAAACGAATTGAATAATCATTTAAGGAGTTGGATGAACACCATAAATGATATATCATAACATGGGTAGACGAGTCTTCTCCAATATTTCTGTTGAATTTCGGGATATTGTTTGACAATTTGATAGGAATGACTGAACAGTAAGGAGAATGACAAATAGGATCATTTGTCAGCCGAGTTAAATATAGTAATTCAAGGGTCACCACAAATGGCAATTGCATATTAAATTTTGGTGGAGGATACCCTAGTTATGATGGAATAGGTTAAGTAACCGTAATTTGCATTCCAGGATAAGGAAGATTTTGATAAGCAGTATAAACATAGACAGGTTGTTTAGTTCCTTGATAACCTTGAAAAGGTTGAAATGTTTGTGTTTGAATTTGTTGGCTTTGATAAGGAATTTTAGGAATAGTAGTTTGACCAACAAGCACTTGTGGGATACTTTGGAAAGGTTACCCAAAGTCATTTTGCATCATCCCTATATTGAGTTGACTAGTTGGTACTTGGGTCATACCATATACATGTTTATTTACTTGCAACTGAGGTATAGAATGAACAAGTGTGGGGTTTGCAAGACACCCTAAAGAGGTTGGGTAGGTGGGATTTGAGACATCCCAAATACATATGGAATAGGTTGTGATTGAGATACATCCTAAACAGGTTGCATTACTTGAGATAAAACTTGCGTAAGTTGAGGCATGGATTGAATGGGTTGGAAAGTAGGAACCTCGGGTGTGAACCGAGGAAATTTGAGGCATGGATTGAATGGGTTGGCAAGTAGGAACCTCAGGTGTGAACCAAGGCAAGTTGAGAAGTAGGAAGTTGATTCAAAACCAAACTAGGTTGAACATGTAACGTAGGATTCCAAGGATTAGAAGCCATTCCCAGGAAGTGAGGACTCGAATAAGATGGAGCACCCATTTGGGACATTTGTTTAGGAGATGGAGACATAACAACAACAGGTCCCCCTTGTCGGGGCATAGGGAGTATATGGAGGTAACTTCCCCCTAGGAGGACAGTACCCAGTATACGATGGAGTATACTATTGTAGATAGCCCAATCCACTAATAATGAGCCATGTTGTTGCACTAGGGATAAGAGATGAGACCGCTGGAGTAGAATCAGATAGGAATTCAAGATATCTATCCATAGTAAATGATTAAAACCACCTTAAAAGATTCTACAAGGAGAAGATTCGAAAATATTTTTTAATTTTCTTTAAATTCTAGAATCATCGCACCTACAGAGTAGAGCAACATGCGCTGATCAACACATATGCTCAGTTATGCAACTTGCAACCATTGCAGGTGGACAGGCATGTAGGGTGTGTTAGGGCTAAAAACATGATTTTTGAGCAAATAGACCTAGAAACTCAGGTTTTTGGAGAAGTGATGCTTAGGGATTTGCAAAGAGATAATGACAAAGTGTCGAAGGATGTGATTGATCTGTTTTTTAGGAATTTTGAGTGGATGTGACAAAATGACTTGTAACACATGTGAATATACTTGATATATTATCTTTTAAAAAATTGATAGGTCACTTGAATATCAAACTTAAAGTGGGGAAACAAAAGAATCATGTGTCATGGCGTATGAAGTGTGGTGAAGCCATATTAACTAATCCTTTATCTATTTATAAAAGGCCAAGTTCCATTCATTTTGAATATATATATATATATATATAATATTTGTTTTTTATTAGTTGATTGTTTATTATTCAGAAATGATTTATTTATAAGTTGTTGGTTTGGGCTTGTGTTTTAAAGTGATTCAGATTGAGCCAATATATTATTTATCATCCATATTGATGCTTTTAGAGTGAAAATTTTGGAGGAATCACCCTGCAAGGTCATTTTTATCGGCAGTCCCAATTTGGAAAATTTTGGATGAAAAAATTTGGGAGAAATTTTGAGGCCTTAAATGACCACTTTTTGTTGTCTCATCCTTAATATGGAGCTAGATCATAATCTCCACACTAATACCTTTCCAATGATAACAATAATTGCCTCAATCAGAGCTTGCATGAGAAAGATATGTTTCCCGAAAGTTGACCTATTCAAATTGCCCACCATAATTCAAGAGAATTCCATATTAGCCCTTGTTACCCATTGAAAATGGGCTAGCCATGTGGGCACTATGAAGAATACTCTAGAAGAGTTTAGTTGTAACTCATATTGAGAGTTGAATGGGTCAAATTTAACCCCTAGTTTGCTATTGGCTTGTGTTATAAGCAAGCCACCAGGAGAAAAATGTCTTCCATTCTATTTGAGTGCATTATGTTCCATAGATGAGAAGAGTATATGAGAGTGGATAGAGAGAGAATGATGTGGGAAAAATATCCAGTAGACTATTAATGCTACTAGTTATTCCACTATGACCATAAACCTCAATTTTACAATTCTAGTTGCTTGCAACTATGAACAAGAATTCCTACAACTAGCCATTTTGCACTCCTTGATCCATATATATGAGTGATGAGCCCCCAAATTGGGTAACTTGTTGGGCTCATTTTGCCTAATTATCCTTGTTCAGTCCTTGTTCAATCCTCCATTTTTCATAGCTTATGCATTATTTTTTAGTATGTTTATGTCATTTGTACGAATAAGGGTGGTCACTCTTCCTAGGTGGCTAACATGTGCTTATTTCAGGTTTTTTTGACACATGTTGGAGCAAAACCGAGCAATCATGGGCTAGAAGACAGCCAAGCTTGAGGTGAGGATTCGTAGGGGGGTTGCCTATGACATTAAATAGCCCTTCCTCGGGATCTTCACCCCCAAAATCCGAGCTCACAGGCCACCAAAACTGGATCTTGAAGGCAGCCAAGCAGATTTTGGAAAAGAGACTGTCTACTAACAGTTGGACAGCCAAGTCCCCCAGATTTAGGGGGCCTGCTAGGGCCCTCGTGGTGTATAGATGATAAGGCCTCAGCCTTCATAAGGGACTTTTTGATTGCATATTTTTGCACTACAATGCTGTCAGCTTTAGCTCGTTTTCTTGTAGCCATTTTGGCATAACTCTTGACTAATGACTATTTTTTGATAATGATAAGCAGTCCTATTTCATATCAACTCTGAGTTTTCTATAGGATTCATAGCTCTCAGGGTTGGGCCCAACCTGAGAGCCTAGGGCCTCCTTTATGTACTGTTATCTTTCCTTTAAGCATCGTTGTTTTCCTTTTGTGCATTTGCAAACGTATTTCTGTTAGGCAGATTAAGTTGTGTGGATTAACTAGGTCATTGTTTATGAATAGAATGCTTCATATTTTTAGAATAGATTGGTAGGATAATAACAGGAAAAAGGCTCGAAAAAAGGGTCAACAAACACTTTTGGTTTCACCTCTTCCTTATTGGATCAGGGGTTGGAATTGGAGTAACCGTGCTGTCCCAAACAAAAACACTAGTTTTCTTTACCATGCAATCCTTAGTGTACTATTTTCATTTTCAGAAGTTGGTTATGTGTTTAGATCTCTGAAATGTTTCATTGCATAGTTGATATACATGGTTCTCTTTCAAATAAAGCTGTTGTTCACTCACTTTATTGTTAGTTAGATTGGATTAGCTAGGACTTTGATTACTTGCAAGACTTTGTTGATTCAATTGAATGTATACGGTGCAGAGAATCTCTACCACTCTTTCATCCACCTAAGCTTCATCAGAGCCATCTGCTCCATCTCCTAGCTAGGTTCCTCGTCTCACATCTGTCCACTTGCCCATGTAACCCTACCTTTTTGTGCAATCATTGTTTCAGCCTTCTTTGAGCCAATTTAGCCATCTACACCTTCTCACCACTCCATCCACCAGTCCCTGGGCCACTTCAGACCCATATCCTACCTCCATATCCATTCACGCATCTTCCCTCACCCACCCATCCTCCAAAATCCAATTTTTAAACATCCTGTAGAAATTTCTGAACATCCTGTAGAAATTCCTGAACATCCTGTAGAACCCCTGCAGACTTCCTGTAGAAGCTCACAAAAGAGGTTTCTTGATAGCCAAACTTTGTGAAACTCTCTGGAAGGTGTTAGGGACTCCTTAGACCCTCTTTGAACCTTCCCAACCTCTTCCAAGCATTTCTCCTCCTTGATCCACCCCTGCACAGTCAAAGAACAATGAAAGCATATGCATGATGAAACTGATGACTTAATAAAAAATACAAAAAGATGTTTTCTTCAGATAGAGGTAGTCTAGAAACATGTATTTTACCTTCATAGAAGTAATGGAATCTCTTTCAGTAGTTTGCATTCTCTCCTTTGCATCAGTAGGACTAGCTAGTAGAATTAGGGTTTGCTAGGGTTTGCGTTTTCCTTCAGTTTTTCAATCTCTTTTCGCAAATAGATTAGCTTCCTTCGAGTTAGCTTTCATCCATCAATTAAAAAGCTTCTTCTAAGAGCTCATAGAAGTTGGCTTAAGCTCCTAGCGGACTTGTGCCAGCTGACCAAGTGACAACTGCGACAAGAGCTAGTACTTGTGCATACAACACCATCGCTTCCAAGTTTGTTACGAACTACCGGGTTGATAAAAGTAAAGACGGGAGTCCCAGGAGTTGTAGCATTATTGCTGCAATACTGGAGCCCACCAATGAGTTACTAAGAATGAATGCCATTTAAAATCATAAATTGCAACAGAAATTATACACTCAAATTCACACCATAAAAGAAGTAAGGTGATATAAATTTCACACCATAATTCCCTTGTAGGGGAAAATCTGTATTAATTCACATATACATTCTCATAATAATATTACAAAATATTACTAATGCTATTCCTATATGTTATCAGGGAAATATAACAACCATATTCAAATTGAAGTCACTAATTCCTTAACCATCTCCTAATATCTCTTAAGAAATCTCCCCCAAATTCCTTACCTTATCTCCATGAATCTCTCAATATCTCCATGATTTTTCGAACAATTATCAACCCTATTATCTCTCATTCATTCCTCTCTCGTTTACAATTAGATTTATAGATTTAGTCTACATTATCACATTTATCCATCATATAATCCATTAAAGAATACAAATATTAGTTATTCTCTCACCCTCCATTTTTAAGAATTACTTGTAATTTCATTTTTGTCACTTGGTCCTTGAACTTGTTTCTCCACCTTAAAATCTTTTGTATTTTTGGATTTATAGTCTTCTTCTTGCATCCTCCATGTTTTCACTTTGTTCTTGCAAACACACATGATGTTGAAGTTTGTATAAAATAATTACCATCCACTAGAATACATGGCTTGCAAGTGGTTGTATATGTCGGTTCTCTAGGAAACCCTTTTACATACATGGTCCATCAACTATCTTTATGTTGCAAATACATTTTACCTATACTTGATTTCCCCTTTTCATCTCTATCATCATCTTTCACCTGTGTTTTCTAGCTCACCCATAAGCCTATTGTCGATGCTCTTGCATCATAGAACAAACAGAGGGGGTTGGTGTACTATAGAATCCCATGAGCCACATGTCTCACTCCTTTGTACTTGCATCCATTTCCATTCAAAGAAAGAGAGAGTAGAGCAGTCTCACCTTCTAGTAGGGTTTTATCTCAAAAGGGTTTCCCAAGTTATATTTTCTATTACTGTGGTTTGTGAGTGATTGTTCTATTTGTTCTTTATTTTTTGCATGCACACACAATAAACAATAACTTAATAAATAAATAAATATAAGGAAAATAACCCTCATAATATATATTTCATATTTTTAGTATAAATTTATTAGACATGTTGTGATGAATTGTCCAATGAAATATCTATAATTTTTTTATAGATCATAAAATAATTTAAGATTTAGCTCAAGTTCCATTCTCAAAAAATAATGAGGAGGACATGAAATTGTTTCGCCAAAATATATTACTTAAAAAAAATCATTAAAACTAATTAGTCCCCATCAAGTTGGGCCTCAAAATTTTCATACTTGCCTAAAGGTTAAAGTTGCCCTGTTGAGCATGTTAATTGATTCTCTAGTTTAAGGTTTAACTCTCAACATGTTAATTAAAAAACGATGTTTTGGTTCAAGGTTATAGTTTATCATTTTGAAAAGATTATTTACTATGGTTAGACAACTTTGATATGAAACGTAGGTAATGGACCTTATTATTATACTTGCCCAAGGAATGATATATAGAGATTGATATTGCTCCCACTAGCATTAGTTTTGACCAAAACAATAACCTTAATACAATTTTTTTTTATTCATATCCTATTAAATATTTGTCCTTCCTATTGGATATTGACAACTTTGCTTATAAACACTAGACTTTTATTGCAAGTAATCCTTCATTTTTTGATGTAAACTTATGACATAGATCAGGACATAAATCAAAACTGGACCAGTGAGGTTGATTAATGCTAGCTTTAAGGCTATGATTAAAGAATAACATTTTCGTAACATTTTATGTGAACTATTTTGGGCATAAAGTTGGTATGTTTTGCAACATGTGATGTATTTATACCCCCGGGTGGTGTATTGCTTCCATCTTCCTCTGCGTGTGTATGTGACTATCATCATGTGGTTGTTGGTATGTTGGCTAGCCAACAACTAGTGACAAGGCCATGATTGTTGTTAATTACAAAGGCGAGGTGAAGTATTTTTTTACAGAAGAACACCATGATTGTTGTTAATTACAAAGGCAAGGAGAAGAATTTTCTTGCAAAATATGTGCTTTCCTGTAGAAGAGAGATGAAGATGAGATCTCATTCATGGTGGTGATGAAGATTAGAGAGATTGTAGAGGCTTACCTTGGTGTCACAATAAAGAATTTCAGTGTTATTGTTCCGCCATATTTCAATGACTCCAAGTAGCAAGCTACCAAGGATGTTAGCATCATTGCTAGGTTGAATGTGATGGATCAAAAACCTTATGCTAGTTGAGTTGGGTTACATTATGCAAGCTAGAAGTAAGATAGATTATGAAAGTTGAAAGTGGGAAGCCACTCAGGATGTTGCTAAAATTGATTTACCAAAGGGCTTTCAGTTATTACCATCTTTGTCCCTTACTATTGGGTTAAGGGAAACTGCTTGTGTAAATTTTCCAAGCTAATCACTTCTAGCTATAAGACATTGTTGTATCCTATAGACAACACAAATTCTTGTATTTTGTATACAACATAGATTAGATCATTAAACAGGCACATATGCACATTATATGTGTTGGTTTATATAGGTATGCACTATCAAACTTTACAAATTAAGAAACACATTAGTAAATGGTGCACAAACAGTTAACTAAGAATAAAATAAAGCCCTTTCTTGGTCAAATATATAGTTCAAGGTTAAGATCTACATTTTTCTCTACTCTTGCTACCCTTGCTTCTTCCTTTGAAACTATTGGATCAATTTCAACTGGAAAATATGTTGCTCTTGCTTTTACTCTTGTCGCAATATCCCTGTTCCTTCAAGGGCTTTGGCCATTATTTTATTTTTATAATGGAGACAAAGTGCATTCTCATAAGATACATCTAAAAGCCTGAAATAAACCTGTGGGATTTCCATTTGCAAGTGGATTCATTCAAGCTTTGTTAGTGCAGGTTCAAACTTGCATAGCTTATCATTCGTAACTATACTGAATCATTGGTATCTATACTTTCCAGGCTCTAGTATATGTCATTAAACCTCGACTTTTATATGAAGGTAGGCCAAGCTTCTCACCGACTTGCCTAATAAAAACCATACTAAGATATTGAAGCACCTCATGATTTTCCTTTCTGTCCTTATCCATCAAACATCACTATAGATTTGTATCTTGTTTCTTGTCTTTAAGGAAAATCCCACATAGCTATTTTGCTTCTACAATTATGGGTGTCATGTACCGCATGGCGAGCTTTCCTAAAAAATTCGAGTTAGATCCATTCCAAATAAAAGTATTAGCTAATTTAAGTTATCGATATAGCAACAAACCACCGAACCTAAATGTAAACCTTGAATTTTTTGGATAGGTTAACATGCATATGATAATGGGGTGGAGGGATGAAGAAACTATAGGGCTAATGGAACGCTCAAGTGCAGATCATCCTTGATTGTTTCTCGTGAGAGATAGGAAGTGTGTGTAGTGATAAATATATTCTTAAGCACCTAACCCTCACTTTGGCATATCCTATATCAAGTCTCCACTTGGATGCGTGTTCAGAATAGGATTTTCAGGCTTAAGCTTATGCCCAAAGGTAGGGCCTTCTCATGACAAAAGGGAATTTCTTTTAAATATGTGTTTTCTCATGAGATGAAGTCGACCATGATGGGAGTCAATTGACATGGAGTATCATCTAACCAACTATTTTGTGCGTAGTTTACCCAAAGTTGATAGACTAGAAGCAAATGAAGTTACAATTTCATTCATTGACAAAGCAATTGCTTAATCATCATTTCTAACTCTAAATCGAGTCAATTACCGAATTGTGATTGCATAAGTAGCAAGGCAAGCTAGAGTGAAGGCAACAATATGGGAATGTACATGCAGATTTAGCATGGGAGTCTAGAGTGGAACATGGTCTACATGCTAGCCTCACATGTCTATCTCATAAATTTGTTTATATTTAATTTTATTTATTATTTATATTTTTTTGTGACTAGGGGGATTGGAAATTGAGTTCGTTTCGTACTTGTGTGATAGGGGTCATTTCCAACTGCTACCACTATAACCTTTAGGTGTCTACATATCCACTTTCATAGACACGAGTTAGTTGGGGGGGATTTGAACTCAAATCACTTCGATCATAACACTTCAATATACACAGGCTTTCCAATCAAGCTATATATATATGTGTGTGTGTGTGTGTGTGTGTGTGTGTGATTTTTAAATTTTAATTTCAATGAGACATGTAGCAGATGTGATAGTCAAAGCACATGGAGGACGCGTGCATCTTATGTGTGCTTTAGATAGTTCCAAGGGGAAGTATCTATCAAACAAATCTTGTGTGATAATACTTATAGTGTATTATGTATATTTAGGTACTCGCTTGCAAATGGGTTAAGCAAAAGAACACATTTAAAGTGATGAATTTGAAGACCACTCAAAACTTGAAAAGGTAATGGCCTAGAATCTATGCAATAAAAGAGGTAAACCAACAAAAAGCTATCTCAAGTATTTTTAGAAATACTTCTTTGTTAATTGATTTAGTGGTAGGCTAGTTTTGTACATCAAGGTTGGGGTATTAGAGAGATTTATGAAGAAAAATGATCTACATCATTTATTTAGGGTCAATCGGTTTTAATACTTTTTGAGAGATATTTAGGTTATTGGAAAGCAAAGCATGGGTTTAATCTCAAGATTTGTTTAAGTAATCATACATGTATAAGATTGGAGTTACATCATCCAAGGTGTTGCAAACATTCCATTATTTGATTATATGTTGGATTTTGGTGAAATGTCTAATGGGTGCTCAAGTTGTGCATATGAGGAGTTGGAATGAGAAATTGTCATGAGATATGCGAGTGACTATAAACCCATGCTTAATGACAACCATTATAGGGAAACTCTAAAAAGGGCTTGGGTATGTGGTTATGAATTACAATTAATTCCAATTAATTTTACTTAATTAAAATACTTTTAAGTACATAACATTTTCGAATTTGAAGGGTGACTGGTAATTTCTCTGTAAATACCTGGAGTTTAGGTGAATTGACTTCAAATTGATATTCTAGACGACGGCGGAAGGTTGAAAGGGCTCGGAGAGCTTTGAAGGTGGTCTCTGCAACTTCTTTGAGGACTGGAATGGGGTTAACTGGTAGTTTTCAGGTTTGCAGGTGTCACACTGGTTCGCAGAGGTTCACAAAGAAAACGAGTGAAAAAAGATGAAAAAGGGCTTCCCGGCCTTTTTATGGAGCAACAATCACTTTTTGGCAGCAAATTTTATGAATGAACAGTGGGCGGTTTATCGGATTGAGCGGGGAGGTGGTTTCCCAACCCATCACACCACTTATGAGGGTCGGGAAATATTTCGGAGGGGTCACCCGATCTACTCTAGCAATCGACACGTAGCAGTTAGGGAGGCAGGGAAAACACTTTATCGGGTGGGTAAAGGTCGGTTGTCGGGTGCAACCGATATGGCTATGGATCGTCGGATGAGGGGGTGGTGATCGGATGGTAGTCGGGCGACAGAAGTGTGCGGGTGATAAGATCATGGGTTTCGGGGGGGGCAGTGCTTTAAACTTCGGCGGTATGGGATTCATTAAGGCTTAATCACGGATTTAATCGATCAGGCGAGACTTAATGACGAGATTAATTGGTTTTGTTGGGATATGGGGTAATTTATTGTTTATATTTAAAACTAAGGGTTGGGATATTTATTTTAGGGGATTTAATTAATATACGGGAAAAGGTATATGGGGATTTATATAATAAAGTTAAAATTAAAATGAAATGAGCGGAGTGAGCATACCCTTAGCATAAATGTAAAATTTGCTCATTTTCTCCATACATTTGATACTTAGGATAAAGTACTTTTGTGGGTTTTTTTTAGTGAAATAGAATTTACATGGGGGTTTTCACTTTTCCTAGGCAAATGAAGTTTATCCTTAAGAAAAGGGATTTTATTAGGGTAATGAGGGGGAAATGAATTTCATGAAGGGGATTCTAACACTTGATGTCCATAAGTCATTAAGCCGAGGGTCCGGTCCCACCAAAAGTCAGAGAAATGCTCTGAGCCTCTTCGACTTGAAAGTTTTACAGTGCTAGAACGTACTTGTGAATAAGAAATTAGTAAGTGAGGGGGAAAATGAATGAGGGGGAGTTAATCATGTTAACTTGCAAACCTTTGTTTATGCTTCCATAATTGATCATACATATAGGAATATGTGTCTAAGCATGATGCATGTGTTTTGATCCAATTAACTTTATACTTCAACAACCTTTCTTCTACTTACCCATCACTTTCCCTACCATTTTTTCTTCATTTATTTTGGGTGAATTTAGACTTATCATCCATTTTTATTTTGGAAGTATCTATCTAATTCTAACCTTATATCATCAAAGGGCTCATCTAATGATTTACCAAGATTAAATTGTTTGGTCAGATTTTATTTTCTAACTACAAAAATAAAATTTAAAGCATGAAATAACCAAGATTAAATAGTTTGATTACCATGGATTATGGCATGAATAACAAGCTACACACAATCATTATTATGCATAAAAGTAAATAGTAGTGGCATTTTGACTTCCACATTTTCATGGTCTCTTTTTGTTTTTTGGGGTTCATATATTTTCATTTTTGGCCTTCTCTTTTTCTTTTTGTCCTTTGATATTTTTTAGGACATACGCTCTTTACATATTTTTTTTTTTAATATGGAAAACATTTGTAGAAAGCAAAGGTATGTACAATATTACAAGGCTTAACCTTAGTCATTCAAAATTATGACTCCTATTGGTATAGGAACCTAATAGTGGCTCCACTTGGGGATGGCATTTTCTAGTGAAATGTCAAGAACTCTAAAGATCAGTAGCCTTTGAATTGTTGTTGATGTTACCTTGCAAAGTGTCCTTTTGTGAATCTGCATTATTGATACTTATGATAGTAAATATTTTAAAGCTTAGGGCCTTCTCTTCGGGCTTCAACTTCAAAGATCACCATCCAATCCAAACTAGACTTTGTAAATAAAGTATGTACAAATGGGAAATGAAAATTAGTAACTTGGTTCAAAGTAATGTTTTAGCATTCAACCATTCACTGGCCCACCTTTTGCATCTATACCATTAATTTCTCTCAAGAAGAAGGCATTATTTCCTCTGTAAGCATAAATGATATAGGGACCTTTCCATAGGAAATCAAATTTCCCATGTTTGCCTTTATCTTCCCTCCTTGAATCCCATTTAGCACTTTGTCACCAATGTAGAAATCTTCAGCCTTGGTTATCTTATCAAAAATATTTTTAATCTTTTTCTGCACAACTTGAGTCCTGACATAGACCTCTTCTATGTTTTGTTGTAGATGAATAGTTTGGTTGATTCTTCTTTGGATATTATTCGGTTCAACCTGCAATTCTTGAAGTATCTTCATTACTGATACTCCCAAATAGGATGGAAAGACAACTTCCATCCCATAAACTAGTTGATAGGGAGAAGTACCAATTGATTTCTTAGTAGTCAATCTGTCTGCCCATAAGGCATTGACTAGCTTTTTATTCCAAATTTTCTTATTTTCCTCTAGTAACTTCTTGATGATGTTTACTAGGCTTTTGTTTGAGGATTCTGCCAGTCCATTACCTTGAGGGTAATAGGTTATGGAATGACGAAGGGTGATATGGCATTTATTGCAGAAATCTATCATTATTTTGGATTTAAAGGCTGCCTCATTATCAATAATGAGCTTATTTGGACATCCAAATCTTGATAGAATATTGGTTTCAAGGAAGGTTATGATAGCACTATATGTGGCTTGCCTTGAGGATATGGCCTCTATCCATTTTGTGAAGTAGTATGTGGTTGTGAGGATCCATTTGTGCTGGGGAGAGGAGGGTGGGTGAATTTCACCAATGAAGTCTAAATCCCATTGTTGAAAAGGCATTTCTGCAAAGATGGGCTTGAGGGGTAAAGGTAAGAGCTTTTTCTTTCCCTAAAAAATTTGGCATTTGTGACAGGCGGTCACATATCTTTTGACATCGGAAAACAAGGTAGGCCAATAGAAACCAACTCTAAGGATTTTATCTGCAGTGGTCTTCCAATAAAGGTGTCCTCCATAGTCACCTGCATGAAATTCTTCCAAAACTTTGTCAGCCTCATATTTTAATAAGAAATTGAGAAGAATACCTTCATGATCTCTCCAAAACAAAGCATTGTCTAATATACAAAATTTCAAGGATTTCATCTTCAAAAACCTTCTTTTAGTCCTAGATAATTCAGGAGGAGCTTGTAAATTCAATAAAACATAAATAATATCAGCATACCAAGGTGATTCAATAAAGGCCTGGCTGATCAGTGGAGTCACCATCTCCTCTTCATTATCTATTGCTGCAATAAAGTTTATATCCAAGGCCTGACAGTTTGATTCAGCCATGAGTTTGGCTAAACCTTGGCCCTTGATTAACTTAGTAGGTTTGATTTCTATATCATACTCTAAAATAGTAGCAATCCACTTTCCCCTCTTTCCATCAGGACCATCCTGAGTTAGGATGTCTTTAACTACTGAATTAGGAATGTAGGCTACTATATGAGAATATAATATGTATACCCTAAAATCCTTAATGGCTTTGACTAAAGCCAAGGCTTGTTTTTCCATTATATTATATTTCAAGGGGGAATCTCTCAGGGCTTTGCTGAAGAAAGCAATGGGTTGTTCATAGCCCTGGTCATTTTTCTGCAATAGAACTGCAGCAATTGTGTGCTTAGAAGCAAAGGAAAACAAGATGAAATCTCTGTCAAATTTAGGACTGATTAACACAGGTGTTTTAGTCAAGGCTAGTTTAATGTCTTCAAAAGATTTTTTAGCCTCAACAATCCATTTTATGGTGGAGTCCTTTTTCAGCATGTTGTTTAGTGATCTAATTAACTCTGCTAGATTAGATATAAATCTTCTAAGAAAAATATTTTTTCCTAAAAAAGTTTGTAAATCTTTAATGTTCCTAGGGTGTCTTATTTGTAGGATGGCTTCTATTCTACCAAGGTCTATTCTTATACCATCTTTTGAAATTTTGTGATCTAACAACTTTCCTTCTTCTAACCCAAACAATGATTTTTTGGGGTTTAAGGAGATTCCAAATTTCATGCATTTAATAAAAACTTGCCTTAGATGATCCAAATGTTGATTGTCAGATTTTGAAAATACAATAATATCATCTAGATATATCACAAGGAAATCATGAATTTCTTTTGCAAAGGCTATATCCATAGCCCTCTGGAAAGTAGCTCCTGCATTCATTAGCCCAAAAGACATTTTCACATACATAAACGTACTCTAAGGAGTAGTAAAGGTAGTTTTGGGTTGGTCATCTAGGTGAACCAAGATTTGACTATAACCAGAAAACCCATCCAACAATGAGATTCTGGTTGATCCAACTACTCTGTGTAAAATGTGGTCCATTTTGGGGAGAGGGTAATTGTCTTTTAGAGACACTTTGTTGAGGTTTCTGAGATCCACACAGAGTCTGATCTCGCCAATTTTCTTTCTAGTTGGAACCAGGTTTGGGACCTAATCAGAAAATCTAATTGGTGCAATTATTTTGGCATCATATGTCCTCCGAATTTCTTTTTCAATTGCAGGTAATAAGACAAGATTAATCCTTCTAAGTTTTTGTTTGAAAGGCTTTTGATTTTCTTTAATAGGAATTGTATGTTGGATGATGTTGGGGTCATAGGATTTGAGGTCCTCATAACTCCAAGAAAAGACATCCTGAAATTCTTTCAACAACTCAATGTATTTCACTTTTTTAGTTGGGGGTAATGATTTTGAAAGTTTGATCAATTTGGGATTTTCATCGGTGCCTATACTACATTCCTCTATATCAGACCTTGAAGGTTCCAATTTAGGTTTCCTAGGAACATCATTTGAATCAAATAAATCTTCCATAGGGGTTAATCCCTTAGGTAAGAAGTTATCCTTGAGATTAATTACTTCGGTTTCTTCACTGATTATTTCATCAATCTCAATTCGCTCTAAATTATCTGTATCTAATTTGGTAAATTTAGTTCAGTTGAGTCTATCTATTTCATCACCTTCTATCTCATTTATTTCTATCTCATCCTTAGTGTCAGGATCTATTGATGTATCAATATCTATATTGTTATTGGTAAACTCTTCTTCTGAAATTAAAACGTTATTTATTTGTTTATCATCAGAAAATATTTGGTAGTTCTTTAAATTGTCTATAATTGCATGTCTATGCCTAACTTCAGCAGTGTACTGATGGTTAGGTTGGAAGGATAATTTGCAAGTGCTGGCAAACATTGCTAAACTAGGGGCTTGCACGTTATGTTTTCTAGGAATTACTGCAAGCTTTATTTCTAGGAAAGTGTTAAGTATTTCTACGATAGTTCACCTATAACAACTTAATCTAGGGTCCTTTGTCATATATACACCATCAATCTGTTTTACAATTAGTTCAGAGTCTCCCATGAAAAAAACTCTTTTAGCTCCTAGATTCGTAACTAACTTAAGACCTAAAATTAATGCTTCATATTCGGCCATATTATTGGTACATTTAGAATTCAATCTATATGCATGGCTTTCTGAGTAATTATTTTCCAAATTATATATCCACACTCCTTCTCTTGCTCCTAACCTATTGACTAATCCATCAAATTATAAATTCCATAATATCTCATGATCTATATTTACACTATCTGGTGCAACAAATTTTTTGTCATTTATAGCAATTTGACCGTCTTGTTCATTGAACAGTTTTGTAGTCTGGTTAGTTTCATTTTATGTAGAAACTGCAATTTCTTTTGGTTTTGTATTAGTATTGTCTAAAATTTGGTCTTGTGTTTTATCAACATTATATAGGATAAAAGAATCAATATCTGAGTGTATGGAGTAGATGGGAAAGTTTTGAGGCCAATCCTAGCTACTTACCATATATTTCATTAAGGTTTCTCAGTATAGTTTCTTAAGTTGTCCAAAAACAAAGATTGTTGCATATGGCATATCTAGTTGTAACAATCCCTGAAGTTTGGCTCCCCATGATCTGGATAACGACATGCCATACTTTGGTGGGATGTCAGCAAGTACAATATCCATAATGATGCTTTTGGCAGGATATTGGACTAAAGTGACACACAGGTATTTAATCAATCCTAGACACTTTACCTGAATGGAGTCAAATGAGAATAAGTCTTTGTAAGGCCTTGTAATGTCTAGGTTTAATTTCTCTGTCATTGATTTGCACATTAAGTTGTGAGAGGCCCCAGAATCCAACATTGCATTGTGTAGAATTTTGTCATGGATACTAAGGCTAATGTAAAAAGGTGGAACTCCTCTTTCTAATGGTTTTCCATTAACATCTGGACCAAATATGAGTTTTGGTTGATCATCAAACAAGTTGACTGAATCTTCATTTTCAACAATGTTTAAGGTTTGGGTTATCTGTGGCTTATAAGTTTCATTCTTGATTAGTTCTGTTAAAGGAACTCAAATCTTTAGCTTTGCTATCTTTTCTCCCAAATTGAATGGCAAAGAGACTTTTTATATTTGAAGGTTTTGAATTTTTGCAGCAGGGATTTGTGTAGGCTTATCTTCTTTTCCTTTATTGGGGAGCTCCTTATGTGGATTTTCAAATCTGATGTTTTGAGCTTTGTCCACTAGTTCCTTAGGTGGAATTTAAGTGGATGGTTGATCAACAGAAGGTTGATCAGAGGTTATGTCTACAATTGTGGGACTAGAAGGTTTTGGGTTTTCCCTAGGGAGAATTTGGAGGATTTTTGAAATAGGGGCTTCTTTTATTTTCTTGGGTTGATTTTGTACTGTTTTCTTGGTTTGGTCAGGGACATCAGCATTCTTTTTGCTTCTTAGATTATACTTTTTATGAACTTCAAAAATGGCAGAATCATATCCCTGTTTATAATCAAATGATTCCCCAGACTTAATTTTAATTGCTGCAGCATATACAGTTCCTGCTCATCTTGGGTTAGAAAAATAATGTCCTCATCATTTATTCCCATTAGGTTAATTTGTGTATCTTTTTCTGGATCTTCCGGATGGGATGTCTCTGCATAATTTTCTTGAAAAGGAGGCCTAATGTTCTAATCTGGTCCATTTTTCCCAATGTTTTGGTTTTTTCTAAAATTTGGGTTTCTAACTGGAGGTGCTTGTTGGTTATCCCATTGAGGTTTCCTCTCCATGTTCTCTATTCTATCCATTAGTCTTTCCATACTTTTGGTTAAACTTTCTATTTTAATGTCAGATGGTGAAGTTTCATCCTTTGCAGTTCCTCTCCTTTCATTTCTAACTCTAGCCCTTTTAGCTAACAAATTAGCTTCTACACTAACAACTACACTTTGTATTTCTTCTAATGTTGGGGGGTTTCTTTCCCTAAGTTGGTATGCCATATTTGTGTCAAAACCATCAGGGAACTTTATTAATGCTAAGTCAGGTGGGGGTCTAAGGTTAACTAGGATTGCATTATATATATTATTGAATCTAGTGCAGTAATCTTGAACAGTTTCATTAGGCCCTCTTCTAATATTCTCATATTCTGAAAGGATTTGTAAGGGATTCTTTTTCTTTTCCCACCTATCAATAAACAATCTTTGAAAATTTGCTAGGTCTACAATATGGTTATCAGGAAAGGATTTAAACCACTCTTGACATCACCAATCAAAGTTTGGGCAAAGAGTCTCATCTGGACATCTGCTTCATCTATTTCATGCAGTTCAAAAAAGTCAAGCATCTTGTTTACATGTTGCTGGGCAGTGTAGTGACCAGTAGCATCAAATAGGAAAATTTTACTTTGATAAACTGCAAGGATAGCATTAAGTTGGGTAAGTAAAACGAGAGAAGCATATCTATTTGCCATTGTTGTAAATTGGGAGGCCCTGAGATGTGGGGTTGAGGTACTTGGAGATGATGCAGCTGTGGATGATGAACTAGGACTAGTAGATGATGAATGAGTAATGATAGGTTGGTGAGGGAGAGTAGGTATAAATGGTGGTGAAGAGTGGACTTCAGAAGGTATTATTGTTGAAGTTGAAGGGAACAATGGTGAACTCAAACTAGTGGACAATTGTTCAGAAAGCTCAGGGGTCGTGGCAGTATTAATGGATGATTGTGAAGATTTAAGACTGTATCCATCAATTGATTTGTTGGCCTGTTGAATTTCAAGGTATGCAATAAAAGGAGGATCTAGAACAATTTCGTCGATTGCATTTTCAGATTTTGTTCTAAATAATGAAAGATCAAATGGCACATCAAAGGGAAGGTCTTCTGAAAATAACCACTCATTAGGACATGAATTAGCTTTAACTAATGGTATTTGGCTAACCGAACTTTATTATTTTTTAGATTTTCTTGAAATTAGGTTGGGATTATCAACTACTGGGGTAGAGTTTGGATCTAGATTAGCCCTAGTAAAACGAGTCTTCCTAGAAGCCAGAATTTCAAAATTTTTAATTGTTTTTGTGATTTTTTTTTCGAAATAACTTCTAATAAATGACTTCAAGGGGCTCAAAATGTAGATTTAGAATTTTCTTAAAGCTTTATTAGGATTGAGGATTTGTTGTCCCCAGTATGGTAGCCACTATGTTATCACTTAGAGATTTCTCTAGAAGTTATTAGAAGAAAGAAAATGACTGAGGTAACCACAAACCAACTTTAGAGCATAGGCTCTAGCCAACCTATGGCTCAGAGAGGGATCTCTCTATATGATTTAGCTTTGTTTGCTAGGATTTCAGGCTAGTTATGAATGTTCTGGGGGTTTTTGATTTGTATTCAAGATTGGGTGGTGGGATCCTTGAAACAGATGGATAGAATGATGTCCTTAGACCATTGGGCTATGGAGTCAACAGAAGGGCAGCAGAACTGGATCAATTCACTAAAGGGAATATTCAAAGGGCAAGCTAGTAGAGTAAAGTGCAGGTCTTTGGAACAATGGGGTGGATTAGTTTTAATCAGGGTGAGAGAACAATTATGGGTTCTGGGATATAAACGAGGAATAGAGGGTAGTCAAAAGCAAAGGGCAATTAAGAATCCTTTGATTTGGATTAGTAAGAAATAACCTAAACTAAGGAGTAATTAAGAATTCCTTAACTTAGATATCAGTAGAAAACATTTATATGCATAACTGTTAAAACAGAGTGTAATTAAACAAATTCTGAGATATTGTTCCAGTTATAGCATTAAGATTCAAAAATACATTAAAGATTGTGGAAAACTTTAAGAAAGATAACGATAACATAAGAGAATACTTGTTTGCACTTCGCTCAACACATGAATCCTATGAAATATCTTGTCTTTATTCATCAATTCAGCTTGTTGTCTCAGTCAGTGATACAATAGCTTTACAATCTTTTGATCAAGAAGTCTATAGAAATGTCTAAGAATCCACCCTACATACATCGAATTGTGAAGTATTTATACAAAAATTATTACAAAATATCTCAAACTAGCTTGAGATTTAATCTAGGAAATAAAAATATCTTCTTGCAAGAAGATAGAGACAGCTATTTAATTGCCTTCATGCGGTCCCATTTATTTTGGTACTGCTGGCCTTTATGGTTTGGTTTTATCCCTTTATTCTCTTTGTTGTTTGAACTTTCACGCTAGTGGCTTTAGTCACTTTTGACTTTCATCTGATACACTTTGACACTGATACTCTTTGACCCTGCTAACCTGTCTTCATCTTTTCACCTGGCTGTTTTACTTTCACTTTACTTCAACCTTTTTTACTGCATATTTCTCACAGTAAATTAGTCAACTTTTGCCGCAATTCAGCATCAGGTAATTTTATTTTCAACATCCTTCTGTATATTTCATCTGCCTTAGTGTACTTGGAAAAAGTAGGCTTATTGATGAACAAGTGTTTTACCTCATGCTAGAGATAAAACATGTTTTCAAATGTATGGTATAGCACTTTTCCTGTTGCCAATGCCTTCATTGAAGATGTACTAGCATGTCCTTTTGCTAGTTATCTGAGTTTGATGTTGTAATCCTGTTGTTTCACGAGCTTGTCATTTATGACCAAGGGATTGGGTAACCCTTTCTCTCTCAAAATTTGAAACTTAGCCATGAATCTATCAATGGCTACCTGCATATTTTGGCACTTGTCCTCCAAGTTTAACATCAAGTTTCTCTTGGAAAGGACCTTCCTTACCTCCAAAATTGTTTCTGTTCTATCCTCTATATCCAATTCTTGAAGCTCATATCTATTTTTACTGTTAAGGAATTGGATGATTCTGGTGGCATCTTCGGGCATCTCTCCCAATTCCTCTTTTACCTTTTGGATGGCTTTTGTAGCCATCTTTATTAGATCTATCTATTCAAAAATCACTTGAATAGATGGCAAAATATCATTGATAGAGTCAATGATATTGGCCCATAGCAGTTCCTTAGCTTGTCCAAGAGGTTCTTTCAGTGTTAGGTCCTTTTCCATGGCTTTTATTCTCTCATTCATTCTGGCAACTTTCTGCACTTCTTCCTTGTGCATGATTTTGGCAAGCTTGTAATCAGTTTCCAAGCTTGTCACCTTTTCTTTTAACTTATTCATTTCTGTAGCCTGTATAGACATTTCCTCCATAGCTCTAACCAATTTTTCTACCTCTTCCCCTGATGTACCTGCTGCTGATGTAGACTATGCTAAAACCTGTTCTGTTGTGGCCATAGGAGCTGTTGGAGCCAATGAGGCTGTCAATGTAGAAGGAATGGTTGTTGAGACTGTTGAGAAGGTGTAATCTTTAAATACTGTGCATAAGACTGGGCCTTTAGTTTTTCATTTCTCATCTTGATTTCTTTAAACTTGTCTTTAATGTCTTTGTCTTTATCAGCAAGCCCACTGAAGGAGGAAACTTCTACACTGAGTTGTCTTTCCAACGTTTGAGTCTGTGATGTGGATGGCTCTTGAGTTTCTCCAGATGGAGTTGTGTGACCTTCTCATGTCAAACTCAGTGTTAGTTAGCTCTGTTGAGCCTTCTGTGTCTTCCTATTTTGAAACAGGATTGAGCCTTGACCTTTTGCTTTGGCTTCCCTCATACTGCACATTTGAAGTGTCCATACCTGAAGTGGAGGCTCCCTCCCTGTTCCTCTTGGGATTCCTTTCCTCATTTTAAGGAGTCTGCATAATAGGAGGGGTTCTCATGGTCCTTTCTTGTTGTTCAGGTACCTGCAGAAATGAGCTTTCACCAAGATGTCTTTCTAAATCAATCAAGACATTCTCAACAACTACCTTTGTGCTATCCCTATTTGCGAGAGTGTTCTCCAACCAGTTTGATTGATTTGCATATCTCTCAATCTCTGGTATGGGATGATGAATGTAAGGCCCTAATTTGACCTTTTGTCTAAGTCTAGTCATAAACCCTTGAGGGTCATATCTCCACATAAAACTGCTTGGAAATTTCATTTGTTGCAGAATTAGATCTGCCTCCTGCCCTGCTTCTCTAGAGTTGTAAATGAAGGGGCCTAACTGGTTTTTGACTTTGAATTGAGACCTTTTCTTGGCTGAGACAAAATTTATCTCATCAAAGTTCATTATCTGTCTATAGTACTCTAGAGCAAATAACCTCATAGGGAGGTATTTGGGGAGTTTGTATGGGGCAAGCTGGCACCCATAGATTCTTATTTCTGTGTGGTTTTGGTAAAGGTACCAATCTCCTGCCTTACTTTGCTTAGACAGCTAGAGGACACTTTTAATATCTTGACTTATTCTAGGTGGAGGGCTTCCTATCAGCATGGTCATGACTGGATGAACAAAAGAATCAACGAAATCTGTATGGGTATATGGTGATTGAAACTTGTGGAAAAAGTGGGGTCCAAAATATGACAGACCTCGGTTGTCCTCTGATATCAAGTTTTGGGAGGGTGAAGGGAAATTTGTCTGACTGGTAATATAGAAACATGTGGTATAATACAAATGAGTATTTGAATACCCTCTCATTTTCCATTCTAATAAATTGTTCATGCATCCTTTCAGCTAATTGGGCATAATTGTATATAGTAGGAGGAGGCAATCATGGGGTGAAAATGGACATGAAGGGCAGGATAAGCTCATCAAAAAATTCATCAATGGTGCAACCCAAAATACATGATATCATAGTCACAATGTGTTTGTCCCATTCAAAGAGAATGGCAAAAACATATGGAGGGGCATCCTTGGGAATGTGTTTGTCCTCAATAATGAAAGTTTGAAATAACTGGGTGTTGGCATTATGATACATATGTTGTACTTGATGGCAACCCACTCATCTCAGATGATAAATTATAGTGCAGAAAAGTTCACGCACTTTCATGAAGATAAAAGTTTCTTTCATGTAGAGAAAAGTTCACGCACTTTTATGCAGAGAAAAGTTTATTTCATGTAGAGAAAAGTTCACACATTTTTATGCAGAGAAAAGTTTATTTCATGTAGAGAAAAGTTCATGCACTTTTATGCAGAGAAAAGTTTATTTCATATAGAGAAAAGTTCACGCACTTTTATGCAGAGAAAAGTTTATTTCATGTAGAGAAAAGTTCACGCACTTTTATGCAGAGAAAAGTTTATTTCATGGAGAGAAAAGTTCACGCACTTTTATGCAGAGAAAAGTTTATTTCATGTAGAGAAAAAGTTCACGCACTTTCATGGTTGGCTCATGGTATTAGTCCGACAGTTTTTTATCCTATGGTTTTGGTCCGTGGTATTGCATCCAAAAGTGTTGATCTCACGCACTTTCATGGTTGGTTCATGGTATTAGTCCTATAGTTTTTGATCCTATGGTTTTGGCTCGTGGTATTGCATCCAAAAGTGTTGATCTCACTCACTTTTATGGTTGGTTCATGGTATTAGTCCAACAGTTTTTTTTTATCCTATGGTTTTGGACCGTGGTATTATGGAAGGCCTAAGACTATAAAAGAGGAAGGAGATCATTTGGCAAAGTATTATCGAATGAATTGAATATCTAATAAGTGCTAGATCTGAAATATTTGTGATTGGGTTATGGTGCAGATCTGGATCTGAATGAAGGAGGAACCTTAGCGCATAAAGAAGGATAAGTTCTTTTGATGGGTCATAATCTTTATGCTTGAATAATAGTATCTTTGCATGATTTTGATATGTTATATGAGGCGCATGCTTGATCTATAAATCTGACAATCTGGGTTAATTAGTGTCTGAATATTTGAAAGAAGGAATTATCCTTTATAGATCTGCACGTAGGTTTCAGGTTGTTGAAGTAGTGTATATCTTTAAATTATGATCTAGCTGCCTCTGTCTATTGCTGTAGTATTCTGGGTTCAGAATTTGGTGTGTGGTTACTGTTACTGTGTTCTGGGTACAGCTGTCAGAGAAGTGTTTACTTAATTCAGTGCTAATTGGGAAAAGAAGATTGTTTGATGCAGATATACTTGAATATTGATTGATGTTCATGGATCCAGTCTGAAAATTTATGAAACGTGGTCCCTGGAAGAAAGAGAAGGTTGTAGCCTTCAGTAGGCCAGCACCTACGTACTAGTATCTTGGCTAGTACAAGAGCTAAGGGGGTTGTAGCTCCCTTCCAGGAGAAGCTGGAGAACGAGAGAGGGTTGTAGCTCTTTGCAGGTTGTAGCCTACGTACTGATAAAGGACCGCACCAGTACAAAATCATTGTAAAAGAAGTTTCTAATTGAAAGAAGATAGAGACATATTGCAGCAGGTGGTTTTCACTCACATTGGGTTTCCACCTTATATCTGGTGTTCTTTTGTGTGACTATTTGCTTTTCTTGTTCCTGCTCATTATTTTATGATACTGACATACAAAGTAATGATCAATATTTGAAGAATTATTCAAAGTATAAATAAGGAAGATAGATTGATAAGAATTTGATAATACTGATTCACCCCCCCCTCTCAGTATTATTTCCAACAATTGGTATCAGAGCAGGCCCTTCTGAAGAAGCTTGATCGCTTGAAGGAAGATCTAACATCATGAGCAACTACGAGAGGGAAGCATCAATCAGGCCACCGATTTTTGATGGAATAAACTTCGTATATTGGAAGGTAAGAGTTATTGCCTATCTTCAATCTTTGGGTACAGAAGTATGGGACATTATAGAAACAGGGTATACTTTTCCATCAGCTACTCCTACATATTCAGCTGAGAAGAAGAAATATGAAACAAATGCAAAGGCGGTTAATACTCTTCTAGGATGTCTATCTCAATCTGAATTTGTGAAGGTTATGCAATATAAATCCGCAAAAGAAATATGGGACAAGATTGTTTTGAGCTACGAAGGAGATGAACAGGTAAAACGTGCAAAACTTCAAACCCTCAGGATTCAGTATGAGAATCTCAGAATGTATAATGATGAAAGTGTGGCTAACTATTTCCTTCGGGTAGACGAGATTGTTAATTGTATGAAAAACTTGGGTGAAGAAATAAAAGAGGCTATTGTGGTTGAAAAAGTCCTAAGATCATTGTCCCCCAAGTTTGAATCTAAAGTGTCTGCAATAGGAGAAAAGGAAAATCTACGAACTCTTACTATGTCTCAGCTACACAGAATTCTAACTGCTTATGAAATGAGAAAAGGAGGTCCATCAGACAGGAAAGAAGCTGCTTTTAAGGCTTCAGGCAAAGGAGACTACTATGAATCAAGTCACGTGCCAGAAGAAGAAGAAGAATCAAATTTTGTCAGAAATCTTCAACGGGGTACTGGAAGGTTTAGAGGTAAGCTACCTTTTAAATGTTTTTCTTGTGGAAGAGTAGGTCATTATGTTGCCAAATGTCCTCATAAGGATAAGATTGACAAAGGAAAGGAACCTGCCAGATGGAACAAGAAACAGAATGCAAATAAGAAAAGCTACTACACTCATGAAGACAGTGATGGTCTATCAAATAGTGATGAAGATGAACGAGGTAATGACTATAAACTTTTAATGGCATTTGAAGATGATGATTACATGGATGCTATAGATGTGGATAGTTTTTGTGAAGAGATTTCTAGACTTAAGACATGTATAGAAGAAAGGAATATGATCATTGATACTCTACAATTTCAAATTGATGAAAAAGAAAAATATCTTGAAAAGTTAGAAGGTGAAATTGTTGGCCTTAGAAAAGAAATTGAGAAAACAAAGGCTATTAATCTTAAGTTTGTCAAAGGATCTGAAACTCTAGATGAGATCATCAATGTACAACGTTCTCCGCTAAACAAGACAGGTCTGGGGTATAATGGAGAAACATCTCAAGAATCCACCTCAAAGAGTTATCTTGATGCAGCAAGAAGGAATGAGCAAAATCACAATGGAGATCACCAGGTAAAGCAGGGACGAATTACATCAAGAACGAACAAAGACTATCAGGTAAACCAGGGGCAATCTGTCTTAAGGATGAACAAAAGCTACAACCAGCCACAAGTAAAATCTTCTCAATTTTCTTCAAGAATGGATGACAATAGAAATTACAATCATTTGGCCGGTAGATTTGATAATCGTAGAAGTTTCTTCAATGGGCAATGTTTCTCTTGCCATAACTTTGGTCACAAAGCAGCTCAATGTGTTGCATATAAAACAATCATGACTAGAGAAGCTCAAAAACAAAGAAGTATGATCGGGATTACAAAAAGGACCTATAACAACTTTTCGGCTCTTGAAAATGAATTTGAATGTTCTATTTGCAATAACTTTGGTCATGAAGATTCTGAATGCAGGAGCAGGTTTTAGCAGACAAAGGAACAAGCCTCAAGCACCAGAACATGGAAAATAAAGGAACCACAAACAGAAAGATGTGGGATAGCCTTTTGTGCAGAGGGACAGGAAAATCTATGGTACATCGACAGTGGATGTTCGAAGCATATGACAGGTGATAAAGAAAAACTTGAATCATATTCTGCTTTAGAAAAGGGAAAGAAAGTTTCTTTTGGAAATGATACTCCAACAGCTATAAAAGGAAAAGGCACAGCTCAGTTAAAAGAAAAGGTCAAAGCTGGAAATGTTTTGTATGTTGATGGCTTGAAGCATAACCTTCTGAGTGTCAGTCAGATGTGCGATCAAGGAACCGAGGTAATATTTCGATCAAATGGATGTAGCGTTCGTGATCTTGATACAGGGAAAATAGTGATCAAAGGTAGAAGAACTCCAAATAATCTATACATATTTGAAGAAGGACAACAACAATGCTATTTGAGCAAGGATGATGAACATTGGTTATGGCACCGAAGGTTGGGGCATCTAAGCTTTTCACAAATAAGGAAGGCATGCAAATATCAGGCAGTTCGTGGTCTTCCAAATATCAAAATTCCAGACAACACTATATGCAAATCATGTCAGTTTGGTAAGCAAACTAGAACCAACTTCCCAGAGAAGGAAGGATCAGCCAGCAGGCCTCTTGAACTAGTCGATACAGATATATGTGGTCCTTTCAGGACGAGGTCACCTCGAGGAGAAGAATACTTGATATTATTCATTGACGATTTCTCCAGGTTTGTTTGGTTAGGACTTTTGAAGCACAAAGACGAAGCATTCGAAAAATTCAAATCCTTCAAAGCCTTGGTTGAAAATGAATCAGGTTACAAAATTAAGTGCCTCAAGTCCGACAGAGGTGGGGAGTTTACCTCAAATGAATTTTTCGATTTCTGTGAAGAACATGGGATAAGAAGGGAATTCTCTACAGCTAGAACTCCTCAGCAAAATGGAGTGGTGGAAAGGATGAACAGAACAGTCCAACAAATGGCCCGTGCTATGCTTGATGAGTCCGGAACTCCCGCAACTTTCTGGGGTGAAGTTGCATATGCTGCCATTGTTATTCTCAATAAAACAAATGTCCGAGTGAACAGCACTCAAACTCCTCATGAACTCTGGTATGGTGAGACTCCTTCGGTAAAACACTTCAAAATCTTTGGGAGCAAATGCTATATTAAGAATACTGATGAGCAACTTGGAAAACTTGAACCTAGAGCAGATGAAAGCATTCTTCTTAGTTATTCTCCACACAGAAAAGCATATAAGTGCTACAATAAAAGACTTGGAAGAATTGTTGACAGCATTGATGTAGTGGTTGATGAAAAAGGATACATTCCTAGGCAAGTAAATCATGAAAATATCGAAGAAGATGAAGACTATCCTCAAAGACAGAATGATGAAGAAGAAGAACCTCAAGAAGCACCAGAGGAACAGATAAGGGTAGAAGAGAAGACTCCATCCAGGTACGTTCAGAAGAATCATCCAGAATCTCAGATTTTGGGGCAAAAAGAAGCAGGTGTACAAACAAGAAGAACAATTGCAGAAGCTTCAAGCTATTTGGCATTACTATCATCCACTGAACCACAAAATGTAAAAGAGGCATGCAAAGATGAATGTTGGGTCAAAGCAATGGATGAAGAACTTGAGCAGATCGAAAAGAACAACACTTGGGAGTTGGTTCCTAGACCAAAGGATAAGAATGTTATAGGGACAAAATGGGTCTTCAAAAATAAGTTGAATGAAAATGGGGAAGTAATTAGAAACAAGGCCAGACTTGTTTGTAAAGGGTATGCACAGCAAGAAGGAATAGATTTTGAAGAAAATTTTGCTCCTGTTGCAAGACTTGAGGCCATCCGAATGTTCCTTGCTCTCTCAAGCTTTCAAAAGTTCAAAGTATTTCAAATGGACGTGAAATCAGCCTTTCTGAATGGAGACTTAGAAGAAGAAGTATACATTGAGCAGCCATATGGTTTCATTCTTGGAAATGATCCAAATCTTGTATGCAGATTGAAAAAGGCTCTCTATGGTCTTAAACAAGCTCCAATGGCTTGGTACTATCGTTTGGACAAATATCTTCATCAACAAGGTTTTTCAAAAGGATCAGCAGATAGCAATCTTTATATAAAATTTGAAAATGACAAATTGCTGATACTTGTTGTGTATGTAGATGACATTATCTTTGGCAGCAATGAAGAATCTATGAGTCAAAGCTTTGCCTTGGTGATGCAGAAAGAATTCGAAATGTCCTTGCTTGGATAATTGACATATTTTCTTGGCCTGCAAATCCAACAAGAGGAAGGAGGGATCTTCTTGTCTCAAACCAAGTATCTCAAGCAGATTTTGAAGAAATATGGCATGGAAGATGCAAAACCAGTATGTACACCCATGGTCACAGGATGTAGCCTCAGTGCAAATGATGAATCAGCAGCAGTACATCAACTAACCTACAGATCTATGATTGGAAGTCTACTTTATTTGACAGGTACCCGACCAGACATCATGCATGCAGTGGGAATAGTTGGAAGATTTCAGGCAAATCCAAAGGAAACTCATCTTCAGGCAGTAAAGAGAATCTTCAAATATCTTCAAGGGACTCAAAATTATGGCTTATGGTATCCTAGAAATACACATCTCACACTTCATGCTTATACTGATGCTGATTGGGCCGAAAGCGTGGATGACAGGAAGAGCACAAGTGGTGGTGCATTCTTTATGGGTTCCAGATTAGTATCTTGGTTTAGCAAGAAACAGAGTTCGATTGCCTTGTCTACGGCTGAAGCAGAATATGTTGCTGCTGCATCTTGCTGCACTCAACTCCTTTGGATGATGCAGACCTTGCAGGATTTTCAAATCACTTGTACACCACCCATCTCCATCTTATGTGATAATACAAGTGCAATCATCATTTCAAAGAACCCAGTCATGCATTCAAAAACCAAGCACATACCAATCAAGTATCACTTTCTCCGGGAACAAGTGCTTGAACAAAAGGTCAAGTTGGAGTATGTTCCTTCTAAGGAACAGGTTGCTGATATACTCACCAAACCATTGCCTAGGGAGACCTTTGAATACCTCAGGCAAAAGCTGGGGGTTGTTGATGCATCATCTTGTTGTTGAATCTCTTCTGATTGTTGGTTGTACACAAGGTTCATCTGAAGTATATGCGTACATGTGCTGGGTTGCGGATTGGTCAAAGATCGAATGGCACAGGTTCAGGGGGAGCATATCATGTATTGTTGGCATTATGGAGGAAGTACAGAAGGAGATCATAGATGCTGGTCTGAATATTGCTACAATACGTCTCTATCTCTTTCATGGTCATTTATGGTGTTTGATGGATTATGGTTCTTCTTTGCAGATCTGGTTTATAGTCAGGGGGAGCATGTTCTTAGGGGGAGCATAACCCTTTGCCCTTGATGTCAAAGGGGGAGAGTGATTGGTTGTTGTTGCCATCAAGTCCAAAGGGGGAGATTGTTGGCACTATGATACATATGTTGTACTTGATGGCAACCCACTCATCTCAGATGATAAATTATAGTGCAGCAAAGTTCATGCACTTTCATGAAGATAAAAGTTTCTTTCATGTAGAGAAAAGTTCACGCACTTTTATGCAGAGAAAAGTTTATTTCATGCAGAGAAAAGTTCACGCACTTTTATGCAGAGAAAAGTTTATTTCATGTAGAGAAAAGTTCACGCACTTTTATGCAGAGAAAAATTTATTTCATATAGAGAAAAGTTCACGCACTTTTATGCAGAGAAAAGTTTATTTCATGTAGAGAAAAGTTCACGCACTTTTATGCAGAGAAAAGTTTATTTCATATAGAGAAAAGTTCACGCACTTTTATGCAGAGAAACGTTTATTTCATGTAGAGAAAAGTTCACGCACTTTTATGCAGAGAAAAGTTTATTTCATGGAGAGAAAAGTTCACGCACTTTTATGCAGAGAAAAGTTTATTTCATGTAGAGAAAAAGTTCACGCACTTTCATGGTTGGCTCATGGTATTAGTTCGACAGTTTTTGATCCTATGGTTTTGGTCCGTGGTATTGCATCCAAAAGTGTTGATCTCACGCACTTTCATGGTTGGTTCATGGTATTAGTCCTATAGTTTTTGATCCTATGGTTTTGGCTCGTGGTATTGCATCCAAAAGTGTTGATCTCACGCACATTCATGGTTGGTTCATGGTATTAGTCCAACAGTTTTTTTTGATCCTATGGTTTTGGACCGTGGTATTGTGGAAGGCCTAAGACTATAAAAGAGGAAGGAGATCATTTGGCAAAGTATTATCGAATGAATTGAATATCTAATAAGTGCTAGATCTGAAATATTTGTGATTGGGTTATGGTGCAGATCTGGATCTGAATGAAGGAGGAACCTTAGCACATAAAGAAGGATAAGTTCTTTTGATGGGTCATAATCTTTATGCTTGAATAATAGTATCTTTGCATGATTTTGATCTGTTATATGAGGCGCATGCTTGATCTATAAATCTGACAATCTGGGTTAATTAGTGTCTGAATATTTGAAAGAAGGAATTATCCTTTATAGATCTGCACGTAGGTTTCAGGTTTTTGAAGTAGTGTATATCTTTAAATTATGATCTAGCTACCTCTGTCTATTGCTGCAGTATTCTGGGTTCAGAATTTGGTGTGTGGTTACTGTTACTGTGTTCTGGGTACAGCTGTCAGAGAAGTGTTTACTTGATTCAGTGCTAATTGGGAAAAGGAGATTGTTTGATGCAGATATACTTGATGATTGATTGATGTTCATGGATCCAATCTGAAAATTTATGAAACGTGGTCCCTGGAAGAAAGAGAAGGTTGTAGCCTTCAGTAGGCCAGCACCTACGTACTAGTATCTTGGCTAGTACAAGAGCTAAGGGGGTTGTAGCTCCCTTCCAGGAGAAGCTGGAGAACGAGAGAAGGTTGTAGCTCTCTGCAGGTTGTAGCCTGCGTACTGGTAAAGGATTGCACCAGTACAAAATCATTGTAAAAGAAGTTTCTAATTGAAAGAAGATAGAGACATATTGCAGTAGGTGGTTTTCACCCACATTGGGTTTCCACCTTATATCTGGTGTTATTTTGTGTGACTATTTTCTTTTCTTGTTCCTGCTCATTATTTTATGATACTGACATACAAAGTAATGATCAATATTTGAAGAATTATTCAAAGTATAAATAAGGAAGATAGATTGATAAGAATTTGATAATACTGATTCACCCCCCCCCCCCCCCCCCCCCCCCCCCTTAGTATTATTTCCAACACTGGGCCAGTTTTGATGGACTCAATTTGTTGTACTAGTTTAGCAAATCTCCAATTGAGAGTGGGGTTAGGTTTGGACATGTTTGGAGGTGTATCATCTCATTAACTAACTCATCTGTGATGGTAAATAGGACTTTCTGGTCAGGGAACATTATAGCTCTTTGGCTAAGAATGTACCGGGCATGGCACATATGGACGATTTATGGAAAAACATGTACTTGGGGAAACTGGTATTTGGGCAAACTGGATTCCCAAAGGCCAATGTCATCAGAATGGTTTAAATATATGTCCCTACTCAAACAATGAAGTTTGAGTAGGACATCATATTGATCTGATAATCACCCGATGAGTGACGTCAGTTAAATATTTATTAAACAAAAAGGTATTACAGACTCATGTGCTGGTGTGTGCTCTGTGTTATTTAAGCAACGGATCGTTCAAATTTCCAATACACAGACATTTAAATGGAAACACAGTAGAGAAATACAGTAAGAAACACAAAGACACAAACAATTTTTAATAAGGAGTTCACCCTATTCTCCAGGGCTACATCTCCGGTCCAGCTTCAGTGGTGGCCTTGTTTTATTGTGTCTTACAGCAGAGAAATTACAATACAGGGACTCAATATGAGTTCTCCCGAAGCAGATTTTGCTTGGCAGGGTGGTTCTTGGATTCCCCAAGCCACTCAGAGTTCACAGACTCTTTTTCTTCCTACCAGCTCTGTGACCCTTGGTCTACAGTGGAAAGAGCCAAATGTGATGCTCAATCCGGATAGATTCCTCTATGGGAAGGCTTGAATCTTCAAGCTCTCTAGTGCTCGATGTTGCCTGTGGTCAACTCGGCCCTCTGTCTCCTCTTCTTGGCTTTAGTGCTCTCTGTGTTCCTGTCTCTCTTAGTTTCTTGGACTCCTCTCAATTCGGGTTTCCAATTAACTCTCCTCTTCTAACTGTCTCTTCCTTTCTGATCTAGATTTGACCATCTCTGTTCATGGCTTTAGTCATTCGATCCCTATGCCTGTTCTGTTCCTCTCCCACCTACGTCGATTCGCCTACCGCCTGCGTGCTTGGAGTTCCCTGTTTGACGTCAGCATAAACGCTTGGGAAGTAGCCATGCGTCCCCATCAGAAGAGCGCCAGCCTGCTTGTCGATTCGTTTCTTCGGTTATGTCGTGGATACGTTCTTTCTCCATCGTGGTGGTCAAACGAATTCCAAATCCCCTTAAATCGTGGCTTAATTCCCTGTCGATTCTGCTTCCTCCATCGGGTGCAATCTCATCCGTCTGATCTAGGCTCCTCCAGATCCAACGTCATATGCACGTCGAGCGCGGTTGACTTGCTCGACCAATAGTGCATGATCACGGCGGTTTTTCTCTCACCTCTGCTACGACGCATCGATCGCTGAGTGGAATCGCTCCGCTCTCCTCCAAAACCTCTTACCTTTCAAGGGCACCCCGATCAAAACTACCGGTTTCCAGGTCGTGGGTCCCACCTTCGTACGTTGGTGCTTTTCGTTTCTCCACTCGCGGTCCTCTGGTCCCCCCCACGTGACCGGGTGCTCAGGCTTTCCCATTTTGGCCCTGTTCACCCAGCGATGTGCGATTAGTGCTAGGCGCTAATCGCGCATCGAAAATCAACTCCTTTTCCCGATCCGGGGCTCCCAGGGGCTATTTTGGCATCTTGCGCAGTCTCCATGGGCCTCGGTTAGCGCACTTTGACCGAGGTCCTCGTCGTTCCACGCTAGCTGCCATGGCCACTAGTTCAGGGTGTTTTCGATCGTTGTTTTGGAATTTTCAAGGATTTGTTCAACTCGATATAGTCAAGGTTCTTGACAGTCTTTTGTGGATCCGATTTGGATCACGGCCTCCCTACTGAAAAATCTTTTGGACCACCAAAAGTTGGTTTTCTTCAAGCATCAACTAAGTGAGGAAACTGCTGTCTCACCTGTCCAATCTCAATCCACTTCACACTGCTCGGCTTTGAACCTTTAAGCCCAATCCTGAGGTATTCCACCTGTCCACTGCGCGTCGTCCTTACCTTCCTGTCCAGCACTGTGTCTTCCTGTAACTCATTAAGATATTCAGGTAGCAGGTCATCAACAGAAGGTAATTGACTCTGCTCTTCGGGGTCCTCAATCATTGAAGGTTCAAACAACCTCAAGCAATCTGTGTTCACGACTGAGTAGATGTGCATGTAAGCTGGCAGATCAAGGCAAAAAGCATTTTCACCAATCTTCTCAAGTATCCTGAAGGGTCCATACCTGATAGGTTTTAGCTTTTTACCTTCACCTTGCATCCTGTCCTTGCTGATATACAGCCAGACTTGGTCTCCAACTTGAAAACTATGCTCCATCTGATGCTTATCATGCCTAGCCTTGTACTTGGCCTAGCTCTTTTCCAGCTGTTCCTGTACTGCCTAGTGGATCTCCTGGATCTGTTCAATGAACCTAGTTGCCTTGTCCACATCACTGTGTCTATCAACCATGGTATCTTTACCAAAGACAAAATCCAAAGGAGACCTTGGTATGAAACCAAAGCAGGTCTCAAAAGGAGATCTCTGTGTAGAAGAGTGTTTGGCTCTATTGTAAGCATGTTGCACATAACACAAGTGTTCATCCCAAATCTTAGGGTGTTTGCTACAATATCCTCTCAGTAACTAGATCACCATCCTGTTAACTACTTCTGTCTGGCCATCTGTTTGTGGACTAAAAGCTGTGCTTTTCTTTAACTTGGTGTCCATTAGCTCCCACAGACTTGACCAAAACTTCCCCACAAATCAGGTGTCTCGATCAGATACAGTAGAAGTGGGTAATCCGAAATGAACCCATACATGTTCAAAGAATAATTTTGCAGTTTGTTCAGCTGTAATATGTTTACTATAGGGTATCAAAATACACATTTTGTTGAACCTATCCACAACAACATACAGATAATCATGACCTTTCCTAGATTTGGGTAGTCCTCCAACAAAATCCATGGAAATGCTTTCCCAAGGGTGAGAAGGAACTGGCAATGGAGTGTACAAGCCTAGTTTTCTATTGCTAGGCTTGCTTTTAGCACACATAGCACATCCCTTCACATATCTAGAAACTGTTTCATTCATTTTCGGCCAATAGCAGAACCTTTACAGCTGTGCAACTGTTTTACTTACCCCAAAGTGACCTGATATCAGAGAAGTGTGTGCTTCCCTAATTATATTTACTCTCTCAGTTTGTGGAATGCAGAGTTTCCCACAATGATATAAGAGTCAGTCCTTCACATGATAGTCTAATTCCTCTACTCTTTTGCCTTGACTCAAAGTTGCATATACATCTTTAAAGTCCATATCCTGAGCATACTGTTCTATGTAGCTTTCATGCAACACAGAATTATGCTTAAGTATGGTAGATGCATTTATAATGGGTCTAGATAACATCTCTGCAACCTTGTTATGTATGCCATTTTTATATTTGATGACTAAATGAAACTGTTGTAGAAAACCCATCCATCTGTAATGTCTTGATTGTTGCAACTTAGTTTGGGAGTGTAGATATTAAAGTGGCTGATGATCAGTGTGTATTACTGTTTCTTTGCCCATTAAGTAATGTTTCCACTTTTTCACACTCTGAACTAATGCATACAATTCTTTATCATAGGTAGGATAGTTAACTACTGCAGGATTAAAAGTCTCAGAATAATAACATATGGGTTTACCGTGCTGTGTCAACACTGCTCCCATGGCATAGTCACTGGCATCAGTTTGGATCTCAAGTGGTCTTTGTAGGTCAGGCAGTGCTAGTACAGGTGCTGTACTAATCTTTTCTTTCAAGGTGTCAAAGGCTTTCTGTTGTTTGCATCCCCACTGAAACACCTTGTTCAATCCTGTCAAAGCATGTAAGGGAGCTGCAATTAAGGAAAAATTAGAAATGAACTTCCTCCAATATTGTGTTGCTCCTAAGAAGCTTCGTACTTCTGTAGCGGACTGGGGTTTAGGTCAGTTAGTGACTGCCACTTTAGAGGGATCTATTTTCAATTCACCTCCCCCTACTATGTGACCCAAATAATTTAGAGAGGTTTTGCAAAATTCACATTTGGAGAGTTTAACATAAAGTTTTTCTCTTCTCAAAACATCTAATGTCTGCTTAACATGCTTTAAATGTTCTTCCCACGTTTTACTAAAAATTAGAATGTCATCTAGATACACAATAACAAAATCATCAAGAAAAGGTCTGAGTACATCATTCATTAATCTCATGAAAGTAGTAGGAGCATTAGTTAGGCCAAAAGGCATAACCAACCAGTCATACAATCCCTGCTTTGTTTTGAAAGAAGTGTTCCATGCATCTTGCTCTGCAACTCTGACCTGATGGTATCCACTGTGCAAATCCAGCTTGGTGAAATAAACAGCTTCCTTCAATTGATCTAAAAGATCATCTATGCGAGGAAGCGGATAATGATTTTTGATTGTTATCTTATTTAGTGCTCGGTAGTCAATGCACATTCTCCATGAGCCATCTTTCTTTCTCACCAAAACGATTGGTGACCCACATGGTGATGTGCTAGGCCTGATGAACCCTTTCTCGAGCAACTCCTGCACCTGCTTCTTGATTTCAGCATTCTCTAAAGTAGATAACCTGTACATCCCAATGTTAGGCAAAGGAACATCTTTCTGCAAAATAATATCATGTACTATGCCATTTTTGGGTGGCAGACCTTTAGGTTCTTGAAATAAGACATCATACTTTGAAAAAATCTTTTCTATATCAGCTTGCTGATCAGCATTACAGCCCTCAAATACATTGGCTTTTTCAGGTGTCTTTTCCTTTACAACCATCAGTAAGAATTGTTTGCATGAATTTATCATTCTTTTCATCTGTCCTGAGTTTATGAAAGTATAATTATTCTTGAGCTTATGAGCTCTTACAAAGTATTCGATTCCATCTTTAACAAGTAGATACTTGTTCTCAGCTCTATAGAAAATAGCCTTTCTATCATACGAGTAAGGACTTCCTAACACAATTCCACATATATCCAAAGGAATTATATCTAACTCAACCTCATCTACAAATGCTGACCCAAAAGAAAACTTGAGTTTGCATTGTCTAGTCAATTGTAGTTGTGCTTTATCATTCAACCATCCTAATGGGTATGGCTTCTTATGAGGTGTAATTGCTAATCCCAATTTCTTTAAAATTGCTTCAGAAATTAGATTTACTTGTGAGCCACTATCAAACAAGGTATCAATCTTTTGATTTTTGGAAACAACTTGAATATGGAAAAGCTCATGTCTTTTTCTCTCATGTTCTTCATCAATAACAGATTGAATAGAATTACTAGTAGATGCTTCAAAATTCTTACCTTTTATACCTATGGCTGTAATGATTATTTCATCTCCCGAGTCTGACCCCAAATCTTTCTAAATAGATGCAGTAGTCTTCTTCTTCTTGCCCTCAGACTTCTTAGGTCTCAGCTCTGGATGCAGAATCCAACAGTGCTCATCATCACGCCCCTCCTTTTTTGCAGTGAGTGCATGAAGCTTTTCCTTTTTGTGCAGTGTTAGCCTTCCTTTCTTTCCACTTCTGCTTTCTTTTCTCCTTGCTCTTGCTTACAGTGGGTTGGGATGGTCCCCCAACTTCTGGATTTCCATTCTTTCCTCTAGCTTCTAGATGAGTAGCTTGTACCGATACCTCATCTATACTAGTGGGAATAAACATGAGGATGGTATGCCTCATGTAGCTGTGTAGACCACCAATGTACTTCAAAAGAGTTTCTAATGAGTCTAGTGAGATACCCAACATCAATGCTCTCTTTATGAACTCTTGAGTATACCCTTGTACACTTTTCCCTTTCAACTACTGAAGAGTTTGCCAACTCATCATGGCTTGTTGCATGTAGGCCAAAGGGTAGAACTGCTTTTTGATTGCAACAACAAATTCACTCCAGATAGAGATGGTCTTACCGTGTTTCTTCATATCAGCCTGGGTTCTGCCTTCCCACCAAACTAAGGCAGTGCCTCCTAGGCGTAGGCTTGCCAGCTGAATCTTACTCTTGTCTGAGTCTATATTTTGTACTCTGCAATACACATAAATTTGTCTTATCCAATTGTCCAACTTTTCAGCATTTAGCTCTCCATCATATATAGGCAAATCAAATTTAACATCTAACTTAACCAAAGATGCTTTCTTATTATGCACAGAGCTATTAGGAGGTGTGAGAAAGCTTTCCTCTTTCCCCTTTCCTTTGGAGTGGTGATGGGAATGAGACTCATCTTCTTCTTTATCTTGTTTAGAACTTGATGAATCTCCATCCTTATGCTTTCTAAAGTCCCTATACATTTCTTCTACCATATACTTTATAGCTAGGAAACTTTCTATGAATTGAGGGTCTGGCCCTATAGAACCTTCTTCTAACATTGTCTTCCGAGAATAGACTCTCCCAATTTCAGGATTAGTTTCCACCAACTCTCCTTCTCCTAATTTGAGCTTTGATCTAGTGAGAATTCACAGCTAAAACCAACAAAAGCTTGTCTAACCTTACAACCTAGAGCTCTGATACCACTTGATCTGATAATACCTTATGAGTGACCCCAGTTAAAGATTTATTAAACAAAAAGGTATTACATACTCATGTGTTGGTGTGTGTTCTGTGTTATTTAAGCAACATATCGATCAGATTGCCAATACACAGACATTTAAATGAAAAGACAACAGAGAAATACAGTAAGCAACACAAAGACACAAACAATTTTTAATAAGGAGTTCACCCTATTCTCCAGGGCTACGTCTCCGGTCCAGCTTCAGTGGTGGCCTTGTTTTATTGTGTCTTATATCAGAGAAATTACAATACAGGGACTCAATATGAGTTCTCCCAAAGCAGATTTTGCTTGGCAGGGTGGTTCTTGGATTCCCCAGGCCACTTAGAGTTCACAGACTCTTTTTCTTCCTACCAGCTCTGTGACCCTTGGTCTACAGTGGAAAGAGCCAAATGTGATGCTAAATCTGGATAGATTCCTCTATGGAAAGGCTTGAATCTTCAAGCTCTCTGGTGCTCGATGCTGCCTATGGTTAGCTCAGCCCTCTATATCCTCTGCTTGGCTTTACTGCTCTTTGTGTTCCTATCTCCCTTAGTTGCTTGGACTCCTCTCAATTCGGGTTTCCAATTAACTCTTCTCTTCTAACTATCTCTTCCTTTCTGAATCTGGATTCGACCGTCTCTGTTCATGGCTTTAGTCATTCGATCCCTATGCCTGTTCGGTTCCTCCCCCACCTACGTCGATTCACCTACCGCCTGCATGCTTGGAGTTCCCTATTCGGCGTCAGCATAAACGCTTGGGAAGTAGCCACACGTCCCCATCGGAACAACGCCAGCCTGCTCATCAATTAGTTTCTTCAGTTATGTCGTGGATACGTTCTTTCTCCATCGTGGTGGTCAAACGGATTCCAAGTCCCCTTAAATCGCAGCTTAATTCCCTATCGATTCCGCTTCCTCCATCAGGCGCAATCTCAACCATCCGATCTGGGCTCCTCCAGATCCAACATCATACGCACGTCGAGCATGGTTGACTTGCTCGACCGATAGCACGCGATCACGGTAGTTTTTCTCTCACCTCCACTGCCACGTGTCGATCGCTGAGTGGAATCGCTCCGCTCTCCTCCAAAACCTCTTACCATTCAAGGACACCCCAATCAAACCGCCAGTTTCCAGGTCATGGGTCCCACCTTCGTACGTTGGAACTTTTCGTTTCTTCGCCTACAGTCCTCTGGTCCCCCACACGCGACCGGGTGCTCAGGCTTTCCCATTTTGGCCCTATTCGCCCAGCAATGTGCAATTAGCGCTAGACGCTAATCGCGCATCGAAAATCAGCTCTTTTTCCCGATCCAGGGCTCCAGGGGCTATTTTGGCATCCCGTGCAGTCTCCATGGGCCTCGGTCAGTGCGCTTTGACCGAGGTCCTCGTCGTTCCACGCCAGCTGCCATGGCCATTGGTTCAGGGTGTTTTTGATCGCTGTTTTGGAATTTTCAAGGATTTGTTCAACTCGATACAGTCAAGGTTCTTGACAAGCTTTTTTGGATCTGATTCAGATCACATATGCACTGGTATCTCTGATTTGGAAATCTTTGTCCGCCAGGGGAAGGTGGTTTAGGTCCAGATGGGGAGTAGTGATGGGTTGAACATCCATGGCGACAGGGGCAGCCATAATTCAGTTCTTGTGGATTTGAATTTGGCAGTGTAGGGTTGTATCAAAGGGTTGGAAGGAAATTTGGAAAGTCTGAAAAGGGCTTGGGTATGTGGTTCTAAATTATAGGTAATTCCAATTAATTTTACTTAATTAAAATACTTTTAAGTACAGAACGTTTTCAAATTTGAAGGGTGACTGGTAATTTCTCTATAAATATCTGGAGTTTAGGTGAATTGACTTCAAACTGATGTTCTAGACGACGACAGAAGGTTGAAAGGGCTCAAAGAGCTTTGAAGGTGGTCTCTGCAGCTTCTTTGAGGACTGGAATGGGGTTAACTTGTAGTTTTCAGGTTTGCAGGTGTTGCACTGGTTCACAGAGGTTCACAAAGAAAATGAGCGAAAAAAGACGAAAAAGGGCTTCCCGACCTTTTTATGGAGCAACGGTCACTTTTTGGCGGCAAATTTTATGAATAAACAATGGGTGGTTTATCGGGTTGAGCGAGGAGGTGGCTTCCCAAGCCATCACACCGCTTATGAGGGTCGGGCGGTATTTCGGAGGGGTCACCCGATCTACTCCAGCAATCGACACACAGTAGGCGGGGGTGGGGAAAATTGCTTTATCGGGCGAGTAAAGTTCGGTCGTTGGGTACAACTGATATGGCTGTGGATCGTCGAATGAGGGGGATGGTGATTGGATGGCAGTCGGGCGAGGGAAGTGCGCGGGTGATAAGAGCATGGGTTTCGGGGGGGCCCAGTGCTTTAAACTTCGGTGGTATGGGATTAATTAAGGATTAATCATGGATTTAATCGATCAGGCAGGATTTAATGACGATATTAATTGGTTTTGTCGGGATATGGGGTAATTTATAGTTTATATTTAAAATTAAGGGTTGGGATATTTATTTTAGGGGATTTAATTAATATACGGGAAAAGGTATATGGGGATTTATATAATAAAGTTAAAATTAATATGAAATGAGTGGAGTGAGCATACCCTTAGCATAAATGTAAAATATGCGCATTTTATTTCATACATTTGATACTTAGGATAAAGTACTTTTGTGGGTTTTTTGAGTGAAATAGGATTTACATGGGGGTTTTCACTTTTCCTAGGCAAATGAAGTTTATCCTTAGGAAAAGGGGTTTTATTAGGGTAATGAGGGGGAAATGAATTTCATGAAGGGGATTCTAACACTTGATGTCCATAAGTCATTAAGCCGAGGGTCTGGTCCCACCAAAAGTCAGAGAAATGCTCTGAGCCTCTTTGACTTGAAGGATTTACAGTGCTAGAACGTACTTGTGAATAGGAAATTAGTAAGTGAGGGGGAAAATGAATGAGGGAGAGTTAATCACATTAGCTTGCAAACGTTTGTTTTTGCTTCCATAATTGATCATACATATAGGAATATGTGTCTAAGCATGATGCATGTGTTTTGATCCAATCAAATTTATACTTCAGCAACCTTTCTTCTACTTACCACCCTACCATTTTTTCTTCATTTATTTTGGGTGCATTTAGACTAGCAAACCCTTATCATCCATTTTTCTTTTGAAAGCGATCTATCTAATTCTAACCTTATATCATCGAAGGGCTCAGATTAAACTGATGAGCTCCTTTTATTTTCTCTACCTATCTAATGATCTACCAAGATTAAATTGTTTGGTAAGATTTTATTTTATAGCTACAAACATAAAATTCAAAGCATGAAATAACCAAGATTAAACAGTTTGATTACTATGGATTGTGGCATGAATAACAAGATGCACACAGCCATTATTATGCATAAAAGTAAATAGTAGTGGCATTTTGACTTTCAAATTTTCATGGTCTCTTGTTGTTTTTTGGGGTTCATATATTTTCATTTTTTGACCTTCTCTTTTTCTTTTTGTCCTTTGATATTTTTTATGACATACCCTCTTTACATTTTTAAATTTTTTTAACATGCAAAACATTTGTAGAAAACAAAAGTATGTACAATATTACAAGGCTTAACCTTAGTCATTCAAAATTATGACTCCTATTTGTATAGATACCTAACACAGCTAAGTGGCAGGGAAGTCTTAGTTTGTAAGAAGAACTGAAGTATTAATAAAGAGATTATTCTAGAAATTCCCGTGTTTATCTATTTCCTTCTGTTATGAATGAATGTGCTTTTATGATGTGATGAATGATGGGTTTATGAGATAATGCTATATTGATGCACGATTTTACATGATTTATATTGTCATACGAAGACAAGTAATAATAACTGTTTACGCGAAGAATATCTTGTTGCATGTTAAAGTTATTGAACACTTAAGCGGACCTGGGTAAATATAGACTTAGGAGTAATCACAGAGGCGCGTAAGTGATTGATTCACCTATTTAGGGTCCGCGAAAGACAGTCGTAGACCCTCATGAAGGCCTAGAGGTTGGTAAAACGAACTTATATCGATAAGCCTTAAAGGCTTATCAATCTACGCGAAGGCAGGTTTAGGGCATAAAATGACATCATGCTCATTTCTGTGTGCGGAAACTTGGTTCCAGCATCCCCCCATACTGCTTCAGGTGAGACTTCAATTCGCACTCCACGGGTTGATGCCGAAAGGGCCAATAGTGTAGGGATTTGTTTGGAAAACTTAACTCTGAACCTAGGTCAGGACCCACTAAGCCAACAAACGGTTCCGTTGTCGATACGGGGATATACATAAAGAGATGTATGATGTCGCATCACTGGAATCCAACTAAGAAGGTAATTGAGGAGTGGTTGGATAGAAAGATCCAAGAATTCGCGGCGAAAGAAAACAGAAATCTTTGATTGACAAAAGAACAGTGGTTGGTAGGCATCTATACAGAGAGATACATGAAATTTTCTTATGTTCCTGCCCGATCGAACTATATGAGTGGATCGCTAAATTGGCAGACGACCAAGGAAGGTGGAGGCTTCACGATCCAATAGTGTGGACCCTGAAGCTAGTGCAGATATTGAAAGCCTTTAAAGATAAGATTGCGTGCACTATCGATCACTAGCTTGATCGTGTCATTAGAGGATTTGTGACAGAATTCGTGGTCGATACCTCGGTCAGCTACAGTGAAGCAGAACGATGCTTCTTAAAGGGACCGCGAGGTAAGTATCTAAGATCTTTGAATACTTGGATTAAGATGCTCTTGTGTGAAAAGTGGGTTATGCCATGACCATGATGTTTGGAGCTACGTGAAGTGGAAAACTCTTTAGGGATAGAGGAAGAATATGTCCTAAATATAATCCGTTGATTGAACCTCCTCTGAGTGATGACGAAGGAGCAACATAGGCTTCACCGCAGAGCACTGTCTAGTTAATAAGGCAAGGGTTCCCATGAATACCCCATCCACCCACACCACCTCCATCTTCACCTCCACAGCATACATCTTCACCCACACTGCCACCACCTCCACCACTGTTCAATATGTCAAATACAATGAAGTTGCCCATTTGCAAGGGCTTGGGAAATGAGGACCCGGACCAGTTTTGGTTAATTGCGAGGGCCATGTGGACAACCCAAAATATTACAGATGATCAAATGAAGAAATCAATGTTGGTTACTGCTTTACAGGATCACACGCTAACGTGGTACATTAAGTACTACACCGATAACCCGACTGCTCCATTGGCAAACATTCAGATGGCACTGAATAAGGAATTCAGTAGGCCCAAGTTTCAAGTGCAATCAGTCGTTGGATTCAAGGAAATCATGATGAGGCCTGGCGAAACACCTTCGGAGCTGGATCAAAGATTGAAATTCCAGATCCGTGAAGCTAACATGAATCTTATGGATGGACAACACCACAAATGGTTTGTAGCTTTTCTCTTGCCTCACCTGAGGGTTGCTTTATCACAACAAAAGATTGGAACCCAAGCGGAATCCTTGGAAATTGCGATGAGATTGCATGAAACGCTAATTCAAGACATTGCTTTGGGAGTATAGCAAATTCACACAAACTTGCAAAATCTTTGCCTAGAGTTTCAAAGTCTGAAGAAGGATAGAGTGGCTCGGCCAAAGGTGCATGAAGAAGTTTGGTGCCTAAAGTGTAAAAGCTAGGGGCATGATAAAGATTATTGCCCTATCTTCATGAATTATGTTGTAGGAGGAGGGCCAATGCCTCTGAGGCTGGAAGCTCAAGCAGGGCCAAGTATAGGGCCCACATTGTGGTGCGCTATCTGTCAGGTAGTTGGGAAACATGTGACAGACAATTGCCACTTGTTGCAGAAATTTGTCCATACACTGCAACAACTCTTCTGTAACTTCTGTAAATCGATGGGTCACGATGAGTGCAATTGTCGTAGCTATAAGTTAATGATGGAGAGAACACCCTCGTATAGAATGCAAACATAAACATGGCCTCTGGATCAAGGCACTGGGGGTGCGCAAGGAGGATATCAGGGGCGTAGACGAGGCCGAGGCAGAGGAGGACCTACGAGAGGTCGAGGACAAGTCATTTGTTACAATTGTGGAGTTCCAGGACACTATGCACGGGAGTCTATGAGTCTGACGTGCCTGTCGTGCCGATACTGTACTTAGTTTGACCACACGATAGAAGACTGCATGTATTTATAGCTAAAATGCAAGAGAAGAGGGTGCAACCTTAGTAGCCTACCCAGAACCTATAGATGATGAGGGTTGAACCCCACGAAGAAGATCCTAATGTGAATATCATGCTGCGAAGTGGAATGATGACTAGCGAAGATAAAGGAAAGCAGCCTAAAGAAGGTGAGTGGGTCTGCAAGGCTCCAGAAAAAGAGGTTGGGTTTAATTTGCAGCGCAGGAAAGAAATGTTCATGTAAGAGAAGAAAAGCTTCTTTGAGGCCTCCACCTTAGGAAGTCAGGATCAGCTTTCTGAAGAAATGGACCCCTCCATGCTTACTACCTTTTTTGAGACCTGTATGAAGCTTCTACGTGATAGAAAGGTCATGAAAGGATTACAGGAGTTGATAAATAAGTGTGCCGGTAAAGAAAATTCTCCTGAAGGACCTTGCGTAGTCAGGAAAATTGGTAAGCATAAGGCAAGAACAAGGCATGAGATGAGGCTCACTGCGTAAATAGGAGAATATGAAATGGATCAAGTTATTCTGGATTTGGGGTCAGATGCGAACGTATTGCCTAAACATACATGGGAAAGAATGGGGAGACCTGTGCTGTAGTGGTCTCCGATTCAATTGAGGATGGAAAATCAACATAAGATTATCCCCATGGGAAGATTGCAGGGAGTGACAGTAGATATTGAAGGCGCGAGTGTGTTGGTTGATTTCAAAGTGATAGAGATTGTCGATGACAACAATCCCTACCTCGCGCTCCTTGGGATCGATTGGGCTATTGACATGAATGGGGTAATCAATTTGAAGAAGCGGATAATGCTATTGTAGAGGAAATCGCTCCATGTAGTAGTACCTTTGGACTGTGCAGAATGGTCGTGCTACACTGAATCGGTCCGCGATAATGAAAGTCATAATGATTTGGACCAGATCTACAAAATAACAGCGCGAGACCAAGATTGGGTGAATCCGACAGCAGATGGATGCATTACATGGGACCGTGAAAGTTCATGTACATCAAATTCAGATGAGGAGTTGGAACACTGGCATAATAGGTTGCATGAAGTATCTACGTTGCGATGTAACATGATGACTAAATCATTGTGCTGTGTATCATCGGAGGTAAGGAGTTTGCCTTATTATGATGGCCTAACTAATGTAGATAAATTTTTGGATGCATTTGAAAGGGAAGTTCCTGAGAAGCATTGCTTACAAGCACTAGATTTGGTTAAGAAGAGGAAGAAAGAAGCCGAGGAGAAGTCTTAGATAGAAGCGAAGCACGCCACAAAGGAACAGGTAGAGCAAGAAAAGCGCGACTCCGAAAGAAGTCAAAAGTCTCCTTTTGATCCAAAATGGATTCAGTGTTTCCTCCGCATCAAAGTCTTCAAATGCAGATGAAAGTGGGATCAAGTTGAAGTGCTCGACGATACAAGTCCAATGGTGCAAACAACGCATAAATCCGAGTTCGGATCTAGATGTTAGAACCAATCAAAGGTCAACAGTCAATGCCTACGTCAGCAGGACACGTGGCAACTCAGGAATGAGTCACAGGTTCTGGATGATGTCAGTAGAGAAGGTGACATGGCAATTCGTGATTGGTTCACACTACAGTCGTTGGATCAGTCAAATCAATAAATAAGAGTGGTGATCATCCCATTAGCGGAGATCAACGCATATTGCGTCAAAACAAGCAAGAAGGTTAATATTTTAAATGGACGCGATGTGGTTATTAAAAAAAAGTTTAACTTCTTTGAGTTCTAGCAGGCAAGTGGTAAATGGTTTCTTGCGCTCCCTAAAGGTGGGAAGCGGTATTCTAAAATTTCACGCGATCACCCTTAGCGAGTGACACGTAGCACGGAAAACTGCTTTTCTCACGCTGTTATGCTCTTAACCTGCAAGACGATACAACAATACCAAATATGTGCAGAAATATACCGAGAACATGGAACAATGAGAAATAACAACATGCATTTTATTATTCAGAGAGCAATGTTCACTTGCCTCTTCGAGGGGGCAACCTCCAATAGAGCAAAGCTCGATTACAAAATAAGACATGATGCTCCTCGCAGGGAGTCTCTATCCTTTATATATGACTCATACATGCAATACCATGGTTCTTATTAATACCATCTATCTAATACCATGGCCCATTTGCAACTAATTGTAGTCCCGTCATTAAATGCAGGTTAACCACTTACAATTATTAATATGGGCTTTGTTGACTCTTTACTTAACTATAACTATGACTCGATCCTACTACATAAATAAGGGGGTTAGGGTGGGACCCTAACATGCCCTCCCCCTTAAGAATAGCCTTGTCCTCAAGGCTGAAGCTGCGGAAACTGTTGAAGAATAGTGGCTAGTTCCCAGGTTGCATCTTCCGGAGAGGTGTCTTTCCACTTGACGAGGACTTCCTTGATCATGTGGCCACGCAGGTGCCATTCTCATGTGTCTAGGACCTGTTCAGGTTGGAGCCAGATTGACCCTTCTTCATCCAATTCAGGTAGACTGGTTTGAATTTTGCAATTGTTCCCAATCACTTTCTTGAGGCATGAGACATGGAAAACTAGATGGATTTTTGCAGTGGGTGGCAAAGCTAGCTTGTAGGCCACTTCTCCAATGTGCTGAAGTACTCGATACGGTCCGCAGAATTTTGGAGATAGTTTTTGACAACCCTTGTCTTTGAGTGATGTTTTCTTATAAGGTTGCAGCCTCAAAAATACCTGATCCCCTTCTTGAAATTGGCATTCTGAGCGATGCTGATCTACCTATTGCTTCATGTGGTTTTGAGCTTGATGAAGATTCTCTCTAAGATGGGCAAACATGGTTGTGCAGTTCTGTAGGAGTTGATCCACTACTTGCACCTTTGAGCACCCCTTGATATAAGAAGTAGGGGAAGGAGCGAGTTGACCATAAACTACTTCATAAGGACTCACTTTGGTGGTGGCATGATAGTTGGTGTTATACCACCATTCAGCTAGAGGTAACCACTGTACCCAAAGATGTTGCTTTTCTGAAGTGAAACACCTAATGCAGGTTTCCATACATTTGTTGACTGCTTTAGTTTGACCATCCATTTGTGGATGATAGGAAGTACTGAGTTTTAGTTGGGTACCTTGTAGCCTGAAGAGTTCCTGCCAAAAATTACTGGTGAAGATCGGGTCATGATCAGACACAATAGAAGTGGGCATGCCATGCAATTTGAAGATCTGATCCATGAAAGATTGAGCGACCAAAGTCGGTGTAAAAGGGTGGGGTAGAGTACAAAGATGAGCATACTTAGAAAGTCGGTCCACAACCACCATGATGACTGACTTTTTTCCTGACTTTGGAAGACCTGTAATGAAATCCATAGAAACCTCCATCCATATTGATGTCGGGATGGGAAATGGTTGTAATGTGCCTGGTGCTTTGACTATCTCCCCTTTGTGGCACTGACAGGCATCGCATTCCACTACAAAAGTAAGAATGTCCTTTTTCATGCCTATCCAAAAAAATGATCTTCTAGTGCGAGCATACGTCTTCTGAAAACCTGAATGTCCTGCAGTGGGGGATGAGTGCAACTCTGCCAAAATGTGGCTTTTGAGGGTGGATGTTGGTGATATTACGACTCTGTCCTTGTAGCGAAGAATCTCATCCTGCCATGAGTAGCCCTTGGTGGAATTTGGATTCGCCTGCAATTGAGTAATGAGTTGGGAGAGCCCGGGATGTGAAAACCATTCCCTGCGAGCTTCTTCAATCCATTCTGGAATGGGAAGGGAAATTGCGAGCAGGGTACTTTCCTCCTCAAATTTGCAAGATAATGCATCTACTACAATATTTTCGTGCCCTTTCTTGTAAATGATCTCATAATCATATCCTAGCATTTTGGTGAGCCATTTATTTTGTTGTGGTGAGGATAGGCATTGCTCCAAAAAATATTTAAGACTATGATGGTCTGTGCGGATTTGGAAACGTCGCCCTAATAAGTAAGGTCGCCAGGTATCTACTGCATGTAAGATGGCCATCATTTCCTTCTCATGGGTAGATTGTCCCAGATTCTTCCCACTTAGTTGTTGGCTTGTGAAGGCCAAGGGTCGACCTTCCTGCATTAAGACCGCCCCAATACCCATACCCGAAGCATCACATTCAATGACAAAAGATTTGGTGAAGTCGGGTAGTGCTAAGACTAGAGTGGAATACATGGCATTTTTGAGAGCTGTAAAGGTTTGTTGTGCTTCATCATTCTAGAGGAATGAATTTTTCTTGAGGAGTTGAGTGAGGGGCTTCGCAATGAGACCATAATTTCGGACAAATTTGCGATAGTAGCCCGTGAGACCCAAAAATCCTCTCAAGCTCTTCAAGGTCTTAAGTTGAGGCCAATCCTGCATTGCCTGGATCTTTTTGGTGTCCACCCTGACACCTTCACACCCCACAATGTGGCCCAAATACTCAACTTCTTCCATTCCAAAAGAACACTTGGACATCTTAACAAATAATTTATGCTTGCGGAGCAGTTAGAAGAGCAGATCTACATGCTGAAGATGTGCGGCCCAAGTGCGACTGTAGATGAGGATGTCATCGAAGAAAACAAGGACAAATTTTCCAAGATATGGTTTGAGGAGGTGGTTCATAAGGCTCTGAAAAGTAGATGGGGCATTACAAAGACCGAATGGCATGACCAGGAACTCATAATGGCCTTCATGAGTTTTGAAAGCAATCTTTGGAATGTCAACTTCTTTCATGCGAATTTGGTGGTAGCCTGAGCGAAGATCCAGCTTAGTGAAGAATTGAGCCCCATTTAGTTCATCCAGCAAATCATCAACAACCGGGATGGGAACTTTATCTTTGATTGTCAACTTATTGAGGGCCCTGAAGTCTAGATAGCCATTCCCCATCTTTCTTGAGCACCATGACCACCGGTGATGAATAAGGACTAATGCTGGGATGAATGACGCCTGCTTCCAAAATTTCCTTGATTATTTTTTCTATTTCATTCTTTTGGGCGAACGGATATCTATATGGGCACACATTTGGTGGTTGGGCCCCTGGGACCAAAGTGATGCTATGATCATGTTCCCCTCTCGAGGGTGGAAGCTCATGAGGCTTGTCAAAGACTGGCAGATGGTTATTTAAAATCTATTGCATCTCAGGATGAATCAGAAGAGAATTGGGTTCAACGGCCCGGATGGCATTAAATTGAGCTATAACTCCATGATGGCCCTTTTTTAACAATTTTTCCATCCTATGTGAGCTGATGATAGAGGGAGCTACCGCTTGGAGTCCGCGGAGGGTATGTGTGTAGTCATTCTGCTTAAAGCTCATATATAACTCCTGGAAATCCATTGTGATTGGCCCAAGTGTGCGAAGCCATTCAGCACCGAGGACAATGTCGCACCCTCCCATGTGTATGGCAATCATGTGGGTCTTCAACTGATAATCACCCAGTTGAAGTTTGACATTTTCACGGCGGCCATCACATTTCATTGTTCCCCCATCTGCAATTTGGACTTGGAAGTTAGAAACTGCTCATACAAAACAATGCACTGCTTCCATGATTTTTTGATGGATAAAATTATGTGTACTTCCACTATCAATCAGGACTACTACTAGGCGATGCTTAATAAAACCTCTGATTTTGAGAGTTTGAGGTGAGGAAATCTTTGCCAAAGCATGCAGCGAAATAACTGGTTCGTCAGGGACATTGTCATTCTGGTTGTCCTCTTCTTCCTCCTCAGGTTCCTCAAGTGGTGGGGCTTCCTCCGATGAGCTATGATCAGTGGCATCAATTTGAAAGAATTTGGGCTCCTTGCATTTATGACCGGGGGAGTATTTTTCATCACAGTAGTAACATAATCCCTGTTTTCATCTTTCTGCCATTTCTGCAGGTGACACCTTTTGAACCTTAAGTGTTTGAATAATGCTATGAACTTATGGGGAGCAACCCTTGGCGGTGAAATTTGGGCGATTGGATTGGGCCGCTAACGCACATTCAACTTTACGAGCTACCTTGCAAGCCTCCGACCATGTGGGAGGGTGGTGCAGTTGGACGTGAGCTTGTATGGCCTCTTTAAGACCACTGATAAAACATTCCATGTAGAACTCATCTTGGAGACCCATAGTGCGGAAAGCTAAGGCTTCAAAGGCTGTAATATATTCATCCACTGTGCCAGTCTGTCGGAGCTTAGTGAGATGACCCAAAAAAGCAGAGTCATGGTCAAAGCGCTCTATAAGAGCTTTTTTGAAGGTGTCCCAAGTCAAGGGCCTTCCATTGCAACGTTGATGCCATTGCCACCATTTCCATCTTTCATTGTCCAAGTACATGCTCCCTACCATAAGCTGAGTCTCATTATCCAAGATGTAATTCAGATTGAAATACTGCTCCATTTGTGCTACCCATGCTGCCGGGTTAGAACCATCAAATTTATGCATATCCAGCTTGGGTGGTCGCGGACGGGATTGTTGGTGGGTGCCCCAGAGGTGAAGAGAGTGGCTAGACTCACCCTCACTGTGTTCATTGCCAATATACACCTCCTCGCGGGCTTCCGCCTTGCCCTTAGAGAGTGTGTTAGTTATTTTCGCCAGCTGGTCTTGGATTTCTTTTAAGGATTGTTCAAGTTTATCGATATTCTCATTGGCCATGGCTTGAGCTCTAGTTTCTACCATGCACCGATCTGATGTACTTGAAATTTTGGACCGCCTGAATTTTTTTGGCACTACAATTGAATGATACCCTCTTGCTTAGCTCGTCATCTTGATTCTTATGGGCTAAGTCACCAATAAGTGCTTCGGGGGTCTCAGACTTTTTTTTTTTTTTAAACTCCTAACGGAGTTTTACTCCTTGCTTAGGAATAGTGCAGTCGCCGAATCTCTGAAATGTCAATGCTCCCAAAAGTCCTGCAAAAATCACGCCCAATTATAGGAACCCACACAACTACTCAAATCTAGATGGCATATTTGATGGAATTGAGAGATCTGAATGGCTGATCGGAGAGATCTTGAACAACGGAATAGATTATTGCTATGAATCTGATGGATCTAATAGATCTGAACAACTTTCTGATAAATCTGAACGGTTGGACTGATTGTTGCTGCTGCTGTAAAACCCCCACTTGTGAGATCTAATCTGGCAGAGATTATGCGTGATCCAGAGATAGAGAAGGGAACTATGGTCTCGAGGAGTGTCAGGTGCTACAAATCGCAATATACATAAGGGTCTGACAGTAGTACTCGGCCCAATGTTTCAGGGCACTAACTAAGGAAGATCAACCGTACAGTTAGCTGTACAACCCGACTAGCCTATCGTACGGGTGAGTAATCTCTCTAAGTGTTATTATCAGTGTACTGTAGCAGCAAGACAGCCAACGGTTTATCTATGGTGAGGTTGCAAAGGAGCTAGGGGGCTTCCGATATACCCAGAGGGTACTTGGAAGACAGTCCGTGCGTGGTTCTGTCTAATGCACTACTACTCAAAGGGGTACCCATAGGGGTTACAAGGGAGTCCAACAAGCGTGACCACCTCTTGTATTTCCTATGTGCATGCCTCCCTAAATCCGCAAGTAGATGCGCTCAACGACAGATCCCATGGTTTAAAGACGTCGGAACACATCTCTAGCCAAAAAACTTTTTGCTAAGAAATGGAGATCCCACCGGCCCTGGAAAGTGCTCTGATACCACTTGTTATGCTCTTAACCTGCAAGACGATACAAGAATACCAAATATGCACAGAAATATACCCATAACATAGAACAATGAGAAATAACAGCAGGTATTTTATTATTCAGAGAGCAATGTTCACTTGCCTCTTCGAGGGGGCAACCTCCAATAGAGTAGAGCTTGATTACAAAATAAGACACGATGCTCCTTGCAGGGAGTCTCTATCCTTTATATATGACTCATACATGCAATACCATGGTTCTTATTAATACCATCTATCTAATACCATGGCCCATTTGCAACTAATTGTGGTCCCGTCATTAAATGCGGGTTAACCACTTACAATTATTAATATGGGCTTTATTGACTCTTTACTTAACTATAACTATGACTCGATCCTACTACATAAATAAGGGGGTTAGGGTGGGACCCTAACACACGCGCTCTCGATTTGATATTGGTCAAGCTTAATTTCACGTGAGATTGCACGAAAACCGTCAGATCGGATGGGAAAAATCAACGGTGGAGATCGTCCGGGTTAGTTGACGAGCACGACACGATAGCCATTGGATCGTTTGGTGTCGGGATCTCTGCTGGGAGAAGGCCAGATGGTCGGGGTCAACCCCATGCCCGTCGATCCTTTGTTTTTCCTTTTATTTTTTGTTATCGCATTATCCCACATTCACCACAAATTGCAACTGTATGTGGTATATTAATACCATATCACCGAAAGATAAGAGGATTATGGTTTGGACCATTCCAGGGGGTATGGAGGTCACAATGGCCAAATATGGTCAAGTTTATACTCGTTTGACTCGAAATTTTGAGCTGAACGAAGTGGTGAGATCCATTTTCTTATTTAAGACTCTGTTTTTTAGATCATACATGTACAAGAAATTTGAAGAAAAAATAAAGAGGTCAGCAGTGGAAGCGAAAGGACCAGGAGACGTAGCTAGAAAGTCCGGTGAACTCCTTTACTAAATTTGGCTGTGTTGACATGATTGAATGTGTTTTTTTCAATTTGTTTATGTGTTTATGTTATTTGCAATCTTTTCGATCAGTTGCACTAAGTAACATAGGCTGAATTCACACATAGTCTATAATACCAGCTTCATTAACGGATCAAGTGGTATCAGAGCACCAAGGTTTTTAAGGTTTGACAAATTTGTGTGGAGATTTGAATGCTTACTAGGTTGAGGCTCGGACGAGGTGAAGGTGAACTTGTTGAGGCGAATCCAGAGATTGGAATGGTATTTTCACAAAGAAGGATGGCAGATGAATCTCCACATGGGTCAGAATCCCAATTCTCGGATAGTTTCATTACAATACGTGCAATGGTGGAAGAGATGTATAATGAGTTTAAAAAGGGTAAAGGTGAAGGCACTTCATCACCTAAACTAGATAAAGGAATAGAGGAACTTTTTCTTTTTATTCCTCCAGATAAAGAAGATAAAGGAAAAGGAGGAATGCTTCCTCCACCATCTCGTCATCATCATTGTCTTCTTCTCATAAAACTAGTTCTTCTAAGAAGAAAAAGAAAAAATCCTCTTTAATCAAATTAGATGTAAAATTTGATTTGCCAATTTATGATGGAGAACTTAACGCTGAAAAGCTTGATAATTAGATAAGACAAATTGAAGTATATTGCAGGGTGCAGAAAGTTGTTTTAGAAAGGAAGAAGATCCAGCTTGCTAGCCTTCGACTTGGAGGAACCGCACTTGTATGGTGGGAAGGAAAGACACAAGCAGATCTCCAAAAGCATGGTAAAATCATTTCAACTTGGAATGAATTTGTTTCTGCTATTAAAAAGCAATTTTATCCTTTGGCTTATATGCAACAAGCAATGATGAGTTGGCAAACACTACGTCAATTAAAAGGTCAAAGTGTTCAAAGTTATACTCAAGAATTCCGTAAGAGATCTTTAACATTAGGCATATCATTGGACTCACCAGAGACATTGTTGAAATACATAAGTGGTCTTCATAGTTATTTGAGGCATACCATACTTATGTTTAATCCAACTATCTTAGATGATGTATCAATTCAAGCAACTCATCTAGAAGATAGAGGTAAAAATGTAACCCAAGATGTTGGGAAATCATCCAAACCTATTGAAAGCAAGAATAAAGGCAAGAAGAAACTTAAATGGAAGGAGAAGAAAACAAACAATGTGAAGAAGGATAAACCTTCATGCACTCATTGTAAGAAGGAAGGACATGATGAGGCACATTGCTGGTCATTGCATCCAGAATTGAAGCCTAAGAAATTCGGGAGTAAAGAGCGAAAGAATGTTGCTGCTATTCAAAAGGACTTGGGATCATATTCAGGTGACGAGACAATGGCTACAGCTACAGGTATAAAAGGTAAAGATTGTAAAGCATGTACAAGTACTTCTTTGCATTCTATTGATAATGATAATAATGAGAGGAAAGGAAATGAGCTATTCCATATTAGAGTCATTTCCAAGCATACTAAAATTGATACATTATTTGATAGTGGGTCACAAGTTAATTTGATTTCTGAAGCAATTCTAAAGAAGTTGGGTCTAGAAACAAAACGTCATAAAAAGCCATATCCATTAGGTTGGGTGTGTGATAAAACTAAGCTACAAGTTACGAAACATTGTAAACTTCGTTTTGCTATTGGGTCAAAGTTTGTAGATGAGGTTGAGTTAGACATAGTTCCATTGGTCATATGTGGAATTGTATTAGGAAATCCATACTTGTACGATAGAAATGCTATCTTCTATCGAACTGAAAATAAGTATCCACTCACTAATGATGGAACTGAATATATTGTAAGGGCTCATAAACTCAAAGATAATTTCTCTCTCATAAATTCAGGACAGATGAAAAGAATTGTAAATTCAAGTAAACAATTTTTACTTATGATTGTAAAAGCAAAGGATATTGACAAATCTGATGCTTTCCAAGGCCATAATCCTAAACAGAAAGCAGATCTAGTTAAATTTGTTTCTGATTATGATATTATGTTTCAAGAGCCTAAAGGGATTCCACCTAAGTGAGAGATAGAACATGAGATTTATTTGCTGCAAGATGCTCCACTACCTAACATTGGAATGTACAGGTTATCAGCTCTAGAGAATGCAGAGATAAAGAAGTAAGTACATGAGTTGCTCGATCAAGGGTTTATTCGACCAATCACATCACTGTGCGGATCACCTATTGTGTTAGTACGAAAGAAAGACGGTTCGTGGAGAATGTGCATTGATTTTAGAGCATTAAATAAAATCACAATAAAGAATCATTATCCTCTTCCTCGTATTGATGATTTGTTAGATCAGTTAAAAGATGCAGTTTACTTCTCTAAATTGGACTTGCGAAGCGGCTACCATCATATTAGAGTTGCAGAACAGGATGTATGGAAGACTGCTTTCAAAACGAAGCAAGGACTCTATGAATGGATGGTTATGCCTTTTGGCTTAACTAACGCTCCAGCTACATTCATGCGAGTCATGAATGATGTATTTAGACCATTCATTGATGATTTTGTAATAGTCTATTTAGATGATATTCTTGTTTTCAGTAGAACATGGGATGAACATGTAAAGCATGTAAAGCAGATTTTAGATGTTTTGAAAAGAGAAAATCTCTATGTAAAACTGTCAAAATGTGAATTTTGCAGAACATATTTGAATTATTTGGGTTATATTGTAGGGGGTGGTGAATTGAAGATAGATCCCTCTAAGGTTGAAGTCATTGTAAATTGGCCTAAGCCCAATACTGCTACAGAAGTTAGAAGTTTCTTAGGGGCAGCACAATATTGGAGAAAGTTTATTGCTAACTTTTCTTTGATTGCAGCTCCTTTACATGCTTTGACAAGTGTGAAACAGGTGTTTCAGTGAGGAGGAAAACAATAGAAAGCCTTCGTCACATTGAAAGAAAGGATCAATACAACGCCAATACTAGCACTGCCAGATCTTCAACATCCATTTGAGATCGAGGCAGATGCAAGTGAATATGCCATGGGGGTAGTGTTGATGCAGCACATGAAGCCTATATGCTTTCATTCTGAGACATTCACATCAGTAGTAGTTAACTATCCTACATATGATAAGGAATTATATGCATTAGTTCAGAGTGTTGAAAATTGGAAACATTACGTAATGGGTAAAGAAACAATCATACACACAGATCATCAACCACTTCAATATTTACACTCACAAACTAAATTGCAACAATCAAGACACTATCGGTGGATGGGTTTTCTACAGCAATTTCATCTTGTTATCAGATATAAGAAGGGCATACATAATAAGGTTGTAGACATGTTATCAAAACCAGTTATAAATGCATCCACAAAACTTAAGCATAACTCAGTAATTGATGAAAGTTACATTGAACAATATGCTCAAGACATAGATTTTAAGGATGTATATGCAACTTTAAGTCATGGAAAGTAGGTATAAGAATTGGATTATTTTATAAAGGACAAACTCTTATATCATTTGGGAAAGTTATGCATTCCACAAACTGAAAGAGTTAATATAATTCGAGAAGCACATACTTCTCTCATATCAGTTCATTTTGGTGTAAGTAAAATAGTTGCACAATTACAAAGATTCTGCTACTGGCCACGAATGAATGAGACAATTTCTGGATATATTAAAGGATGCACTATATGTGATACAAGAAAGCCAAGTAATAGAAAATTAGGCTTCTATACTCCACTTGCAATTCCTTCCCGTCCTTTGGAAAGTGTTTCCATGGATTTTGTTGGGGGATTTCCAAAGTCTAGAAAGAGTCATGATTATTTGTATGTAGTTGTGGATAGGTTCAGTAAGATGTGTATTTTGACACGGTGTAATAAACAGTCACAGCTGAACAAACCGCAAATTTGTTCTTTCAAAATGTATGGGTTCATTTTGGGTTACACACTTCTATTGTATCCTATCAATATTCTCGATTTGTCGGGACATTCTAGTCAAGTCTATGGGAGTTAATGGAGACAAAGTTAAACAAGAGCACGACATTTCATCCACAAACAGATGGTCAAACAGAAGTGGTCAACAGGATAGTGATACAGTTGCTTCAAGGATATTGCAGCAAGCATCCCAAACTTTGGGATGAGCATTTGTGTTATGTGCAACATTCTTACAACCACGCAAAACATTCCTCTACTCAGATATCTCCTTTTGAGACCTGTTTTGGTTTTATACCAAAGTATCCCTTGGATTTTTTCTTTGGTAAAGACATAGCAGTTGATGGACACAGTGATGTGGAAAAAGCAACCAAGTTCATTGAACAAATCTAGGAAATTCACTAGGCAGTACAGGAACAACTAGAAAGAATCCATGCAAAGTATAAGGTGTGACATGACAAGCATCGAGTTGAGCATAGTTTTCAAGTTGGTGATCAAGTATGGTTGTACATCAGCAATGAAAGACTGCAAGGGGAAGGTAAAAAGTTGAAACCAATTAGATATGGTCCTTTTAAAATACTTGACAAAATTGGTGAAAATGCTTTCCGCCTAGATCTACCAGCTTATATGCAAATCAATTCCGTCGTAAATGTTGAAAACTTGCGATTGTATGAACCTTCATTGATTGAAGATCCCAAAGAGCAAGGTCAGCTACCTTCCATTGAAGATATTTTGCTCGAGTACCTCAATGAGCTACAGGAGGACACAGTTCTTGACAAGAGGATAAGGAATTCGTGATGGGGAGATGTTGAGTATCTTCGAGTTGGACTCAAAGGTACAATTCCAAGTAAAGAATGATGGATAGAGATTGGAAAAGTAGGGAACTTTATCCTCGCTTACTCAACAGCGAAAACCAACTTTTGGTGGACCAAAAGCTTCCAATGGGGAGGAGTGATCCAAAATGGATTCAATGTTGCCTCTACATTAAAGTCTTCAAATGCAGACGAAAGTGGGATCATGTTGAAGTTCTCGACGATACGAGTCCAACGGTGCAAACAACGCATAAATCCTATTCCGGATGGAGAAGTTAGAACCAATCAAAGGTCAACAGTTAATGCTTACATCAGCAGGACATGTGACAATCCAGGAATGAGTCAGGTTCTGGATGATGTCAGCAGAGAAGATGGCATGGAAATTCATGATTGGTTCACACCAGAGTCGTTGGATCAATCAGATCAATGAACAAGAATGGTGATCATCCCATCAGTGGAGATCGACGCATATCACGTCAGAACAAGCAAGAAGGTTAATATTTTAAATGAACGTGATGTGGTTATCAAAAAAAGGTTTAACTTCTTTGAGTTCCAGCAGGAAAGTGGTAAATGGTTTCTCGCGTGCCCTAAAGGTGGGAAGCGGTATTCCAAACTTTCACATGATCACCCTTAGCGAGCGACACGTAGCACGAAAAACTGCGTTTCTCACACACTCTTGATTTGATATTGGTCATTGGAGGCAAAGATTAGAAAGTTGGCTGCAGGTGTGCACGATGCGAAGACGAAAGTAGCCAAGGTTTAGTTTAAACTGAACCTGAAAAATTATAGAGCTAGAGTTGAAATCATAGCCTTCAACTCCCCTAGAGGTCAGGGAACATCTGAAGCTGTTGTAAAGGATGGATTCGCAGCAATGGATGTTGCGGTGGCGGATTGCAACGCACATTTCGAGCAATCCATGGAGGTAGTCACAGCACTGCAGGAAGATCCTAACCTGCAAAGGTTAAACATAGAAGCCCGTGAATTTCAGTAGCGGTATGATGAAGCGAGAGCAACGACGCACACCATCGCCATAGCGTAGCGATTGGCCAAGCTGCATGAGGTGAAACATTTGCTTGAATAGGTGGAAGCAGTGCAGAGGAAAGAGGTAGTTCTCAAGGCCATATTGGGGCCTTGGCTGGATGAGGCTTATGTTATCTTCACCAACATTGAGGAGAAGTTGGCAAGCCTACAAAGAACACAACAAAAGATCAAGGAAGACAGTGCAGGACTAGCAACAGAGCAGCTGGTTGAGCAGATCAAACAGGAAACCACTCAAAGCGTGGCTAAGGTAGCAGTGGCACAAGTGGAGTTGGGAGGTCTCCGCAGTAAGATCTTTGCTCTAGCAGAGTGACTCGAGGGCGAATCACAATATTTGTGTTGGGGGCCTGTTGGGATAGGATCCCCTAAGGTCAATTTTGGGGCAAAAAGCCCAAGTTTTGTTGTAAAGAATGTAAAGTCTTTGCAAGTTGTGGTCGCGGAGCGCATAGATAATAAAGTGTCATAAAGGGTTTTACCATTCTTTTATGTAAGTTGTGTCGACTTGTATAGACCTACCCATGGTCCATGGACCATGACATTGTATAAGTAGGAGAGTCTTAGAGGGTCTAAGGTAGATAAAGAAGGATGAAGATGAATGTAATGGGTCAGTAGAAGGAAGAGCAAATAATTCTTAGAGTAGAAGAGAGGCTCTACAGCTATATGCGCAGAGGCCTAGAGTAGAGTCTGTAACTGAGTGCGCAAACCCCTGCAGCTGAGTGCATAGGGAAGTCTTGAGTCTGTAAGAAGAACTGAAGTATTAATAAAGAGATTATTCCATAAATTCGTGTGTTTATCTCTTTCCTTCTGTTATGAATGAATGCGCTTTTATGATGTGATGAATGATGGGTTTATGAGATAATAATGTATTGATGCGTGATTTTACATGATTTATATTGTCATATGAATGCAAATAATAATAATTGTTTACGCGAAGAATATCTTGTTGCCTGTTAAAGTTATCGAACACTTAAGTCAACCTGGGTAAATACGGACTTAGGAGTAATCACATAGGTGTGTAAGCGATTGATTCACTTGTTGAGGGTCCATGAAAGACAATTGTAGACGTTTGCGAAGGTCTAGAGGTTGGTAAAAGGAAGTTATATCGATAAGCCTTAAAGGCTATCGATTTGCGCGAAGGCAGGTTTAGGGCATAAAACGACATCACGCTCATCTCTGGGTGCGGAAGCTTGGTTGCAGCATCCCCCCATACTGCTTTTTTGTGAGACTTCAGTCCGCGCTCTGCAGGTTGATGCTGAAAGGGCCATTAGTGTATGGATTTGTTTGGCAAACTTAACTCTTTACCTAGGTCAGGACCCACTAAGCCAACAATTTGACTTGACTGGAACATTTATCACAAGAGACTAATGTACATGTACTTTTGAAAGAACAAGTGAGTATGTCTTGTGGAATGTTCAGTTGCAGAATGTATCAAGGTCCTTTCACTGGAGGGAAATGAAATTGAGCCCTTAAGAGAAGAGTAATAGTACTAATCTAATAAAGACACACGAGCATATATATGAAAGATCACTAATCAACTAGTGAAATAGTTCACATAGTCGAAGTAACGATCGTTAAAATAAGTATAACACACATTCAATAAGATAAGTCCCAAAGACATCGAAATAGTTTGATTTCTTTAGCACAAATGAGAACAACATATATCACAAACATTCAAAGAATAGTCTTACAAAATTTACGACAAACGCATGAAAGTGTGTTGGCTCAATGAGATTCAAGTATTAAGTTAAAGTTCCAAGATACATCGATACAATGAACACCACTAGCTCTAATAGTGGAGTGTTAGAGCTACCACTTGCTCCTCAAAAGAACTATCTTCCTCTCTAATGCCTAGTTAGAGGAGCCAAGGTGAAAAGTACTTTGCTTGAGCTATGAGGGTGTATAACAAATGAAGTGAATCTACACCTCCCTTGTTACTCTTGGACTCCCCTCATGACTCGTAGGCTTCCATATGACTTTTCAAATTTCCATGAGACTCTTTAACTTCTACATGAATTTTCACATTCTATAGGTGACTCTTGGACGTCCACTTGTTCACATTTATTATTTATTGAAATTACATAATTACATCCACAAATGATGTGGCACATGATGACTCATATGACACCTTGAAGTGACACTTTGACAAGACATGACTTGACACTAGTGACATGAACTTGTTGATGATGTGGAAATGTCAATCCACTCTTCTCCTTTGTTGCTATATTTGTGTCTTCATGAAAGATGTTGCATAATATTCCTCTTCCCCTCCAAAAGGCTTTAAGAGTGGGAGTCTTCATTATGATCTTGATATTCTAGCTTCTATCCCAATCTAATGTCCCTTCATCTTCTTGTTCACTGGTCATCTTGTCTTCATAGATTCCCAAGTGTTCTTTTAGAATAATCTCCTTCTCCTATTCTCTAAGCATTATCCTTTCATGTCAAAATACAATACTTGCAACTGAGAATCACTCATGATAAGAAAATATCAGTCCAGAATTATCCTAGTCTAGATTGTTTCATAAAAATTATTGATTGAGTTGGCACTAGGTACTGGATAGGGAAGAAGGCTCAGGGATTGTGCAATTCATAGTTCTAGAGGCCAATAGTGAAGTATTGATGCTTGTGACTACACAATGTGCATTTATGGAGGCCTAGGAGACAAGACTATGGAGTTGAGGGTCACAATGAGGCATGCTTTACCACTATAACTGTGAAATGCGTAGTTCTAAGGAGACAAGGTAGCTGGATTGTACAATTGCGTAGTTCAAGGAGCCAGGGCGATAGGCTACATAATGGGATTGTGCAATGCACAGAAGAAACTTGGCTGGGAGGAAATATTGCAAAGTTTTGGAGGTCAGGAGGTCAGGATTGAGCACTGTGATTGCGCAATGTGTAGTCCTTAGAGGTAGTAATTGTGTATTGTGAAATTCCAAGAAGAAAGGGATGCAATATGAGGCTTTAAACTACGCAATGTGTAGTTTAGAAGGGCAGAGTGAACTTAGGTTGGTTGGGCATCAAAACTTTCGATAATTTAACTAAGTATGGGACCGGTGAGGCAGAGATGAAACCAAGGTAGGACTTGAACATGATCACATAGTTAGAACCATTGAAGACACAAAACAGAACACTCAATACTCAAACAACATGATCTCCTTAATATGACGGCAAAACAACAATCTCCTCTAAGCTCAACACTTAAAATACACTTTGTGACAATAGTGATGACATTAGTACGACAATGTATATAACTTTGGGAATGAGTCTAATCCATGTCTACATGACAGATAGGACCCATTAATACCAAATTTGCCTCCTAAAATAAACTAGAACTCTAGTTTCACAATTTGAGACACTTCCCATGCCAAAAGAAGACACTTAGGTTTTCTTCCAAAAGGGACTCAAAAACTTAGAAGATTCACATGGAATGTCTCTAGCTACTAGAAATGACAGCTTTCACGGTTAAAGTAGGCTCCAAAATTTGGATGTAGGGCAAAATTTTGGAGTGTGTTGTAGCAACGAAAACACTTGGTGACACACTAGTAGAATTCCAGCTTCTTTGCCTTAGTCTAACTCTATGTACATGGTCTATTATTCAGGAAGTATTGATTCATTGTGGGGATTAATATAGTTTTCACACTTAACTAAGTTATAGATGTATTCCCCTCCATTCCTTTCTCGGTTAAAAACATTCATAAATCTAGCTATATCATATTTTTTTTGATTCAGGAGCAGGGTAACATAGTTCGCAAGCTTGAGATAATTAAAGTATGAGTTTTCATCTCTAGTTTTGCTTTTCCTCCAGCAAGATTGGACAATACCTTAGCAAAGTCACTACAGGAACACAAGCATTGCTTCCAAACAAAACACTTTCACATAAGTTTTTATTCTAAAAAACAATGCAAAAGACAATGAAAAGAATGAACATAACACAAATGAAAAAAAAGGAAAAGGAATATGTACATCATGGTAGGGTCATAATCCAAGACTTCTATTGAAAGTACTATTTCAAATATTGGTAATTGAGAGGAAGAGGATCCATCTTCCCATCCAAAGATTGGAGACAATAAGTATGGTGGGCAAGCTTTCCATGAACAACATATGGTCTTATCCATAGGGATTGAAATTTAATGTGTTTCCCCTTCTCTTCGTGGGATTTATCCCACTTCAATACTAAGTCTCCCACACTGAAATCCTTTTTCCCCATAGATTTCTTATCAAACCATCACTTGATACAACTCTGATGAATGGAAATTTTTTCTTTAGCTTTCCTCCTTTCTTCCTGAAACTTCAAAAGAGTGTCTATCCTCATTTGAACCACAAGGGAAGGCTTACATTAAGACTCTTGAGAGAGTTTAAGGGATGGGAGATATATGTTTGGAGGTAGGATGGATTCTTTCCCATACACTAGAAAGTAAGGAGAAGTTTTCAAAGAGGGTTTAGGTGTAATGCGGTCATCCCATAGAGCATTCATCAAAGCATTTTTCTAGTTCCTTTATTCAGAGTAAACAATTTTCTTGATAATACAGATCAGATTTTTATTGGTTGACTCAGCAAGACTGTTACCCTATGGATAATAGTTAGATGAATGTTTCAAAACAATTCCATTTTCTAATGAAAAATCATAAAGTTTAAGTGATGAGAAATAAGTTTCATTATAAAAAACAAGTGATGTAGGAATTCCAAACCTGGTGATGATATTTTGTTTGAGGAAATTGATGACTTCTTGTTCATTCACTTGTTTGAGAGAAACTATTTATGTCCGTCGTGTGAAATAATCTGTAGCAGTTAAGATGTATCAGTGTAGCTTCGATGAGTGTGGATAGATTTTTCCAATGACATCCAATCACCATTGTGGAAAGGGATCTTCTACAACAATGGGTTGCAATGGGGCATATGACTTTCTATCATGACTAACACATTTCTAACAAATTGGACACTTGCGGGCATAAGCATGAGCATCCTTGAAAAGTGTGGGTCAATATAAACTAGCTTGCATAATCTTGTGCACAATAGTATCACCCGCATAATGTGCGCTTGCTGTTGCATCATGGAGATCTCGAAATACCCTTTCCAAATGAGGTGCTTGCAGACATCTAAGTGTTAAGAAATCTAGGGGTAGTAAGTGTAGATGATTTATCTTATTTCTATAACTACTTGTGATGTATTTTTACTTTACTTGATTAAATTTTTCTTTCCTTTATTATTATTGGAATTCTCTATTATCAAACAACTACCAAATCATAAATAACAATGAACCAACATGACACAAGATGTAGGCGATCACCCAGGGCCAAAACCTCTCCAGTTGAGAAAAAAGCCCACCAAAATTATTCTCTTCTTATAGAACTTGAATTGAGTAATTCCAAGACCTATGGCCCTTAACCAAGATCCTCCAAGACCAAGTTAAATATTTCATTGTTGATTAGATTTCATTCCCACAGTTCCTCAGCAAGTCCTCTAACAAATTCTTCTACAACTTCGACCCCCAACAGATTCTTCTGCAACTTTAACCTCCCAACATATTTTTATGCAACTTTGACCTCCCAAAAAATTATTCTTTACAAACCCTAGATCTTGCACGAGAGAAATTATGGTAGATCCTTCCTCCCTTCTTCTTTGCTTGAGTTTATTCTCTCTCCTAGAGAATTCAGATTGCAAAATGTGCTTCTTGGTGCCCTAACTCGACTTCTGCAACTCAGTCTTTTCTGTTGCACTAGTTGGCCTAGTGCCTTCACACGTGTGGAGAGAAGTAGCCAAAAAACATTCCAAATATATCGATCTTCTTTTCTTCTTCCTTTTTCCTTCATTTCTTTGCACCTTTCTCTCTCTTGTGATCGAAGTTGTGTGAGTGAAGTGAGTGTCCCAAGTGAGGTTGAAGTCTCCCTTATATATAGGTATTCCACTAGGTTGAATTGCTCCTTTTAGGCCGACTTGGCCATTTGTTTAGGTCGACTTGATATTTTTACGATGAAGAAGTCTTGGAGAGTATTTTGACTCTATTTTGACTTAAATATTTTTTTCTTTACAATATGTAACATGCCGAAATGGGTCTTCAATACATGACGATGACTCGATTGACTTGTAGACTAAATAACAAGCCCTAGAAGCACTCAATGGGTGCTTTACCTAGAAATAAATTCCCCTTGAGCATGAAACCCATGCCTCAAGAACAAAAATAATAAATGTATTTTTGTCTTTACATTAAATACTTAAAATCATGATTACATATGTCATTATGAAGACCAAACCTAGTTACACATTTCATCGCTCCCTCTTAACTAGGGAGCTATTTATAATCCATACAAGCCTACTTGGACATTCTTAATCTAAATAATTCTCATAAGAAGAGTCGGATTGGTAAGCCATCTCTTATCATCATACCAACCAACATTTTTACATAGAAAGGCCTTGACTAACAACTCTATCTCTCCACTAGATCAAAGCATAATGCTAGTGAGACCAATGAATGATAGACACCATCATCATTGTCTCTCAAGGCACATATCCCACTTGGGTATTAACAGGGTATGTCCTTACAGGATTATTCTTGTCTTGGATTCCCAATCCTCAAAGAATATCAAACCTCTTCTACTACTCTTATCTTGGATGCCCTACCTCATCCTCAAAGAGTATTGGATGCCAAATCCTTTCCAAATCCTCCATTTTTCTTCACAATATGAAGACAAGAATGATGTTTCTATCTCTCCCTCTTATCCAGGGAAGATATACCAATTCCTATAAAGGAATGTACCCAAGCTCCCTCTTATCCAGGGACTTGTCCAAGTTCCCTCTTAACTAGGGACTTGTTTCCAGTAGCTTACTGCTCTTTGGTGGATATCATGGTACCTTCAACTACTTGTAGATCTCCTCCTTTTCATGTCATGAAATTCATTTTCATCATTGTAGAGCCTTCATATTCTATATTTTTCTTCGTATGGCATCTTCCACTCCATCAATTTCCTTCAATGAACCATAGGATTGAACCAATAATCATGTCATCTTTCTTTTCATCGAAAAGTGATCTTCTAATCTGCATTTGGCTTTTTATTCATACAACTACCTCTTCTAAGTCATGTTTCCTTCAGGACCTTCCATCTAACCACATGAGTGCTAGTTGTAGATGACATATACAACTCTATTTTTGAGTAGCCCTTTATCAACCCATTTGGATGTTGTTTAAAAACAAAAAATGAAGATCAAAGTTACCTTATGAGATTGCCTTTTCAACATGAAATTTGCTTCTTGCAACATCAACATTCTACATATTCATATATCTCCAAGGTTTTCAATTTCAAGTGTCTCTTTTCTTTACAGAATTTATCAAAGTCTTCATATCCTTTCTATGGAGATATCATAGCCAATTCTTCCAGTCATCGGATGTTGATTTCCTTTCTTACGTGACCATAGATACATCTTTCATAATCTCTTCTTTCTTTCTTCACATATTGTTCTCCAGGAACTTCCATCCATAGTTCCTTCATCTTTGTCAACTACCTCATATTTCATATTAGGACATATTATGTTGATTTAATCTTGTCAATATTGTAGGAATTTACAGGGTAAGTTCCTCAGAAAGAACACCAAAAGGACACCACTCACAACCAGATCACAGATCAATACACCAGTATTTTTGACGTGGTTAAAACCCTCAAAGAGGGAAACAGTCCACGGCCTGTGCCAACGTGGCTACTACAGGCAATTTATTAATCAAAGAATGAAAATTTACATAAGCTTCTCTCATGCACGAATTACCCGAACAATGACCCTCCATGCGCTTTAAATAGAACTCATGGACCAATCGGGTGTCAAGCCATGGATCAAGTGTCGGTAATACCGAGGAGAGAGTGAACCGTCGGATCACTACATATCGTGACCGTCGGATTGTAAGTTACAAAATGTACAACGGTAAAGAAACACACTTTACCTAACTCTATACTAGACCAAGTTGAACTTAACTATTTCCTATGTGTCGGAATATCCTAACATCCCCCCTTAAGAACAACTTGGGATAGGATTGAAGGATTTACAAATATGACACAATAGGAGAAGGAAGGAGGCACTAGAGCCTATTAATATGTGAACCACACCTTCATGTATCTTTCCAAAGGAAGAGATCCCTTTTCTTTGATCATGCTCATGAACTAGAAAATTTACCCATGCTATCTGTAACTATATGATGACATGACTTAATCTATCAAACATATACATGCCTCTTTTTCTCCTTTTTGGTCATCTAGACTTCCTTCAGTAACTTCCTTTCCTTGATTGAAAATACTTCAACCATATTGAATTGATGCATTCCTTTGTCATCATACCATCATCCTTGTAAATAATGGATTCCACACAAGGTGAAATGATTAGTGAGACACTTGCTTTTTCCAAGAGAGGTGAACCTTCTAATGAATATTCCAACGGAGGATCTTAAGAATTCTCATCCTGCAAATGATCCTTTCTAATGATGATGATGTATGATGAGCTAGATGAATTTATTCTACCCATAAGTACTACTAATGCTTAATTAGGTTACCAATAGGTACTTCCTTTTCATAATGATTGTTATATCCATGTAGACTTTTACTTCAACTATCTTTCAAGCTTCTATAAGGATGCCATGAGCCCTTTCTTCAATCATATGCTTCTAATATGATGCATATTTTCATACTTATAATTATTTCTACCACGATAGTTATCTTTCACAAAACTAAAAAGAACTTGGTGGAGGAGGTTATCTCATCCATATTAGAGATCTTTCACTTCCTCCTTCTTTGGTTTCTTCTTTTCAACTTCTTCCACTTCTTCAATGACATGGGCTTCATCCTTTCATCTCTTGTTTTTTTCCTTCTTGATCTTAGGAAAATTCCTCATGTAGTGCCCATATTCATGACAACCATATCATTGGATTTTATATGTAACACCCTCCTCCCACATCTACCCAAGTAACTGGCCAACCGACGTAAACATGCGATGAGAGGCTACTATGATGGGATTAGACCTCCTATGTGACCTTAAGGAAGTGGTGTCGACGAAATCACAACACACAGATATCCAACACCAGTCTTAGGACCCACAAGAACCAAAAAAACACTTTAGACAGCTTGCCCCTGGGTCCTACTGTTGTTTTAACCAACTTAGACCAAAGTAACGCTCCCTAGACACTGCTAAGGTGTTGGGCATGGAATCCCCCCACAACATGTTTTGGGGCTTAAAGCCCAAGTTTTGAGCTGTTATTGTTGTAAAAACTCCGTGAATTGTGGGCGCGGAGCGCGAATTGTATGTTAGAGTCATAGGGTTGCCCGCCCTAAGTTTTGAATGTAGTGTCGGCCTAACCATGGTCTGCGGACCATGGGATTGTATAAATAGAGAGAGGCTCTAAGTTGAAAAGAAATTAACCAACGGATGGAATCTAAAAGATAGCAAAGCCTACAGTAAGAGTCTAAGTGTCTTGGGTCGTAGTAGTAGGAAGAGGCTCTACAGGTGAGTGCACAGAGGCCTTGTAGAGTCCGCAGCTGAGTGCGCGGACCCTTGCAGCTGAGGTCACAGGGTAGGGTTGAGTCTATAACAGAAGGAAGAAAATAATAAAGAGAAGTTTTATCTGAATCCTGTGTATCTATCCTGAGTTATTACATGTTTGATATTACTTGCAATTATACTATTTATTTACTGCGTGCACTTACATGAATTGTGAATATTCTTAAGTATAACTAAAAGTGTATAAATAAGTTCAGTTAATCACCTAATATTGGGTTGCGAGTAAGGACTGGGGTAACAACACTAATCAAGCCCCAAGTAGGGCTGTGCGAAGGCAGCATCTCAGGCTCTGAGGTACGGGTAAGCGCGCGTAGTGACGTGCACGCAGGTCGAACTGCGGACCACTTGATACCATCAGAAATCTCTAGGGTGCGGAAACCTGGTTCTAGCACCCCCCCATACTACTTCGGGTGAGACCTTAGTCCACGCTCTGTGGAATATTGCCGAAAGGGCCAGTAGTACCAGGATTTGTTTGGCTAAATCAGCACCGAACCTGGGTCAGGCCCCAACAAGCCAACAAATGGTTTCGTTGCCGAGATAGGGATCTACATAAGGGATGTTTGATGTCGTGTCACTAGAATCCAACAAAGAAGGAAATTGAAGGGTGGTTGGACAGGAAGATTCACGAGTTCGCGTCGCAGGAAAATAGGAATCCGCGAGTATCAAAGGAACAGTGGTTAGAGCACTAATTATATACGGAAATCCATAAAATTTTCTTTATGTCCTTCCCCTCTGAGCTGTATGAGTGGATGGGGAAGCTAGCAGACAGTCAGGGAAGGTGTAGGCTCAACAAACCGATTATGTGGACTCCGGAATTGGTGCGCAGACTAGAAGCATTAGAAGATAATATTGCGCACGTAATGGACCACTGGCTTGATTGAATTATAGGAGGATTTATCACAGAGTTCGCAGTAGATACGACTGTCAGCTACAGCGAGGCAGAACGTTGCTTCTTCAAGGGACCGCGAGGTAAGTACATTAAATCTTTGAATACTTGGATTAAAATGCTACTGTGTGAAAAGCGGCTTATGCGAATAAATTAATGTTTGCGACTACGAGAAGTGGGAAGATCTACAAAAATGGAAGTAGCGAAGAATTAGAAACTAGTCCCTTGATTTCACCCTCACAGGAGAGCAAGGAGGAGCTCACGAATGTTTCTTTGAGAAGCACGATCAGTCTGATAAGGCAGCGAATTCCGCGCATACCACCCCCACTTATGCCACCACCGGTTTTACCATCATCACCCCCATCTCCACCCACACCACCTCCGCCACCACCACAGTTAAATATGGTGAGCGTAATCAAACTGCCGGTATTCAGAGGAGTAGGGAAAGAAGATCCAATCCAATTCTAGTTTGTAGTAAACACTGTATGGGAAGCACAAGGAGTCGTGGATGACAATATAAAGAAGGCTACGCAGGTAAGCGCATTGCAAGATCACGCACTAACGTGGTACATTAGGCATTCTAATGACCATCCAAACGCAAGAATCGTAGATATCCAGGCCGCACTGAACAGGGAATTTAGCAAGCCAAAATCTGAGACACAATCGATTATCGGGTTTAAGGAAATCATGATGCTTCCAAGTGAGACCCCATGGGATCTAGACCAGAGACTAAAGAGTATGATTCGTGAAGCCAATAATGGATGGACAACACTTCACATGGTTTGTAGCGTCACTAACACCACATTTAAGAACGGCGTTGTCACAACAAAAGCTATCCACCTAGGCCAAAGCTTTGGAGATTGCAATGAGATTTCATGAGACCCCTATACAAGATCTTGGTCTGGGAGTCCAACAAATCCACGCTCAACTGCAAAATTTGTGTCTGGAAATGCACAGTTTGAAATGAGACAGGACACCTCGGTCAGAGGCGCACAAGGAGGTATGGTGCATAAAATGAAAAGGCCAGTGGCATGACAAGGACCACTATCCAATTTTCACAAATTACTTGGCGGGAGGAGGGCCGATGCCATTAAGACCAGAGGCACAAGTAGGACTGAGCATGGCGCCTGCATTATGGTGAGCGATTTTTCAGATAGGAGGAAAACACACTACAGATAACAGCCACCTATTGTAGAAGTATACGCAGATGTCCAACAATTGCTCTGTAATTTCTGCTGGTCGGTAGGCCATGATGAGCGCACCTGCAGAAGTTACAAGCTGATGATGGATCAAAAGCCTACTTATAGAGTGTAGACTGAAACGCGAGCCCTCGATCCGAATGTAGGGATGGCGCGTGCTGGATTTCAGGGGTGCGGACGAGCTTGAGGTGGAATGGGACCGGGAAGGGGTCGCAGACAACTAATTTGTTACAATTGCGAAGGGCTAGGGAACTATGCCCGTGATTGTACGAATCCAACGAGAGCATCATGTTTATACTATACCCAATTTGATTATGAGACGGAGGACTACCCTACACTGATAACAAGGTTGCGTGATAAAGGAGTACTCTAGCCTCCCCCGAGTCAGAACCTACAAATGATGAGGTCTGAGCTGTGTGAAGAGGACCCGAATGTAAACATAGTGCTTCGAAGTGGTATCACAACCGGAGATGACAAAGGCAAGCATCCAGAAGAAAGTGTGTGGGTTTGTAAGGCTCTCACAAAGGAACCTGAACTCGATTTGGAGCGCGCGAAGGAGACATGTGGAAGCTAAGAAGAGCTTCACAGAGGCCTCCACTTCAGGTAGTAAGGATCAACCAGAACCAGGGATGGATCCTTCAATGCTCACTACCTTTCTGGAGACATGCATGAAACTGCTGCGTGACAACAAGGTTATAGAAGGACTGTAGGAACTTATCACTAGATGCGCGGGGTCAGGAGAACCATGCGTAGTTCGGAAACTTGGAAAGCATTCATTGCGAACATGAAGGGAAATGATATTGACTGCGCAAATCGGAGAGTACGAAATGGATCAAGTAATTCTGGATCTCGGATCAGATGCGAATGTACTGCCAAAACAAGCATGGGAACGCATGGGCAGACCCGTGCAACAATGGTATCTTATTCAATTATGAATGGCGAACTAGCAGAACATCCCATCAATGGGAATATTGCAGGGGATAACAGTAGATATCGAAGGTGCTAGCGTGCTGGCAGATTTCAAAGTGATAGAGATTGTCGATGACAGCAATCCCTATCTCACACTTCTAGGAATAGATTGGGCCACTGATATGAACGAAGTAATAAATCTAAAGAAGCCCAAAATGATTTTTGAGAAAAATTCACTACGCGTATAGGTACCTTTAAACCGTACAGAAGGAGTGCGCTACACAAAACTGGTGCGCGAAGATGATATTGATGACGATCTCAAATGTATCTACAAGATAACCGCTCGAGAGTAGGATTGGGTGAATCCAACAACAAATGGTAGGATTTCGTGGGAGCATGAAAGCTCCTACACTTCGGATTTGGACGAAGAAATAGAACGATGGCAGAATCGGCTGCACGAAGTAACCACGCTCAATTGCAACATGATGGTAAGATCACTACGTTACATGACAACAGAGATAAGGGATCTGCCTAGGTACGACGGGTTGATAGCGGTGGATGAATTTTTGAACAAATTTGAGGTGTCGGAACAGCAGCGTTTCGATGCTCTGAAATGGGCACTACGCAATACGCCTGCAAGATGGTCGGGTACGCACCAACAGAGTTTTGGGGATTGGCACGAATGCAGAAGGGGGATGCTTATACGATTTGGAATCCCCCAACAACATGTTTTGGGGCTTAAAGCCCAAGTTTTGAGCCGCTATTGTTATAAAAACTCCGCGAATTGCAGGCGCGTAGCGCGAATTGTATGTTAAAGTCATAGGGTTGTCCACCCTAAGTTTTGAATGTAGTGTTGGCCTAACCATGGTTCGCGGACCATGGGATTGTATAAATAGAGCAAAATTCTAAGTTAGAAAGTAGTTAACCAACATATGGAATCTGAAAGATAGCGAAGCCTAGAGCAAGAGTCTAAGTGTCTTGGATCGTAGTAGTAGGAAGAGGCTCTGCAACTGAGTGCGCAGAGGCCTAGTAGAGTCCACAGCTGAGTGCGCAGACCCCTGCAGCTAAGTGCACAGGGTAGGGTTGAGTCTGTAACAGAAGGAAGATAATAATAAAGAGAATTTTTATCTGAATCCTGTGTATCTATCTTGAGTTATTACATGTTTGATATTACTTGCAATTATATTGTTTATTTACTGTGCGCACTTACATGAATTGTGAATATTTTGAAGTATAACTACAAGTGTATAAATAAGTTCAGTTAATCACCTAATATCGGGCTGTGAGTAAGGACTGGGGTAACAACGCTAATTGAGCCCCGCGTAGGGCTGCGCAAAGGCAGCATCTTAGGTTGCAAGGTACGGGTAAGCGCACGTAGCGACGTTTGCGCAGGTTCGAACCGCGAACCACTTGATACCATTAGACATCTCTAGGGTGTGGAAACCTAGTTCTAGCACCCTCCCATACTACTTCGGGTGAGACCTCAGTCCGCGCTCTGCGGACTGTTGCCGAAAGGGCCAGTAGTACCAGGATTTGTTTGGCTAAATCACTGCCGACCCTGGGTTAGGCCCCAACAAACCAACACAAAGTGATTTATAATTCTCCCCAGACACTGCCCAAGAGATTTAGTCTCTAGGCTAAGACTCTGTTTTGCTATCATTCTGGGTTTTGAGCCACCTTTTTCAGCCCAGAGCTCGGGACACTACCCAGAATGGAATGATCACTTAAAATTGGTAAGAATACAAGGAAACAAGGATGCAAAAGCAATAAGTTGAACAAGACCATAACTAGACCCCTACTATCCATGACAGGAATTTTGTCAAACATATCATCAACATGTAACCTACAGGTGTAAACAAGATAATTAAGTGTAGGGATCTCATACATATATGAGAATCGCCATGAACCATTGTTTCCTCATGTCATTTGTTGCATTATCATTTATTATATCACACGGTACATTATCCATTCAGATACAAGTAAAAACGTGTTGAGAGCCATACATAGCCATTGTCACAAAATATACATATAACCAGCATAATAGGAACAAAAATATAATGGGCATATCAGCCATCAAAATCCATGTATACATCAGTACTTTTACACATGAAAATCAAGGGAATGAATTTGTCATTAATGAATGCAATGAACCAGCCAAAGATGGGAATACCAGCTTCCACTTGACCATAGATTGGTTGAGCCAAGTCTCTCTTTAGCCAATTACCCACGTGTCATATTCCAAGCATGAATGTGGGATATCATAGAACACATCAATAGAAAACTCATCCAGGGCTTCCAAAGGCCATTTGCCTCAACCCATCAAACAATGATTCCACCTCACGTTCGTACATCACAAAACCATCATCAAATCGGTCTTTATCCCAACCATCCAGGGCTCCAGAGTGTTTGTCCAACCAAGGCTTCAGGACTAGTAACTCAACCCACAACTTTTACTGGGCTCTAGAGCATTTGTCCAACCAAGGCTCCAGGACTAGTAACTCAACCCACCAAGGGCTCTAGAGCATTTTTCCAACCAAGGCTACAGGACTAGTAACTCAACCCAAGTTGATACAGGGCTCTAGAGCGTTTGTCCAACCAAGGCTATGGGACTAGTAACTCAACTCAAGCTAAGGAAACATGAGAACCAACCAAAAAAAAATAATGAAGGTAAACCCACAATCACCATGGCTAACCAATTAATGTCAAGGCTAGGAAATCCACAGTCGATCCAGGAAATCCTCCATGTTAATAACAGATCATGACCAAAGATCCACATGCATATGCCATGCATGCCAAAACTAGTGAAGAAATCATACATGAAACTTGGTACCTGGAAATAAATATGGTGTAGCTATTGATCCCAATTCCCTCTTGCACTTTCCTGCTCTTCTTTTTCCTTATTGGTCGAAGAATCCAAGTATGCCAAACCCTCCAAGAGTGCTCCAAGGAAACTCTAAGTATCCAAGAGTATGAGAGAGAGATCCAACACTGAACTAAAAAAAGGTTACCAACTAATCATCACAAGCCTTTTTATGGATGAGGCCTCTATTTTCTTCATTTTCCTCCTCACATGCAACCTGTGACCTTTCACCTCCTTTTTCTCCTAATTTCCATTATTTTCATAAATAATTGTGCCAAAAATGCCATTTTTCCTTTCCAAAGCCTTATCCATCTCATTTTCCAATTTCCTTAGCCATAAACAATCACAAGTGATCCCCATCACTAGGATTCTGCCCAACATTCATCTTGGAGTAAGTGTCACATCAACCGTGGTTATTGTATTTTTTTACTTTTTTTACATGGAATTTTCACCAGGGCTGCTATAGAAACCTCCCTCTTCGGGCACACCATTCTTAGTGTTCAATCAAACATATACCTCAGCAACCTGTTGAAAGAAGACATATTTCTCGTGGAGTTTTATAACACAACTCGATGCAGTATTTACAATTAAAGATCTGCCCAAGACATAACATCATGACAACATGACAACATACCGCATAGTGGAGCTTTATAACATAGCTCGTTACGATATTTACAATGAGCATCCTGCTAAGTGCCAACCCACATGAAATCATAACATCATGATAACATAGCCACATGATATCATAGTAGCATGACAACATAATCATAATAACATGACACCCATACTGCATAGTGGAGCTTTATAACATAGCTCATTACGGTATTTACATCCATACACATCTGTACATATAGCATCATCATCACAAATATATATACCAAAACACATGTCAAAACGTGTACCAAAGCATATATCAAAACATATACTAAACATCATATCTAATCATATATTAAAACATCATATAACATCTATCAAATCACCATAAAGCATATACCAAACTAACATAAGCATATACTAAACCACCATAAAGCATATACCACACCACCATATCAAGTTGCTTTACCTCAACTGACAAACAAGGAAGGATACATAGCCCACATCTGATTCGACATCTCCCATGTAGCTTCATCGGACCCAAAGTGCTTCCATTGCACTTTAACTTGCTCAATTTCTCAGTTTCAAAGCATGAGCACCTTTTTCTGCAATATACATTGAGGCTCCGGCTGGAATTATCCATTTGGTTTTGCCTACAATACAAACCAATCAATCACATGATCAACATCTTTAACATACTTCTTAAGAAATGAGACATGGAAAACATTATGGACTTTCACTTTCAAAGGCAGTGCAAGTCGATAGGCTACTGGACCAATCCTCTTCATGATATTGAAGGGTCCACAAAACTGTGGTTCCAACTTGGCACATGAGCCAATCCATAAGGAGATCTTATTTGGTTTGATGCGCAAGTATACATGTTCCCCAACTTGGAACTCCTTGAACAAATTGTTTCTATCTGCATAACTCTTCTACCTATCTTGTGTTGCCTTTAGATTCTTTTTTATCACCCGCATTTCTTCTTCCATGTCTGCTAACATATATGGTCTAATCAATACCCTATTAAATGAATCACTCCAACTGATGGGAGTGTTATAACTCCGCCCATACAATGCCTCAAAAGGACTCATCCTTAATGACTCCTAATAACCATTGTTGTATATGAAATCTACCAAAGGGAGATACTCTTCCCACTTTTGTTGTTGATGCACATACATCCTCAACATGTCCTCTAAAATCGTGTTGACCCTCTCTGTTTGTCCATCTTTCTGTGGATGATGAATTGTGTTGAAGGCCAACTTTGTCCCCAAACCTGCAAACAACTCCTTCCAAAACTTGGAAGTGAACTTTGCATCCCTGTTTAACACAATCTTCTTTGGAACACTATGTAGCCTAACCACATCTCTGATGAATACATGTGACACATCACTATCTAAGAATGTAGAATTTACTGGAATGAAGTGTGCAACCTTTGTTAACCTCTCCACATTGACCATGATGGAATCATGCTGCTTCACTGTCTTTAGCAACCTTGTGATGAAATCCATGGAAAGAACCTCCCATTTCCATTCCGGAATTGCGATCGATTGTAGCAGTCCACCTAGATGTTTACACTCTGATTTCACTCGCTGACAATAAAAACATCTCGCCACATACTTTGCTACATCCCTCTTCAAATTAGGACAAAAGTAATATCTCTTCACTGTTGTCAATGTCCTATGATAACCTGGGTGACCTGAATATGGTTTCGCATGAAACTCCCTCAAGATCACCTTCTTGAGCTCACTGTTATCTGATACATATATCTGCTGTAAGACAATAGTCCATACCCTGTGATCCTGTACTTGTACCATCACCTATACTTGTCCCTATACCATCACCTGAACCTATACCTATACCATCACTTGCAATTGTACCTGTACCATCACTTGAACCTATACCTGTGCTTTGCTACAACCTGTGCACAATATCTATATATCTAACATCCTGCTAACTTGCCTGCAAGATCCTATCCTATAGATTTGTACCATAAGAGCTCATAGTTGCTAAGTGATTTACCTGTACCTGCCTGCTAAGAGCATCTTCCACTATGTTCTCTTTACCTTTGATGTATCTGATCTCAAAATAAAACTCGTTGATCGTAGCTAACCATCAAGCCTACCTACCATTCAGATTTGATTGTTCAAATAGATATCGTAAACCACTGTGATCACTCATCAATGTAAACCTCCTACCCAGAAGATAGTGTCTCCACATCTTCAATGCATGTATAATCACTGCCAACTCAATTTCATGCATGGGATAGTCCTGCTTGTGCTCGTTTAGCTTTAGTGACTCATAGCATACCACTTGTCCATCCTACATAAGGACTCCATCAAGTCCTCTCTTGCAATAATTTGTGCACACAACAAAAACTATGTCTGGATCTGCAATATTTAACATTGGTGCATGTGTCAACAACTGCTTAAGCTGCTCAAAGCTAGCCTCACACTCCTCTGTCCATTTGAGCTTCTTATCTTTCCTTTGTAATGATGTAATAGGATAATTAATCTGCGAGCAGTTCCTGATGAACCTCCTGTAGTAGTTTCCAAACCCATGAAAGGTCTCACCTCATCCACATTCTTAGGAGCTACCCACTCCATGATGGCTTTTATCTTCTTGGGATCTACTGCAATGCCTTCCTTGGAGACATCATGTCCCAAGTAGTGTACCTCACTCTTAAAGAAACTACACTTGCTGAGCTTAGCATACAACTGATTCTATCTCAACAACCTCAACACTACTGCTAAGTGCTCGACATATTCTTCCTCATTTTTAGAATATGCCAGTATATCATCAATGAACACAATAACAAACTCATCCAAATATGGATGCAACACACTATTCATCAAACACATGAATGTATCTAGAGCATTAGTTAAGACATATGGAACAACAATAAACTCATAATTCCCATACCTAGTCCTGCACGTAGTCTTGTAAATGTCCTCCTCTTTGATGCGTATGTGATGGTATCTGAATCTCAAGCCAATCTTCGAGAACACTGTTGCTCCCTTCAACTGATCGAATAAGTCATCAGTCCTCAGAAAACAGTACCTATTCTTGATAGTTACTTTGTTTAATTGCCTGTAGTCAATTCATAATCTGAGAGTACCATATTTCTTCCTCACAAACAAGATCGGTGCGCCCCAAGGTGATACACTTGGCCTAATGTATCCCTTGTCCAACATTTCCCTTAACTACAACTTTGACTCAACCAACTTAAGTGTGCTTATCCTATAAGGTGCTTTTGATTTTGGAGATTCCCTTGACACCAACTCAATAAAAAAGTATACCTCCCTATGAGGTGGCAACTCTGAAATATCCTCAGGAAATACATCCATGAACTGTTGTAAGACTGGATACTTGTTCAACACAACTACATCTTCAACCTCTTTACCCTTATCACTAGAAATGTGTACTGCAAATAGCTTGTACCCCTTCCTGCGGCTACGCTTTTCTTGCATAGATGTCACCATCCTAACTGATGTGACTTTCTTATTACCCTGTAAGACTCTTGGTTCCCCATTTTCATCAACACAGTCAATGGCTTTGTCATAGCAGTCTACCTTGGTTCTATGAAGATATAACCAATCCATGCCCAACAACATATTGTACAAACCCAATGGTAATATAGTCAAATGTGTTGTAGTAGGCATACCATTCAAATCAAATGTACAGGCTCTTACCCAATGATGGACTCGCTTGTTTGTCCCTATATCCAATTGCACTAACCAAGACTCTGCATGCAATTCCTTACTCAAACCAAACTTATCCACCAAATCGGGACTAACATAGCTATAATTAGATCCAAGGTCAATCAAAATAGAAATAACTTGATCATAGAGCTTACCGTCCATCTCAATGATATATGCCTGATGATCTGCCTATTTGTTATCCAATGCTACATAGATATCCAGAACGCTCTAATTGACATTCCAAACAGTTTGTGCCTCTTGTGCACTGTATATCTAAGGTCTACCACTCTGATAATTTGGGAAATCTCTCATGTGATGATCCCCTCCACAAGTCCAACAATGCACGGACTCCTTACTTTGCTCCTCAGGTCGATGTCCCTGTCCTATATCTGATGCATCAAACTTCTTAGGTGGTGCAACATTCTCCTTGTTATTTGTACCTTGTGGCCTTGCTTTCTTTTTATCCCATTTTCCTTTGTTATTTACATTACCTCTCCATTCTGGCTTAGTCTTGGTTTTGCACTTCGATTGTTCATAGAAATGTTTTAGCTTTTGAATGGCCTCCTCCAATGATCTACGCTCATCGAACTCAATCTTGTCTTTGAATGCACCCGATAGTCCACTAATGAATCTCTGAATCTTAGCCTTCTCCTCCTTAAGGTAAGGAACATACCTCAACAATTCCAAGAACTTACTAGTGTACTCATCATATGTTAAGGATCCCATCTTTAGCTCATAAAATTCCTTTGCCTGTCATCAAAGTATCTTTTAGACAGATACTTCTTCTTGAATAACTTCTCAAATTCACTCCAAGTTAGATCTTCCTCATTTATATCTCTGATGATCTTCACATATTCCCACTAGATGTAAGATTTACCTTTGAGGCTGAATGTAGCTACTCTAGTTTTCGTGTCCTCTGAGTATTCATGCAACGTGAAGAACTTCTTCATACTAAGCAACCATGCCTTTGCATCTCGTGATATCTTTATCTCTCCATCGAAAGTAGGTGGCTTTTCTTTCTTAAACTCATCTGAAAAATACCCCCTATCACTCCTTCTATAAGGGTCATACCAATGACAATCATAACACCTATCTAAATCAGAACTAGAATCCACCTGTGTTTATGCACTCTCCTCTCCGGAGTATCCAACAATTTTCCATTTCTGACTATGTCATCTCTATCTGAATGGTGACCACCATGTGATCTACTACCATATGCCCCATTAGTTTTTTCCTCCTGCTCATGACTGATCCGAAGTTGTCTTTTCCGCTGCAAATATGATAAGCTTTGAAGTATTACTGCAACCTCTGCTAGCTTTTCCTGTGCTTGTATGATTCTTTCAATATCTTCCTTATAACTCCTTATCTGTTCCTTTAAGATTCTCAGTGTCACTTCCAAATCAGAAGAGTTCCCAACACCATATTGTTCTTCGGATTCGTAGGGAGAGTCTCTATAGTCAACCATCTTGCTAAGCATTGATATTTTTCTTGCAATTCGTAATATGTTAGATAAACCAAATCACAATAAATCACTGTACCTTAATATAGCTTGGGGAGGATACCTTGTCTGCAAGATCACCAAGTCAGTGTGATACATGTATAACATAATCAAAACATTATATAGACATACGCAAATAAATGTATAAATACATAATCATCACTTTAGTTAGGACCAATCATCAATGCAAGGCCATATCAACAATACATGCTATGACCTTGTGCATGACAACAACCATTACTCAATTGTACACATTGCCACATGCAACTATAACCATGCATAAGCAATGCCAAATCAACTACACCTACGTATAAGCACATGTAATCGAGCATAAGTGATCAAATCTTGTAATCAACTTACAAGACTGATACATGTAATAAAAAATATTCAAAATGTTGGGTTGTGTTATATTCTTTCCACGACTAGCCCATGTAGTTAACTGGGGGGTTAGAGAGGGGGGGGGGGGGGGGGGGGGGGGTGGGGGAGCCCCCTCTTCGTTGCGTTGATTGTGTAGCCGGGAGGTCACAGGGGGTTTGAGGGGTGCAGGTAACCACCCTCTATGGGGTCCAAGGCAACGCCCCGGAAAATTTTGTTTTTTTGACCCTATATTAGGTTGGGCAGACCTACCTATGGTTTTGTGCATGATTTTCACACATGGTTTTCGACGCGATGGTTTTCGGTCCATGGTTTTGGATGCAATGGTTTTCGATCCATGGTATTGGATGCTTCGGCATGTATAAATATGTGTTGTAACATTGAAAGGAACATAATGAAAAATCAATATGGTAGTCCCGGTTTTGGGATCCAGGGAAAAATATCTGTGTATATGTGTTTTATTTGTTATGCTCTCACATTGTTTATTTTCTGTGTTTTAGAATTCGTATACAAGTAATTTCTGTACGGGGTTAAAACCTACACAAAAATATAACCTAACATACAAGGATGTAAGTAGGCGACATAAAATCAACAAATAAGTGACATATAATCCTTATACAGTCAGTTACATACTTATGATAATGCATTCCAAAAAATCAATATCAAATTCTCCATGATAACCATACTACAACCATAGCCAAGCATCAACTAATGCAACTAGCACATGGTCTACCCAAGTAACTGGACAACCAGGGTAAACATGCAATGAGAGGCTACTATGATGGGATTAGATCTCCTATGTGACCTTAAGGAAGTGGAATCGATGGAATCACAACACACAGATATCCAACACCAGTCTCAGGACCCACAGGAACCAAACAAGCACTTTAGACAACTTTCCCCTGGGTCCTACTGCTATTTTAACCAACTTAGGCCAGAGTAACGCTCCCCAGACACTGCCAAGGTGAGTTATAACGCTCCCAAGACACTGCCCAGGTGAGTTATAATGCTCCCCAGACACTGCACAAGCGAGTTAGTCTCTGGCTAACACTTTGTTTTGCTAGCATTATGGGATTTGAGCCACCTTTTTCGGCCCAGAGCCCGGGACACTGCCTAGAATGGAATGATCACTTAAAATTGGTAAGAATACAAGGAAACAAGGATGCAAAAGAAATAAGTTGAACAATACCATAACCATACCCCTACTAGCCATGATAGACATTTCATTAAGCATATCATCAGCATGTAACCTACAGGTGTAAATAATAGAATTAAGTGTAGGGATCTCATACTTATCTAAGAATCGCCATGAACCATTGTTTCCTCGTGTCATTTTCTACCTTATCATTTATTAGATCATAATATACATTATTTATTCAGATACAAGTAAAAACACGCTGAGAACCATACATAGATGTTGTCACAAGATATACATATAACCAGCGTAATAGGAACATAAATACAATGGACATATCAGCCATCAAAATCCGTGTATACATCAGTACTTTTACACATGAAAATCAAGGGAATGAATTTCTCATTAATGAATTCAATGAACCAACTAAAGATGGAACTACCACGTTCCACCCGACCATACATTGACTGAGCCAAGTATCTCTTCAGTCAATCAACCCCGTCCCATATTCCAAGCATGAATGTGGGATCTCATAGAACACATCAATCAAAAACTCATCCAGTGCTTCAAAAGGCCATCTGCCTCAACCCATCAAACATTGATTTCACATCACAGTCGGATATCACAAAACCATTATCAGATCAGTCTCTATCCCAGCCATCCAGGGCTCCAGAGCGTTTGTCCAACCAAGGCTCCAGGACTAGTAACTCAACCCACCAAGGGCTCCAGAGCATTTGTACAACCAAGGTTCCAGGACTAGTACTCAACCCACCAAGGGCTCCAGAGCGTTTTTCCAACCAAGGCTACGGGACTAGTACTTCAACCCAAGCTAAGGAAACATGAGAACCAACCAAAAACAAACAATGAAAGTAAACCCACAATCACCATGGATAACCAGGAAAGGGCAAAGCTAGGCAATCCATTGTCGATCCAGGCAATCCTCCATGCCAATAACAAATCATGACCAAAGATCCACATGCATATGCCATGCATGCCAAAACCAATGAATAAATCATATACGCAACTCGGTACCTAGAAACAAATTTGGTGTAGTTGTTGAACTTGATGCCCTGTTGCACTTTCCTGCTCTTCTTTTTCCTTCTTGCTCCAATAATCCACGTATGCCACGCCCTCCAAGAGTGCTCCAAGAAAAATATGTATCCAAGACTATGAGAGAGAGAGAGAATAATGGGAGAGAGCTCCAACGCTTAACTGACAAAAGGTTACCAACTGATCCTCAGAAGCCTTTTTATGGATGAGGCCTCTATTTTCTTAATTTTCCATTATTTTCCTTCATTTTCCTCCTCACATGCAACCTATGACCTTTCACCTCCTTTTTCTCCTAATTTCCATTATTTTCATAAATAATTGTGCCAAAAATTCCATTTTGACTTTCCAAAGCCTTAGCCATTTACTTTTCCAATTTCCTTAGCCATAAACAATCACAAGTGATCCCCATCACTAGGATTCTGCACAACATTTAGCTTGGAATAAGTGTCCTATCAACCGTGGTTATTGTTTTTTTACTTTTATTACATGGAATTTTTACCAGCGATGTTACATTGTCATATTGGTCTTCTTCTTTTTCCCAAATTTTCCTTTTCTCTTGGCCATGGCAGAAAATGCTTGAAATTTTTCGTTTGATCCTACATCGCTTTTTGTTTTCAATCTTGTTTCTCCAATTTTACATAATGACCAAAGTTCACTGAATGGGGTGGCTTCCTTCTTTCCATAGATGCTTGATATGAAGTTGCCCCATTCCTTAGGTAGTGAATTGAGCAAAATTGTGGTCATCTCTTTATCAGACATCATTTCTCCCAACTCTTGTAGTTGTTATCTTATTTCTAACACACTCATAAGATATGAGGTTATTCCTTCTTCCTTTGATACCTTCATCTTATACAACTTAGTTCTTAAAGATATGACTTCTCCAACGGTGCTTGCGAAGAATAATTCCAGTAACTTTTAATAGATTTGTTTTGATGTTTCCAACTTTGATACATAATGTATGAGAGAATCTTCAATGGATTATATAGGAATACTTTGAGCCCCAACTTCCCCTTTCATATACTTTTCAAATTCTTGATATTCTTCCTTTGGAGGTTTAGTGATGGAGCCCTTAACATGTCCAACAACTTCATTTTCTATGACGATCAAATTTGTCCTCTTCTTCCATGCAAGAAAGTTTGATGACACAACCAATTTGTTGCTTTCCTTGCAAAATGAATTCATTTTGATAGATTCATACATATATATAAAGATACTTACTTTTCAAGTGAATATACTCATTGATAATGAAATCTTCAACTTGAGACCTTTCTTGATGATGTTGATAATAGAAGATGTCTTCTTGATGAATATGTTTTCCTTGCAAAAGTGATCCTTGACTTAAGAAGAGGGAGATCACCTTGATTCTTTTGATGATGATGAAAATGCCTTCTCCTTACTTCCATGGATGATGTGATGGCTTTCCTAAGGTGTATATACTTCCTTTAATTGAGTGGTTGTCGGGACCTTGAGGTCTTATTTTCCTTGTTCAATATGTAAGCTTCACAAGGATGCTTCAATTGAAGAGCCCTTCCTTGAAAGAGTTAGGGTTTTGAAGTCTTCTTTGATGCTCCTTAGTTGCTTCCTTCAAGATGATGAGAGGGTCAATCTTTCTTCATGACTGATTCTCTTTATGTTTCTTATTTGATCTTCTTGTGCTTCGGCCCTTGACTGTCCTTCTTGAGTTTCCTTTCCTTGTCTTGTCACCTTAGCTCTGATACCATGTTAAGAAATATAGGGGTAGCAAGTGTAGATGATTTCTCTTATTTTGATAACTGATTGTGATGCATTTTTACCTTACTTGATCAACTTATTATTTCCTTTATTATTATCAGTGTTCTCTATCATCAAACACCTACCAAAACATAAAGAACAATGAATCAACGAGACACAATATGTAGGCGATCACCTAGGGCCACAACCTCTCAAATTGAGAGGAAAACCCACCAGAGTTCTTATCTTCTTATAAAACTTCAATTGAGTAATTTCAAGACCTATGAACCTTGACCAAGACCCTCTTACCAAGTCAAATATTTCCTTCTTGACTAGCTTTTCTTCCAGTAATTCCTCAACAAGTCCTCCAACAAATTCTTTTGTAACTTCAACCCCTAGTAGATTCTTCTACAACTTCGACCTCCTAGCAAATTATTCTACAAAAAACCAAGATCTTGCATGAGAAAAAGTTATGATATATCCTTTCTCCTTTCTTCTTTGCTTGAGTTAATTCTCTATCCTATAGAATTCAACTTGCAAAATGTACTTCTTGGTGCCCTAACTCGACTTATGCAATTGGGTCTTTTCTACTGCAATAGTTGACCTAGGTCCTTCGTAAATGTGGAGAGAATTAGCCCAAAAACAATCCAAATATATCCATATTCTTTTCTTCTTCCTTTGTCCTTCATTTATTCACACATTTCTCTCTTTTCTTATCGAACTTGTGTCAGTGAAATGAGTGTCACAACTGAGGTTGAAGTCTTCCTTTTATATAGGTCTTCCACTAGGTCGAATTTCTCCTTTTAGGTTGAGTTTTCCATTTGTGTAGGCCCACATGATATTTCTACCATGATGAGGTCTTGGAGGGTCTTTTGATTCTATTTTGACTCAAATAAATTTGTCTTTACAATATGCAACATTCCCAAATGAGTCTTTAATAGATGACAATGACTCAATTGACTTGTAGGCTAAATAACAAGCCCTATAAGCACTCAATGTGTGCTTGACCTAAAAATATATTTCTCTTGAGCATGAAACCCATGCCTCAATAAGAACAATAATAAATTTATTTTTCTCTTTACATTAAATACATAAAATCATGATTACCTTGGCCATTATGAAGACCGAACCTAGTTACATATTTCAACATGAAGCAGGACGCCATTACTGTGCTTTCGAAAAACCACTTCATGTACCAACTGATATGATAGAGCTTCAACTTGAATAACCCTTTTTTGTCAGGCCAATAAATGTGGGGGAAATGTACCCTACTAAATATATTTTTGCACATCTATGTACTAAGATGTGGATGTTTCCATGGGTGTAGCTTGTTCAATGTTATACATTTTGTTAGCACTTTGTAAATTTCTCTAGGTTGAGGAGAGAAATCCCAAAGGTAACCACAAATCACTTGCAAGTTAAGGTCCAGTCCCCCTAACCTTGGAGAGGGCTCTCTCACTGGATCAACTATCAATCAAAGACTAATAGGATATGGATTTTAGACTAGTTATGATTATCAGAGGATGTTTTTATTTTGATTTGTTTAAGGTGGGTGCAGAAGGTAGGAAAACTTAAATCATAACATTGTAATAGGTTTGAATGGATCAGGGATATGGTGCAATTCACTCAGTGGCAAGGTAGGCAGAACTATGAGTGAACAACTAATTTCATTGTAGTAATAGTATGAATGGGAGGAAAGGCAAAAATGGAAACCTGAGCATCCATACAAGGATGAATTCAACTTTCCATGGAAGAAAACAATGCACATATAGTGATCAACTAAAATTTGTCAGAGAAAATTATTGAATTCTGAGAAATCTTTCAAACATGAACACAAAGAAAATTACTGTATGAAATTAAGAACTATAAGCAGATCTAAAAATAATACATATCAAGTAACAAGAGGAACAAGATACCAATAAGCCGGACACATGTATCATTGTATAAATATGCACCTTCCTTCTTCAATTCATTCAACAAAGATACAAAACTTACAGAAAAGTAGTCTAGCCTCTAACACTCTCAACCCAACCCTTTTCTCTTATTTTGTTCAATTTAAATACATTAGGCATATTGAACAATCAAAATAAGATACAATGTATCTTTCATCCACTTGAGAGGATCGAATCATCTTCAATTTAGAAACATCAATCTTTGAAAGCAAAAGCTAAGATAAAGCTAAAAATAAAACTGAAACATCTTTTCTGATAACATTAACTTTATCTTATCTACTTATCTGATCCCTATCCATTACTTTCTATCCATATCACCAACACCATTATGGATATCTATACATTTCCACATTTTCAAACCGAAATCCAAAAAATTCCTAATTCTTTCAACAAAAATTATGAAAATAGGCCTCGAAGAAACACCTGTAGCTCCCAAATGGTAGAACCTGTCTAAAAATGGAAGGAGGATATTGTATATTAACTTGTAATGGAGATAAACCTATCTCATTTTCTTCAAATTATGCCCATATCCTTAGAAAATCCTCTACAAGACAATGACTTAAACAGGTAATTTGCACTATCCAAAAAATATGCATTGAAGATGAATTCGAATCTCCCGACCCATGACACCTGTGAAAAACTGGAAGAGTTTATTTTTATTTGGACCATCCTTGAGAAAATATCTTTCAATTTCCCAAAATTTTCCTCCATTGGATCGGAAATTGCTCTGCAAAAGGATAACTAAAACATATTATTTGTGCAACATTGTGCAACAAACAGTCTGAGTAGCACTTCATGCTTTGTATGGTTGCACACCTCTTTTGGAAAAATGGATCAAATGGGTAGGCTTTAAATGTCTATTTGATGGTGTATAATCCTTTAATTTCTCCTTTACCTACTTGCAGGCTCCCAAAATGACTGATCCTAATTTGTGCAGCGGTTGTGCAATAACCTTCTTCCACATGGATTATGAATTGTGAATTATGAGGATAGATTATGAATTTAGGGGGGTGTAATGACATGATGATGAGGTGTAAATTGAGGGATGAAATGATGATAAATGGTGCATGGAAGGAGTACATAAAGGTGAATGATAAATTGTAAATGATGAACATGGGAATGGTAACATGGAGATATAATAGACACCGCTAAAAGACCTATAAAACTTTAACAAATGAAACTTGACTATTATGGTTTTAACTTGTGATAAATGGAAACCCCATGTAATGACCCGCTAGACTATGACATCAGCGATCATATGCTAAATTGGCATACAAACCCCCAAAATGAAGAGGAAGAGGCAAAGACATTTTGATCCCTGGACCTTAGGACTGTTGGGTTGTGTTATATTCTTTCCACGACTAACCTACGTAGTGAACTGGGGGGTTAGACAGGGGGTGGAGCCCCCCTTTCATTGCGCCAATTGCGCAGTGGGGGGGGGGGGGGGGGTCACAGGGGGGTTTGAGGGGGGAGGGTAGCCCCCCTCTATGGGGTCTGGGGAAGCTCCCCGGGAAAAAAAAAATTGGACCCTGTATTAGGTTGGGCGAACCTACCTATGGTTTTCGGTCCATAGTTTTGGACGCAATGGTTTTTTGGTCCATGGTATTGGATACTTCGGCATGTATAAATATGTATTATAACATTGAAAGGAATATAATGGAAAATCAAGTTGGTAGTCCCGGTTTTGGTATCCAGGGGAAAATCTCTGTGTATATGTGTTTTATGTGTTATGCTCTCACATTGTTTATTTTTAGTGTTTTAGAATTCGAATGCAGGTAATATCTGTATAGGGTTAAAACCTACATTTGGTATCAGAGTTGTTTTGGCTTCAAGGGGACGCCTTTGTTGTTTAGGGGTTTCGCTCGAGCCTGTGGTAGACCCTATTCAGTGGGAGATCTGCAAGATCGATTCTGGTGGTGAAAGAAGATGGCGAGCAATGGAAAGATAGAGATCGAGAAATTTAATGGTCAGAGTTTTGAGTTGTGGAAAATCAAGATGGAGGATCATTTGGTGGATAAAGATCAGTGGATCACGGTAGATCTAGGTACTAAACCAACGGGAGTGTCTGATGAAGAATGGAAGAAGTTGGATCGGAAGGCAAAGAGCACAATACGATTGTGTGTCTTAGATTCAGTATTACTGAATGTATCAGGGGAAGCTATGGCGAAGGCTTTATGGGACAAATTAGGGACTTTGTACCAATCTAAGTCTCTGGTGAATAAACTGTTCCTGCGAAAAAAGTTGTATAACCTGATGATGAAATATGGAGACTCAGTGATAGAGCATCTGAATGCATTTAATACTGTGGTAAGTCAGTTAACATCTGTTGATATTAAAATTTCAGATGAAGATAAGTGCATCAGTTTTTTGTGTTCTCTACCAGATTCATGGGATAGTCTGGTTATTGCATTAGGTAGCAATGCAACTGCCTTGGAGTTTGATGAAATAGTCTCGTCCTTGCTGACAGAGGAGATGAGACAAAAAAATATGGAGAGCCAGAATGGTGATGCCTTGTCTGTACGAGGACAGTCCCAGAACAGAAACAAAAATAAGTCATCGAGTGGGAGATCTAAATCTAGAGGGAGATCTAAATCTCCAGGAAAACCTGTAAAGGTGGTGTGCTAGAAATGCGGAAAGGAAGGGCACTACAAAAGGGACTGTAAATCTAAAGCTCTTGATAAAAGAAAGGGATCTGATGATGCTCCTTCTGTAGAGGCGAAAACCACCTCAGATGAAGGTGGGGATGTGTACTTGGCTTCTTCAAGTACACACGTAGATCATGAGGCATGGTTGATTGACTTAGGTTCATCCTTTCACTTCACTCCCCATAGAGAGTGGTTCTGTGAGTATGAGAAATACGATGGTGGTGATGTCTTCTTGGGGGATGACTGGAAGGCTAGAATCGTTGGTCGTGGAAAAGTAAAGTTGAAGTTGCAAGGTGGAAGGGTTAGAACACTTCCGGGTGTTCTGTATATTCCTGCATTGGCCAGAAATTTGATTTCTATAAGCAAGTTGGATGATGCAGGTGTAAAAACGGTGTTCAAGAAGGATACCTGCAATATGGTTCGGGGAGCATTGGTATTGATGCAGGGAGTTCGGACTGGAACTGTGTACAAGCTGCAAGGTAGCACTATTGTTGATGGGTGCAATAGTTCTGTGGTTCCTGAAAGTGGAGCAGAAAATCTAGTGGTGTCTAGAGAGAAGACCATGTTGTGGCATCAAAGGCTTGGACATATTGGAGAGGAGGGAATTTGAATACTTCATGGTAAAGTTATGGTAGAAGGTATGAGTAATAGCTCTCTAGATTTTGATTTCTATGAAAATTGTGTATATGGGAAGCAGAATCAGGTGAGTTTCCCCTCTGGTGGTAAGAGGGAAAAACATATATTAGAGCTTGTGCATAGTGATGTGTTTGGACCTGCGAAGGTTCCATCACTGGGTAAGTCTATGTACTATGTATCATTTATAGATGACTTCTCAAGGCATACATGGATATATTTCCTGAAGAAGAAATCTGAAGTCTTTGATAGGTTTAAGGAATTTAAGGCTCTGGTGGAAAACCAGATAGAGAAGAAGATAAAGGTGTTGAGGACAGATAACAGTGGAGAGTTTTGCAGTAAGGAATTTGAAGAATTCTGTAAGAAGTGTGGTATAGCACGGTAGAAGACTACTCCATATACACCTCAGCAAAATGGAGTTGCTGAAAGAATGAACAAGATGTTGATGGAAAGGGCAAGAAGCATGCTCAGTGGTGTCAGGTTAGGACATGAATTCTGGGTAGAGGAAATGGAGACAACATGTTACCTAGTCAACGGATCACCTTCATCAGCGTTGGAGGATAAGACTCCAAAAGAGGTATGAACTAGTAAGAAACCCTCTCTTTCACATCTAAGGGTATTTGGATGTGATGCATATGTACATGTTCCAAAGGAGAAACGAACCAAGTTGGATAGTAAATCTGACAAGTGCATCTTTATTGGGTATAAGGATGGTTTAAAGGGTTATAAGCTTTGGAACCGAGCAACAAGGAAGGCTGTGTACAACCGAGATGTGGTGTTCAAAGAGGTGAAAGATGTTATTAAACATGAAGTCCAACCAAAGGAACCTGAGAAGATAGAGTTTAAGCTAAAGGAGGAAGAATCAGACTCTACAAGAGAGGAGGAATCAGAAGATGAAGAGCCACAAACTCCGAGTGTAAGAAGGTCAATTTGAGAAAGAAGGCAACCAAAAAGGTATAGTCCATCTGCTTTCTGTTCAAATTTTGCTTTATCTATTACTGATGATGATCCCAAAACTGTGAACAAAGCAATAGATTCAGAGGATGGAAAACTCTGGAAAGAAGCCATGGTTAATGAAATGGCATTTTTGCACAAAAATGGGGCTTGGGATCTAGTGGAGTTGTCAGCTGAAAAGAAACCCATTGGCAGCAAATGGGTGTTCAAGAAGAAGACAAATGCAGAAGGAAAGGTGGAGAAATACAAAGTTCGGTTGGTAGTAAAAGGTTATTCCCAGGTGCCGGGAATTGATTTTGGTGATATTTTTTCTCCTGTTGCCAAGGTAACTTCTATTAGGTTACTTTTATCTGTTGCTGCTGATTTTTATTTTGAGGTAGAATAGATGGATGTGAAGACAACATTTCTTCACGGGGATCTAGAAGAGGAGATCTACATGAAGCAACCTGAAGGCTTTGCGGTGAAGGGTAAGAAAGAACTGGTATGCAAGTTAAAGAAGTCTTTGTATGGGTTAAAACAATCACCAAGGATGTGGTATCAAAAATTTGATACATTTATACAGTGACTTGGCTTCACTAGAAGAAAAGCAGATCACTGTGTGTGTTTTAAATTAATTGGTGACTGTGTTATTTATCTGGTCTTGTATGTGGATGATATGCTGCTGGTTGGAAATGACAAAGAAATTATCCAAGATTTGAAGACCCAATTGTCCTCCAAATTCGACATGAAAGATCTTGGTGCTGCAAACTATATTTTGGGCATGGAAATTAAAAGAGATCAGGCAAACACGAAGCTCTGGTTAAACTAGAGGAAGTATGTCGAGACAATACTACAAAGGTTTAATATGCAGGATAGTAAACCGGTGAAGGTTCCTATTCTTGTAGGTGTAAAGGTATCTGCTAAATAATGTCCCAAGACACAAGAAGAGGAAGAGGATATGTCTCGTGTTCCATATGCAATTGCAGTCGATAGCCTGATGTATGCAATGGTCTGTACTAGACTAGACATTGCACATGCAATGGGAGTATTGAGCAGGTTTATGTCAAAACCAAGGAAGGAGCATTGGACAGCAGTGAAGCGGGTTTTTAGGTATTTGTGTGGCACTAGTGATTATGGTTTATGCTACCAAGGAAGACCAGGATTGGACAGAGTGTTGGATATTCACGACCTTCTTGATGCAGAGTGGATTGGAGATCTGGATTAGAGAAGATCTACAAGTGGGTATGTGTTTAACCTATTTGGAGGTGCAGTCAGTTGGATGAGTAAGAAACAATCTATAGTGGCACTATCAACTACAGAGGTAGAATACATGGCAACCACTCATGCAAGCAAGGAAGCAGTTTGGTTGCAGAGATTGTGTTCAAGTATGGGGTTAGTACAAGGAGCTATAAGGATAGACTGTGACAGCCAAAGTGCATTTTTCTTGGCAAAGAACCCTGCTTACCATTCAAAGACAAAGCACATTGATGTTCAGTATCACTTTGTGAGGGATATGATAGAAGACAAAAAGGTGTTGCTGGTAAAGGTGGAGACTTTGAAGAATACTATAGATGCATTGACAAAATATGTGAGCTCTGAGAATTTCTCTTAGTGTAGAGAAACAATGAGCATTTCAAGGCTGGAAAAATGACTAAGCTCTCCTATGGCCCCCTGTGGATAGAAAACAACAAGTGGGAGAATGTTGGGTTGTGTTATATTCTTTCCACGACTAACCTACATAGTGAACTGGGGGGTTGGGGGGGGTGGATTCTCCCATTCGTTGCACTGATTGCGCAGCGGGGGGGTCACAGGGTGGTTGGGTAGCCCCCCTCTACAGTTGCCCCGAGAAAAAAAAAAATGGACCCTATATTCGGTTGGGCGAACCTACCTATGGTTTTCGGTCCATGGTTTTAGATGCGATGGTTTTTTGGTCCATGGTATTGGATGCTTTGGGGCATGTATAAATATGTATTGTAACATTGAAAGTAATATAATGAAAAATCAAGCCAGTAGTCTCGATTTTGGGATCCAGGGGAAAATCTCTGTGTATATGTGTTTTATGTGTTATGCTCTCGCATTGTTTATTTTCTGTGTTTTAGAATTCGTATGTAGGTAATTTCTGTATAGGGTTAAAACCTACAAGGACCCTAACATTGGCTCCAATGGGGATGGTGTCCTCCTAGTGAGGTGCCAAGAACAAAACCACAAACTAGTAGCCTAATTAGAGCATTGGGAAATGGAGTCAAACATGAAAACTGAAAATTTAACTGACTGGCTACAAACTAACTGACTGGCTTTAAATTAATTGATTGAATGACTTACATGGCTGAAAACTTTAAAGGAAATAAGAAATTTGATAGTACATCACCAAAGTCTTAGGGCCTTCTCCTCGGGCTTCAAACTCTAATGATAGTTGTCTACACCTGCTGAAGATAGCCATACAATCATGTGAAATGATCCTTCCAATACAACCAATCAAGAAAATGACCATCTGATTGAAGCTTGTATTCAACTGATGAAAGTTCAATATGATAACTAAAATGAATCCATGTGTTCACAAATAACCCCAAATCCACCTTTACAACTACTTCCAACATGTTTGCAAAAAGGTCCTCGAAAGCATGAATGAATAGCTCTTGTTGATTAGCAAGAAGGAAAAGGCATTCTTCACTTACAACTATGGCTTGATCCAAGTTTTCTTTTTCACCATTAAACTCATAATTAGTTCTAAGTGAAATAATGGTATGTTTCTCAGTCTTCTCATCCACAAGAAAAAACTTTGAACTTTCTTGAAAGACTGCAAATGGAACAACTACATTATGAATAATGGGAGTGTCAAGAGTCAACCTTTCATGTGCTTCAGCAAAAATATGATCTTGATCTTCAAAATATTTTGTGTTTGTTACTTCAAGATGCATATTTTCCTCAATAAAATCTTCATTTTCAACAGGCTCTAGATCAACCTTTTCTTTTTCACTGCTTTGAAGCCTAGTATCCTCAAAATCTGAAGCTACATGCATATCTCCTTGAGAAAATGGATTCATGAGTAATCCTTCATGTGAGTATGAATTGAGAATTTCTAAAGTAGTAGATTCATTAGATATTTGAAAAAGATTAACTTTAATGCACTCTTCAATAACTGGGACAATAAGATGTAATTCTATGTCACATAACTTTTCAATCTGATTGTCTTGGGATGCATTCTCATGTTGTTGAGAATAAGAATTTTTAAAAGGATTTATAATGTGCTTTTCTTCAATCACTGACCCAAAAAATGAATGAACCAATGGACTATCTATTTCCTTTTCTTGATCATTTGAAATTTTTTGAATATTTCCATCAAGCCTATGAGGAAAAACCTGTTGAGAATCCACTTGAATATCATGACAACTAACTTATATTTTTTATTCTTGCTATTGAGATAAAATTTCATAAAGGGATTCCTTAATTTCATTATCCATATACTCTTCATTGACATAAATATTTTCCAAATATTGAATGAAATCTTCAAAATATGCACAACATCCTTTAAACAATAGCAGGGAAGGATAAAGTTCTTTAAAATGCTCATAAAAAACTATGTGAAAATCGACAAGAGAACATAAACTAATAGGTGGCAAACCTTCGTACCATGATCTTACGTTGCCCTCTAAAGTTTCCATAAACATTTTCATCAATGAATCCTCATGAAATACAACTTCTAGTCTACATACATGCTTGTGGAATTTAATTAAATGTAGAGCAACATCTTCTCCCTTTCCATCTCTGAATATTGGGAGATAGGTTGACCAATCAATAGGAGGCATGGGATTCAGAAAACTAGGAATATGAGATCTGTCCATAGGAGCATACTTGGGATTCATTTTTGCACCCATCTTGAAATCAGTCAACAATAATTCTTGAAATTACTGACCTTTGACCAATGGAATTACTATGAAATTTCAATCTGCTAGATCCTTTGAACTCAGAGTCATCAGGTGAATGATTCAGCCTATCTACATTTGTTTGTTATTCACCGTCAACAACCAGATCTTGAACTTTCAAAATATTTCCTGGAGACTATTAACACTTTCGTTCGATCCTCGGAAACGACGAAACTATGTTAGCATTTTGTAAATTTCTCCACGATGAGGAGAGAAATCCCAGAGGTGACCACAAACCACTTGCAGATTAAATTCTAGTCCCCCTAACCTTGCAGAGGGCTCTCTCACTGGATCAACTATCAGTCAAAGACTAATAGGATATGGATTTTAGACTAGTTATGATGATCAAAGGATTTGTTTATTTAAATTTGTTCAAGGTGGGTGCAGAAGGTAGGACTACTTAGATCATAACATTGTTATTGGTTTGAATCAATCAGGGATATGGTGCAATTGACACAGTGGCAAGGTAGACAGACCTATGGGTGAACAATCAATTTCATTGTAGTAATAGTATGAATGGGAGGAAAGGGAAAAATGACAACCTAAGCATCCATACAAGGATGAATTCAACTTTCCATGGAAGAAAACAACACACATATAATGATCAGTTGAAATTTTTCAAAAAAAATTATTGAATTCTGAGAAATATTTCAAACATGAACACAAAGAAAATTACTATATGAAATTAAGAACTATAAGCAGATCTGAAATTAATACATATCAAGTAACAATAGGAACAAGATACTAATAAGCTAGACACATGTATCACTATATAAATATGCACCTAAATTCTTCAATTCATTCATCAAACATACAAAGCTTACAGAAAAGTAGTCTAGCCTCTAACACTCTCATCCCAACCCTTTTCTCTTATTTCGTTCAATTTAAATACATTAGGCATATTGAACAATAAAAATAATATACAATGTATCTTTAATCCACTAGAGAGGATCGAATCATATTCAATTTAAAAACATCAATCTTTGAAAGGAAAAGCTAAAATAAAGCTAAAAATATCACCAACATCATTCTGGATGTCTATAAATTTCCACATTTTCAAACCGAAATCCAAAAATTTCATCATTATGTCAACAAAAACTGCGAAAATATGCCTCGAAGAAACACTTGTATCTCCTAAATGGTATAACCTGTGTAAAAATGGAAAGAGGCTATTGTATATGAGCTTGTCCTGGAGATAAACCTCTCTCATTTTCTTCAAATTACGCTGTAGATGCTCAAAAATGCTTCTACAAAATAATGGCTAAAACATGCAATTTTTACAGTCCGAAAAATATGCTTTGAGGATGCATTCGAATCTCCTGATGCATGACACCTGTGAAAAAAATGGAAGATTTTATTGTTATTTGGGCCATCCTTGAGAAAAATGTCTTTTAGTTTCCCACTATGTAACGAATAGTCATAGTAGCACTTCATACTCTGTATGGTTGCACACCTCTTCTAGAAAAATGGATCAAATGGGTAGGATTGAAATGTCTATGTGATGGTGTATAATCCTTTAAATTCTCCTTTCTCTGATTGTAGGCTTCCAAAATGATTGATCCTAATTTGCGCAACAGTTTCACAGTGACCTTCTTCCACATGGATTATGAATTATGAGAGGATGGATTCTGAATTTAGGGCGGTGTAATGGGATGATGATGAGGTGTAAATTGGGGGATGAAATGATGATAAATGGTGCATGGAAGGAGTACATAAAGGTGAATTATAAATTGTAAATGATGGACATGGGAATGGTGACATGGGGATATAATATACACCACTAACAAACCTATAAAACTTTAACAAATGAAACTTGACTATTATGGTTTTAACTTGTGATAAATGGAAACCCGATGTAATGACCCCCTAGACTATGACATCAGTGATCACAGGCTAAATTGACATACAAACCCCCAAAATTAATAGGAAGAGGCAAAGACATTTTGATCCCTAGACCCTAGGACCCTAACACATTTCAATTTCCTGCTCCCAACCAGAAGAATCTTCCTCTGGTGTGTTAACTAATTCTGCTACAAGTTGGCATAGACCATGGCCTTTTATAGTGTGAACTAGCTTAAATTAAATATCATACTCTTATGACGTAATTTTTAAGAAGGTATGGCTTGAAATGTTTTACCACCTTGTATACTGCTTCAAATTTTTTTTATCAATGGAAGGGTATTTTAACTCTGGTACTTTCAAGCTAGCACTCATGAATTATATGGGCCTCTCATTACCTTAATCATACTTTTTCATGAAAACAATTACAAGAGAAGTATCAAAAGCGAAAGTATATAACAATAAATATGCGCTGAAATTTGGACTATCTACCACAGGAGATTCATTGATTGCTTGCTTGATATGGGTGAAAACATAATTTCCCTTTTATCCCACTTATAAGATGCATCCTTCCCAATCATCTCTTGCAATGGTTTTATGATCTATGCATAGTCAGAGATGAACTTACGGAGGAAATTCATTTTACCTAACAAGGATTGCATGGCCTTTTTGTTCCATAGGAAGGGAATCCAAGTGGTAGCTTTAACTCATTATAGGTCCAATTTAAACCTACTCTTTGTGATTATGTGGCCCAATATATTTCCCTCTCACACTCCAAAGATGTTCTACTTAGGATTTAAAAATATCTCATATTTGTGACATCACTCAAAAATCTGCCTCATATGACGCAAGTGATCAAATATTTTATTTGAAAACATTGTCACATCATCTAAGTAGACCACAACACTTTGTCCAATAAAACTACGGAATGTGATGTCCACAGAAAGTTGGAATGTAGTTCCTGCATTGATAAGTCCAAAATGCACTCATTTGAAAGTTAATGTAACCCACTTGGTACTGAAAGTGGCCTTATGTTTGTCAGTTTCTCCCACCAAAACTTGGTTGTAGCTTGAAAAACAATCAAATAGCGGGAACATTTATGACCTTGATATTGTTCGAATATTTGATCCATCAACGAAATTGAGTAGTTATTCTTTTCTGAAGCTGGTCCAGATTGCAAAAATCAACACATAGGCGTACCTCCTCGGACTTCTTTCTCATGGGAACCAGATTAGTGACCCATGTCGAATGACAAACCTTGAATATGATCTGTGCATCCAGTGATTTTATGAGCTCTTTCTGAATGAGGGGTTTGAGTGTAGGGTGAACTTTTCTCAATTTATGCTGAAACAACTTAACCCCTTCTTTGATGGGAATCACATGCTGGATTATTCGTGTGTTGTAATTTTTCAGATCATCGTACATCCATGTGAATACATCTCGATATTGTTTAAAGAGGAGGATGAAAGCATGTCGCTCTTGAAGTGTGCAAAAAGTACCAATATTTACATACGTTGGATCTCCTTATGTACCAAGATTTACTTGTTCGTGCAAAAGAGTGGAGCTATGAGTCTTTGTATTAATTGGTCCCTTGAACTATTTTGTTGGTCATATAGCTTTTCCAATGACACCACAGCCTTCAGCATGGGTTTTCCTTTATTTTCTTGAGCTGATCCCTCCAATTATTTTTCATAATTATCTTCATTGATGTTTTTGTCCTTAAACACATTAGTGTTTGCCATAAAGTCTAGTATGTACTGGTCATCATTAAAAATGTGAAATTTAGTTATATTATAGGGCACGGACGACCTATTAATAATTTCAATTGAAAATCCATTAAACAAAGTATTTCAGTAGAAATCACATGAGAGAATTTTTTGTTTGACGCGTTTTGAACCAACAAGTGTGGTTAAAGGTGACAACTTAGCAGCAACATTTGCTAATGTAGTGGCATTACGAATTTGAGGAACAAAATTAATATTGAAGCTTGGAAATGAGAAAGAAACTAACATAACTCTTGTTGGTAATTTCTGAGATTAGGTGACACACAATGTATTGTATTCCATCCCTGTCGTGCGGCAAATTCTAAGTCACCTATTTCTTTGACCACTTCAACCTCGAGGTCAATGGATTTGTTTAATCCCAAAATGAGTGCTTCATATTCAACAACATTGTTAGTGCACCAAAATTCCAAGCGATGTGAGATTAGATTTTTATTCTGTTGTGGGTCTATTAAAATACAACCAGCTCCAGAACCCTCTTGCATCTTTGAACCATCAAAATATAATGTCCAAATGTTAGTAGTACTAGAGTTAGTTCCTACATTGATACTATTTACATCTATATTATAAGAGTCATTTGCACCAGTTGGATTTTGAGGAAGGAGTTCCAACTGTGTATCTGGTGGGACAAGTGAAGGTTGTGCTAGATAACATATGTGATCTACTTCCAAAAAATAATTTCCAAAAATAACATTTGCAAAGCCAATTGGTTCATTTTTCCCCTCAAGTGGTGTCACCGTATGTTTCATATAAGGCTCTCCTTCAACTCAAATTTGATTGTTTCTTCCCTTATGTGAAAGCCATAAATGTGTCCAGTCACTTGAGAAATACCTTTTCAATTTGTTGGACCATCTCTAATCAACAGTAAACCATAGGCTTCTGGAATGTCCACAATAACAATTTTTATGCACTGGTGAACACTATGCTCTGATAAAAAAAAAATGGCATTGTTAAGTTCACCAATTGTTTGGACTAATGATTTGTCCAACTGTGTGATCCAGGCATCATTCTTTTCCCATTTAACAGTTAATTTTCTTAGTAACAGATAATGGCATGACATTCGTGGATGCACGAGAATCAACTAAAAAATTATGGACATTATAATTAAAAATTTCAAACAATAAAATAAACGAAGGGCAAAGAGTGTTATAATTTAAATTGACAGCATTTAGTATAGACTCGATGATATCGCGAGAGTTACCAAACATAACTTGAGAAACATACACTTCCTTACCTACCGAAGAGTGCGATGAGAGTGCTTGGATAATCAATTCTCGCTATCCCATTATCTTCACAAGCTCAAATATTAAGATGTTGGCACAATCTCTTTTCATGTCTTCAACAATATTGTAATCAATAGTTTCATTTTTAACAAGTTATGCTGACGTATCGGGTGTTGAAGCTTTATTTGAAGCTTCAAGAGTGGTGGATTTGTTCTTGTTGCTGGAAGAAGTGTTATTTGAAGAAGGAGCACTTCTAGACTTGTTCTGCCAATTATGAGATGAGTTAGAAGGTGGAAGAATCCTTCTCAACAACTATTTTTGAGATCTTTCTCAGAGACAAGTCATTTACTCCTCAAATTATAATGACTAGTTGTTTGTTGAGGAGGAGCTTCACTCTCTGATGGTTCATCAAAACTTTTATTTTCAACATTGTATATGACTTGAAATGCATTAATTGAGTATCCAACACCTAAAATTTCCTCCACCACGACAAGTTCATTTTCTTCTTCACTCTGCTCAGGTTGTTCATTTTCTAGCAATGTATCTACAAAGTTGGTCATCATAGCAGTCATGTTGTGATTCCACTGGGGACATGTTTTTCCTGAATGATTCTCTTGATGGAAAGTGAAGTTCAATTAATTATAAAATCCCCAACTTTCAACATTAAACATTGAATTAGAGCTATGAGAATATTTAACTCGTTGAGAGTTGTTATTCTTTTTGAAGAAAAGAAGCTTGGAGAACTTGTTGCTCGAGGTTGCCTCACTTAACCTCCTCTTTAATTCAAATACTTTATTTGTGAGCAGATTAAAAGACTTGGTCAAGCTTTCCATATCAAAGGAATATTTCTCCTTGGCTTTGGTGGAAGAGGCTTGAGTTTTCTTACCAATTTCCTTAGAGTCTTTAGGATTGCCAATGTCTTCAATGACTCCAATAGAATGAATATCCTTTGCAACAACAAGAGCTTCTGCAAGGTTTAAGGCCAAAGTATCCTTTGCAACTCTTTTGACGAACACATAAATGTTAGTTAGAAAGGAATTTGTATAATAATGTTTCGTAATGTCATCATGTGGTTGCACATATGTGGGGAACTTGTTCAACAAACATCTTTGGTTGAAACATTCAACTCTTTATTTGTCCCCCATTTTAAGATTCCCAAGTTCTTTTAAGAACATGGCACGAGTTTTATCATCAACACTTTTTTTCCAAAAGAAAATTCTTAAACTCCTCCAACTACAGATTGAATTGGCTGGAAGGCCGTGATACCATATTGACACTCTACCTTCTAAAATTTGCAGAAAGAGTCCACAAAAAACGTTGTCAAAACATACCTCGAGCATTTGTAAATACATGTAGAAATTGTCAATTTGGTCTTCAGCTTTGGTCTTCTTATCAAGATCAAACTTTGATAGCAACTTTTCTGGGTGTTTGGGCATACGATGAAGATTATCCAAAAGAGCGAGTGGCCCTTGGGCCATCCAATCAAAGAATGAATCAATATGTCTTCATATCCTCCATCCTCCTCTTCTTTTGAGTCTAAATAACCTTCTCCTTCACCATTAAAGTATTCGTTATAATCAGGATGTTCCTCGTTAGAAAACTAAAAATCCTCCCCTTCACTGTGGAAATTCTCCTCAACAAGTGGAATTTCTCCTTTCTAGTTTGTTCTTTATGTAGGATCAACCAGATCTTCAAGGGTTGAGATAACTAAATCTTCCACCAATGAAACCAATACACCATTGGGAGTTGTTTCATTCTTCACAAGATTATGAGGTAGAATAATAGCAACAAGGAGTAAACCCAGAGATCTTGTAAACTAATGTGTAATAGGTTGGATTGTCTAGAGCTGATCATAGGTAGCTTCGAAATCGTGTCCCAAACTAGGATGAAAATTTTCCTCTCTCAGGAGTATGAGTTGGAGTGGAAATGGGAACTTTATTGCCTTGCGTGGAATTTTGTTTTCTAATATTTGGTGAATTATCAGACATAAAAAGGTGGTTGCCCTCCTTCTAACATCGTAAGGTTGACAGTGTTGGACCCGCTAACATGCAAGGGAGTCTCCCTGATGTGAAGTCCCAATTAGACTTCACACCATTGGTGTAGGATACCTTCTGGAAAGAATGTTTGGCTGCCATTTTTCTTAAATATTTTCCTTGGCTGCAATAGTTAGCACAAGACAGTAATGTGCAGGTACTTTTAAATGAAAAAGTGAGTATGCCTTATGGAATGTTCAATTGAAAAATGTATCAAGGTTCTTTCACTGGAGGGAAATGAAAGTGAGCCTTTAAGAGAAGAGTAATATTATTAATCTAATAAATACACACGATCATATATATTAAAGAATCATTAATCAACTAGCGAAATAGTTCACATAGAAGTAACGGTAGTTAATATAAGTACAACACACATTCAATAGGATAAGTACCAAAGCCACCAAAATAGTTCAATTTCTTTAGCACAAATGAGACCAACATATATCGCAAACATTCAAAGAATAGTCTTACACCATTTACGACATATGCATGAAAGTGTGTTAGCTCAATGAGCTTCAAGTATTAAGATAAAATTCCAAGATACATTGATACAATTAAGACCACTAGCTCCAACAGTGGAGCGTTAAAGCTACCACATGCTCCTCAAACGAACTATCTTCCTCTCTAATGCCTAGTTGGAGGAGCCAAGGTGAAAATTATTTTTCTTGAGCTATCAAGGTGTATATATAACAAATGAGGTGACTCTCCACCTCCCTTGTGACTCTTGGACTTGCTTCATGACTCTTCGACTTCCATATTAGTTTTCAAATTTCCATGAGACTCTTTGACTTCTACATGAATTTTCACATTCTATAGGTGACTCTTGGACTTCTACTTGCTTAAGTTTCTCATTTATTGAAATTACATAATTACATCTACAAATGATGTGGCACATGATGACTCATATGACACCTTGAAGTGACACTTTGACAAGACATGACTTGACACTAGTGACATGAACATGATGATGATGTGGCAATGCCAGGCTACTCTTTTTCTTTGACGTTATATTTGTGTCTTCATGAAATATGTCTCATAATATTCCTCTTCCCCTACAAAAGGATTTAAGAGTGGGATTATTAAATATGATCTTGATCTTCTAGTTTATATCACAATCTAGTGTTTCTTCATCTTCTTGTTCAATTATGATCTTGTCTTCACATCTTCCCAAGTGTTCTTTTTGCATAATCTCCTTCTCCTCTTCTTTGAGAATCATCCTATCATGTCAAGATATAATACCTGCAACTGAAAATCACTCATGAAAATATGACCTCATTCCATAAATCTCCTATTCTAACTTGCTTCATGAAAATTGTTGATTGAGCTGGAACTAGGTACTAGAGAGGGAGGAAGGCTTAGGGATTGCAAAATGCATAGTTCCAAAGGCTAGGAGTGAAGTATTATTGCTTATAACTATGCAATGCATAGTTCGAGAGGTATAGGAAACAAGACTATGCAGTTGAGGGTCACAATGAGGTAGGCATTCCCACTGTAACTACGCAATGTGTCGTCGTGGAGGTAGATTGGGCAGCTAGATTGCGTAGTTACACAGTTCAAGGATTCAGGGAGAGAGGCCGCAGACTAGGATTGTGTAATGCGTAGAAAAATACTAGATGGGAGGAAATATTACACAGTTCTTGTAGTGAGAAGGTTGGAATTGAGCATTGTAACTGTGCAATGTGTAGTCCTTGCAGGAAGTAACTACCATTGTGTTGGGCGCGGAATCCCCCAAGGGTAGTTTTGGGGCTAAAAGCCCATATTTTGTCCAATTTTGTAATCCAAATGTAAAGACTCCGCATTTTGTGGTCGCGGAGCACGTAGATGCTAAAGAGTCGTAGGGTTGTTCGCCCTTATTTTGGAAAGGTAATGTTGGCTTTAGAAGATCTACCCATGGTCCATGGACCATGGGATTGTATAAATAGAGTTAAGCTCTAAGTAGTTAGGGGCATTAATTGAATTATGGAATGAATCAAGCAAGATATGATGTATGATAGATAGCTCTGAAGTAGAGATTTGAGTCTTGGGTCGTAGCGTAGGTAGAGGCTTTGTAGCTGAGTGCACAGAGGCCTAAAAGTCCGCAGCTGAGTGCACAGGGCGAGTTGAGTCTGTAATTGTCTGAAAGTATCAATAAAGAGAAGTATTCTACAATTTCTGCGTCTTTATTTCCTATTTATGCATCTGGTTATGTTTGGGTATGAATTTCACTTATAATGCTTATATGATGCGCGAATATATGTAATTGTGTTGGTTAAGGGAACGCAAGTAAGAACATCTGTTTACGTGAAGCTAACTAAGATCTGTAATAAGACAAGTAAGATACTTAGCGTAGTTTGGGAAATATCACAGTTCACTGCCCTAGCAGTGTGAAAGTATATCAGCCCCAGGTTAGGACTGTGCGAAAGCCGATTGTATCCTTTCACAAAGGTACTGAAGGGTGGAACAAAGGGATAAGGAACCTGCGCGTACGCAGGTATAGCTGGGATAAACTGACATCACAACCATCTCAAGGGTGTGAAAACTTGGTTCCAGCATCCCCCCTATACTGCTTCAGGTGAGACTTTAGTCTGCGCTGCGCAAGATAATGCCGAAAGGGCCATTAGTGTAGGGATTTGTTTGGCTAACTAACGCTGAACTTGGTTCAGGCCCCCTCAAGCCAACACATTTCAAAGTTATAGGAAGCAAGGGATGTAGGTTGAGGCTTGAAATTATGTAATGCACAGTTCATAAAGGTAGAGTGAGCTCAGGTTGGTCAGGTATTAAACTTTCCAGAATTTGACTAAGTGTGGGACCAGTGAGGCAAAGATGAAACCAAGGTAGGACTTTAATATGATCACACACTCAGAAGCAAACAACACAAAACACTGAGAACTCAAAACAACGTGACCCCCTTAATGTGATGGCAAAATAACAATCTCCTCCAAGTGAGACACTTAAAATACACTTTGCGAAAACAATGACGACACTAGTACGATAGTGTATGAAAATTTGGGAATGAGTCTAACACGTTCCTTCATGATAGTTAGAACCCATCAATACCAAAGTTTCCTCTTGAAATAGACCAGAACTCTACTTTCACAATGTACGACACTTCCCATGCCATAAGATGACACTTAGGTTTTGTTCCAAAAGGGACTAGAAAACTTAGAAGATTCACATGGAATGGAACTAGCTACTAGACACAACAATTGGCAAGGTCAAAGTAGGCTCTGAAATTTGGATGTAGGCCAAAATTTTGGAGGGTGTTGTAGCAATGATAACACCCGTATAATACCATGAGGAATTTGTTCATTTTTTTCATCTATCGAAATCGATAGAACTCAGCATAGCACATTCCCTGCACATACAAGTTTTTTAAGTTACAATCAATCCATTCCCTACATATAATTCCTTATCAAGCATATAAATATCATAATTATGCATTAGAGTTACATTCCTTATTGTTTAAATTGGTATTCATAGGAAATCATAACTAGCATAGACCTTTGGAACTATTGTGAAGAGTTTATACTGACATCTTGGGTAACATTGACATTCTAACAGATATTAGTATAAATAGATAGTTGCAACTATGAGTCCTTCTATCTTGGAGTGAAAGGCTCTTCATTATAAAAAATAAAAATAAAAATCAAATCGCAATAAGTAAAAAAGATTGTTCCATACTTGATATGCTAGCTTAATTATGTAGAAACACTTAATACATACTGATTAGAGTTCTTAATGATAAATTACATGAAATTTTCTTATATATTATGTCAAACTTGGGGCCATAAAATATATATATATATATATATATATATATATATATATATATATATATATATATAATAAAATAAAATAAAAACTTATGAAAGGAAACCTTTACAAAATTCTTTGAATCAAATTTTCTACTCATAGATATGGATATATGATGTAGAATACCTTCTGATTGAGATCATCTTGTCATGGAGAAACACAAAAGTAGTTATAGTGTGTCCTAAATGCAAAGGAAAAATACATGGGCGGTATTATATAAATAAAATAATTAGTATGATTATAGCAGGTGGGAAAAGTCCTTATGTCATGTATAAAGATTGACATCACTTTTCGTATGCACTACTAGCTAGTAATCCCAACTAATTACATGTAAATCCATACATATGCCTTAACTTGTTAATGAGGTTACACTTCTTAGTATATGTGCATATGCATAATGTATAAATGTTCCTTGAATTGCTTGAATAGGGATCATATTGGTCAAACCTGAACTATCAGATAATATTACCTTCTCTCGCTTGCCCTATAACCTTATGAAATTGATACAACAATTCTTTGTCTTTTGTTTCCTTGGAAATCAATCCTTTCACTTAACCAACTTTATCTTATTCACTATAATGAACGATACATGTATATCTCAACTAATTGTAATCTAATATTTAATTCATTAGTTACCTGATTTCACATTCATTTCTAGATGTGCACTATAATAGTTGTTGTTAGGTATTTAGTAAGTCTAGTATACATTCATCTTATTTATCCATGCCAATATTTTGGATTATGAGTTTATTCACTATTTTTCTTACTGGAAATATCTTGGGCAAAAGGAATAGTTGAAACAGATAAAGCATGTGGTCTGCAAGAATTCAAATTAAAATTAGCAAATACAGTAAATAAAGAAAGAAGCCTCATATCAAATACAAGTTAAAATTGTTGGCTCTGCAGATGCACAATATAACCCTGCTCAATGTAGGGATATTCCTAATCACAAATATCTAACAATACAAGTTTCCCATTATCCCCCAAAATCATGTGCGATTTCCTCCGAGTGTATAGTACAGGGTTGTTACTCCTCCTCATTTAGCTAGTAAACGTCAAAGCTGCAACAATAAAGGAGACATTATTTCCTGATGATCTTGTTGACGGTTTTGGATACCAACAACATATAGCGGGTCTCCCCAATTTTAAGTCCAAATTAGACCTCACATTGGTTGGAGTACGAGCTCCATCCAGAGTATCAACCTGACTGCCATAATAGTATGGTTCGCCTTGGTTTCAACTATAACACCCTCCTCCCACATCTACCCAAGTAACCAGACAACCAGGTTAAACATGTACTATGTTATGAGTCGACCTCCTAAGTCACCTTAAGGAAGTGGAACCGATGGAAACACACCATACCGACCTTCCACATCAGCAACAAGACTCCCATGAACCATCCCAACCTCTCATGTAACCAGGCCCTAGGCCCCACTGAGTTTTTAGACCATTAGAATCCTAGACGTTCCCTTGATATGTGCATGCATGTGTCCATAAGGCTCTGGACGCTCCCACAACATGGTATGCCAGTGTCCAGGGAATTTTCTGCCTAGTGTTGTTCTTGTGTCCCTAGGATTTGAGCCACATTTTCAGGCCCAGAGCCCAAGTCACTGCCTAGAACTAAATGACACCTTCATAACAGAAAGATAACTAGGGAATGATGATACAAATGCAATTACTTGTACAAACCCTTGATTGGACCCCTACTAGCCATGACATGCGTTTTGTCAAACATGTCACAACTATGTAAGCTACAGGTGTAAACAATAGATCTAAGCATAGGGGTCTCATACTCTTTTGAGAATCACTAAGAAGAATTGATGCCTCAACACATTAGTTGCATTTTCAGCCATTAGGCCATAAATACATTGTTCATTCATTTACAAGTGAAAATTGGATAAGAGCCATACATAGCCACTATCATAATACATGTTGATAACCAGCATAATAGCAGCAAAAATACCAAGGAAACAATATCCATATGATCCACATATAAACCAATATAATACTCATAAAATAACAAGGATAAATAACATCATATTAATGATGCAAAGGCCAACTAGTTGTGGGACTTCCACGAACCACCCGAACATAGACATGGCTGAGCCAAAACTCTCTTCATCCAGTCACTCCCATGCCATATTCCAAGCATGAATGTGGGGTCTCATAAAACAAATCAATCAAAACCATCCAGGGCTTCTAGAGGCCAAACCAACTCAACCCATAAAAGAGTGATTCTACCTCATGGTCAGACATCAGAAAACCATCATCAAATTGGTCTCTACCCAAGCTTTCTAGGGCTCCAGAGTGTTTGTTCCAACCAAGGCTTCCAGGACTAGTAACTCAACCCATAGTTGTCACCAGGCTTCCAAAGTGTTTGTCCAACCAGGGCTTCAAGGAATAATAACTCAACCCACCAAGGGCTTCCAGAGCGTTTGTCCAACCAAGGCTTCTAGGACTAGTAACTCAACCCAAGCTATTACAGGGCTTCTAGATCATTTGTCCAACTAGGGCTTCGAGGAACTAGTAACTCAACCCAAGCTAAAGGAAACATGAGAACCACCCAGAAAAACAAAGAAATAAACCCACAACACCATGACTACCCAGGAAATGGCAAGGTTAGGCAAATCCACTGTCAATCTAGGCAATCCTCTATGCCAGTGAGATATCATGCCCAATAAACCACATGCATATCTCATGCATGCCAAAACCAGTGAGGAACATACATGCAACTCAATCCCTGCAAGAAAAACCCATTGTAGTTGTTGATCCTGATGTCCTCTTGCACTTTCCTTCTCTTCATTTTCCTTCTTGCTCCAAAACTCCAAGTATGCCACACTCTCTAAGAGTGCTCTAAGAAAACTATAAGTGTCCAAGAGTATGAGAGAGCTAGCTCCAAAACTGAACTAACAAAAGTCTATAAATTGATCCTCATAAGCCTTTTTATTAATGAGACCTCTATTTTCTTCATTTTCCATTATTTTCCTTCATTTTACTCCTCACATGCAGCCTATGACCTTTCACCTCCCTTTTCTCCTAATTTCCATTATTTTCATAAACAAATGCCAATAAATGCTACTTTGCCTTTCCAAAGCCTTTGTCATTGCCTTTGCCAATTTCCTTAGCCACTAATTAACCACAAGTGATCCCCATCACTATGTTTCTGCCCAACATTGAGCTTGGAATAAGTGACCCATCAACCGTGGTTATTATTTTACCTTTATTAACTTTTATTACATGGAATTTTCACGAGGGTTGTTACAAAACCCTCCCCCTTGGGGGAACACCATCCTCGGTGTTCAACAACACCTACAACCAACAAGACTACTATAAGCAAAACATACTGCCATGGAGCTTTATAAATTATCTCATTGCAGTATTTACAATTATCATCCTGCTGAGAAGCAAACCAACATGACAACATAACAAGTATAAAATCATAATGACATGACACCCATACTGCTTATTGGAGCTTTATAAGATAGTTCATGGTGATATTTACATCCATATATGTATGTACATATACCAAACATCACCAAAACATGTACCAAAAAAACATATATCAAAAAATCTACTCAACTAGCGAATAAGGAAGGATACATAGCCTGCATCTAATCTGTCATCTCCCATGTAGCTTCATCAGGAACAAAGTGCTTCCATTGCACCTTAACCTACTTGATTTCTCGGTTCCGTAGCATGAGGATCTTTCTCTACAAAATGCACTACGGTTCTGGCTGGAATTATCCTTCTGGCTCCACCTGTAATACATACCAGTCAATCACATGATCAACATCTTTAACATACTTCTTAAGCAATGACACATGGAAAAAATCATGTAATTTCATTTTCGGAGGTAGTGCAAGTCAGTAGGTTGTTGGCCCAATCCTCTCAATAATCTTGAAAGGTCCACAAAACCAGGCTACCATCTTGACCATGATCCAATCCGCAAGGAGATCTTCTTCGGTTTGATGTGCAAGTACACTTGTTCCCCAACCTAGAACTCCTTGAACAAGATATTCCAATCTACATAGCTCTTCTTCCATTCCTATGATGATTTCAAATTATTCTTGATTACCTGCATTTCTTGCTCCATGTTTGCCAACATGTCTGGTCAAATCAACACCATGTTAAATGTATCACTCCAACTAATAGGAGTAAAACAACCCTGCCCATACGATGCCTCAAACAAACTCATCCTCAGTGATTCCTGGTATCCATTGTTGTAAGCAAACTCTACCAGTGTAAGGTACTCTTCCCACTTCCATTTCTAATGCATCACACACATCCTCAACATGTACTCCAATATCTTTTTGACCCTCTCTATCTGTCCATCTATCAGCGGATTATAAGTTGTACTGAAGGCCAACTCTATGCCCAAACCTGCAAATAAATCATTCCAAAACATGGAAGTGAGATTTGCATCCCTATCTGACATAATATTCTTTGGAACTCCATGCAATCTGACCACGTCTTTGATGAAAACTTGTGTTGCATCACTAGCTGAGAATGTAGACTTCATTGGAATGAAATTTTCTACCTTGGTCAACCTGTCCACCACTACCATGATGGAATCGTGTTGTCTCACTGTCCTCGGAAAACCTGTGATAAAGTCCATGGAAATTACCTCTCATTTACACTCTAGAATCTTAATCAGTTGTATCAGTCCACATGGATGCTTACACTCTTCCTTTACCTATTGATAGTCCAAACACCTAGCCACAAACTCTATTACATCGCTTTTAAAATTCTTCCAATAATAGAATTTTTTCACTATTGTCAGTGTCCTCTGATAACCTGGGTGATGTTAGAGTCGGTCCTTACAGCCCTCCGTCAGAGATATTTTCACTTTTGCATATCATTCTTAGGTGTCTCGCTCGTTCCACTTCATTTCATTTCGCTAGGGGCATGCCATTGACTGACGAGGGGGTCTGGTTGTCTTGTGTTTCCTCATGCTTATCCCTGCAGGGTTAGTAAAAATTTCTCAAAAATCACCGAAGTACATGATCATTGCATTCATCATCATAAATGATTAGTTTCGTTAAAAAATATGTCTTTAGTCCTAGAGTCTAGGGTTTTCAGTCCTTTGCATACATGTAATAAAAGCCCGCAGGCCATGAGGTTGGTTTCAAAAGATTCTCATTTCATATTTTTTCTCAGAAAGCATTTGAAAACATTTTTAGTCCAAAACTCTGTTTTGGAACTAGAAATTGTCAAACTTCATTTTTTGTAATAATTGTATTTGTTTCATCACAAGAAGTTTCAGAGCAAGCCTCTGATCTTTTCCGAAGCCAAATGCCGGATCCCTGCAAAAACAACCAAATGTCATCAGTCCAAGATTCAGAAATATAATAAAAAGCCAAAGAACAAATATTATATTAAGTGATCAAAATGACAAAGTGCCAAACATTAGAAAAGTGGGTCATGAAGTAAATTTAAAATCAAAGTTGATTTTATGAGATATTTTGCAACTCATATAAAGCATTGGAGACAATTCATTTTCACCAATTCTCAAAGCAGAGGTCAAAGTGCAGATTACAAGGGCGAAAAATCGGTTTTCAGAGCTGTGGAACGGAGTTGGAGCTGCGCGCTACCCATACAGGAGGCGCGCTACCCATATAAGGGGCGCTACGCACTTGGCCTCCCCTGCCTTTGCAAAATAACACAGGCGCTACGCACTTGCTGTGCGCTACGCGTTGGGTAGGCGCGCTACGCATACAGTCACAGCGCCAACAAATTTCTGCTATTGCGTCCGGATCCTTGCCAAATCGACTTCAACAGCTTGCAAGTAGGTTTTTAATGGCTGCTCAGTAAATTTTGAAAATGATTGTGGTGTGTTTAAAGTGGGGAATTAATGTGTTGGGTGTAGAGAGGTGAAACCCTATGCTCATGGCAGATTCATTCCTTAGGGTTTTAAAAACATGTTGGTGACTTTGTGAAGATTTTCCCAACTTGTATGGTTGATATAGGTACCTACGCATCTATTGTCAAAGTGTCACTGCCCTCACGCTTTCATCATTGCCACTGTATTACCACTGTCATTTCCATTGTTCATTATGGTCATTATCACGTTGTTTTCCCATTCTCCATTGATAAAATACAGTCCCATACTCATTTTCCCCTTTGACAAATTTTAGCCAGCATTACAAAGGCTGCACATTACACTTTTTGCTCATTTGTCAAAATTTCCTTGTGATCAAAGCAGTGACTGTTTTATGCCAATCCACTTAAACAGAGTTATTACCATTGTGGCTTGTTTCCTATGATGCTTTGGTACATATGTAATATGTTTGGGTTTTGAGCATACATTGAACTTTTGATTTCACCACACCTATATCAACATACATATTGCAGACATCTTGTTTTTAAAGCCATGTCAGACACAGATTCAGTTTATGAGCAGGAGTATGACAGTGATTACACAATAGAGGGTAATGTGCCACGGAGGTCTCACAGAGGTGGCAAAGGTGGTAGGCATCTCAGGGAAGAGCCTACTTCTTTGGTTCAATTGCATGCTTGCTCGCTTGCAATGGATTGTTTTCACTATCAGTCATGCTACCACTATTGTGAGTTAATTTCACAAATCCAGCATCATCGTGAACTAGCTCGTTTGTTTGTTCTACATTTACATGATGGCCGTGTAAACCTCGCCGGAGTAGATTTCATTCTGTCACCAGAAACTATTGCACAAGCCACTGGGATACCAAATATTGGAGAAAAATGGAATAAACGTCAGCAGTTAGAGAAATCCTACTATGAGCCATACATCAAACCTGGGTATATGAGGCACCTGAGCAGGGTTTTTCCTTTCAAATTCCTGAATGATGAGTTTGCACCTTTGATGAAACTCATCATTCGGTATTTCAGTTGTGAGGGCAGATTCTCGCGTCTTTATGCGTACCATGTCCGTTTGTTGATGCATTTCACAAGGGTACGTATGATGAACATTCCATACTTCATGTATCGCAACATAGAGAGGATGGTGATTTTTGTACAGAAGAAGACCCCAGCACAGCAACATAGAAGTATTTATCATTACGCGCTGATCAAGATTGTAGTGGTTCATCAGTTGGCACAGCAGGGCATTACTTGGGAGGATTTTATTTCTCGTGACTTTTTCACAGCGCCACAGCCACCTCCAGAGATATTTCATGATGAGGGAGAGCCTTCACATCAGCTTGACATTCCTGAGACCGAGCATATCAATGCTCCAGTGTATGTGACATATCAGCGAGGCCACAGGGCCTTATTTGCAGCTACACGACGAGTACTATCTCCACATGGCGTGGAAGGGGTCTCACCTTCTTCTTCAGTACAGGTACAGGTACAGGTTCAGGACAGAGGCAAGAGGTCAATACATGAGGAGGGCCATTCAGGAGGTCATGATATTGATGTTACATTTAGTGATGTGGATAGGAGCTCTCCTAGCTCGAAACTGAAAGAGATCATCCAAGAGCAGAAGGTTGAGATTGACAGCTTGAATGAGAAGTTACTGAAGGTAGAATGTCTGATCAAATATTTGGAGCAGCGCAATAAGCAGCTAGAGGACCAGCACACACTTATAGAGCTGCGACAAATCCGTGAAGACCGAAAGTTGGCCCGAAAAAGACCTGGTGATTTGACACCTTTTGAGCGGCAATTTTGGCTTGAGAAAGTCAATCGACATCTGGAGGAGTTGTTGGTGAAGGCCAATAGAGACAAAGACATGCTCCGTCACATGAAACATCATTATTGGGCTCGCATGCATGTCGGCAAAGCAAAAATGAAGATTTTGAAAAGGAGGTTGAGTAGAGCACTAAAACGGCGAAAGAGGCCGGATCCACTTCGAGTTTTGGCCGAGGCTTCACTGGCTGGGCATGATACATGATGGAGGGTCTTCGCTCCGAATTTGAGCAAATTCGGAGAAATTTTTGTCATTTTGAAATTTTTTGGTCCCAAAACAGATTTTTCAGCTATACGAGTAGTGCGTCGACGTGCTCGCTTTTGATTAGGACACTTGCTGGAGGGAAAATTTATATTTTTGGGTTTTTCATGGTAAGTTATGCATGCTCAAGTATTTCCGAAGCATTTCATCAAGTTCTAGATCAACAAAAGGCCCAAAAACACCATGAAAACCACCTTGCTGCCACCTTTTGCACCAGCAGGAAGTACTTCTGGGAGAATGAAATTTTGAAGGGGAAAATGAGCTCCAAATTGGGAAATTCCACTTGGGCTGGATAGCAGACATCCAGGGCTTTCCAACCAGCTATTGTGAGCTTGATTTCGATGTCGGGAAGTGCCCCAAAAACAGGCTGAAAGGCGTGCTACGCATAGAGATCAGGGCACTACGCATAGAGGTTTTTGGTCAAATTTTCATCCTCCAGCTCAGGAATTCGGCCAGTTTTCACCAGTTTCACCTCTTGATGTGATTTTTGACCCAGCTTGATATAATTTGATGTACATGATGTAAACTTGGCACTTATTTACCATATTCTAGATGATTCATTCATAAAATAGCAAAAATTTAATGTAATGAATCAGTTTCCTTCTTTTTAAAGGCAAGTTGTTTTGGTCACCTAGATTCTTGCTCCATGTTTAGAATTTGTTCAAACTGCTCCTAGAAGGAGGAGCTTGACCCCTAGAGGTTAGGGAATGGGTTGGCTTGATCTATATATGTAAAGTTTCAGTCAGCAGCAAGGGTTGGACTCTTGGGAAGATTTTGGCACACTATTGTACATATTTTTCATATTTTAGCTAAGGAAAGATCAGAGGTTTTGCAGCACATGTTGGGATTCTTGTGGCTTTCAGTTCTTGATGGTGTTATCTCTCAGTTTATTGTAAGTTTATTCATGTTTAATTTATGCCATTCCCTTCTTATGCTTCTGAAACTAAATGAATGAGTAAATGAGGTTGAATACATTGTTTACAATGCTCTGCCTTTAAATTTGTTGAGTTTTACATGTTTTCGCCAGTTTGGAGAGGATCCATGTTCTCCCTTGCCCTGTTCAGCTCCTTGTCATTCTGATCCATCCATACACCTGATCAAAGGCATCAAGACTACTGCCTACCTCGCCCCAACTCGAATTCTGCAAAGATCTGGCCTTATCCCTGGACCCAAAGTTGTTTTTCCCGTTTCTCGAACAAAAAACCCAAAAATCTAAATCAAACGTTCCTATCTCTTTACTAGCCTAGAATCCGTATTAATTTTGAGTCATCTCAGCCCTTTTGAAGACCTTTTGCCGAGATAGACTCGGAGAGAGCCCTCTCCTGTCCTCGTAGGGCTAGCTACGAGGCTGAGCGTGGTTTGATGTGGCCTCGAGTTTTGCCTTCCTCAGCCTGAGGCATACTTGAGCGCTAACAGGTGACTCGAATATGGTTTTGCATGAAACTCCCTCAAGATCACCTTCTTGAGCTCTCTGTTATCTGACACATATATCTTGTCTCTAAATCCAACTAATTCGTCTATCATGAGATGATAGTCCACATCCTGTGCACCTGCATCTGTACCTCTACCTATACCACTTCATGTACCTGTACCTATACCACTAATTGTACCTATACCACCACCTATACCTGTACCTATACCACCAACTATATTCTACTGCAACCTGTGCACAATCTCCATATACCTGACATCTTGTTGACCTGCCTGCAACATCCTATAATTTAAGCCTGTCCCATAGGAGCTCATAGCTGCTAAGTGATTTACTTATATCCGCTTGCAAAGAGCATATGCTACCCTATTCTCTTTACCTTTTATATACTTAATCTCAAAGTTGAACTCACTGATCGTGGCCAACCATCGATCCTGTATGCCATTCAAATTTGATTGTTCAAATAGATATCACAAACCACTATGATCACTCATAAATGTAGACCTCCTACCCAGAAGATAGTGTCTCCACATCTTCAATGCATGTATAATCACTGCCAACTCAAGTTCATGTGTGGGATATTCTTTCTCGTGCTCATTTATCTTTCGTGACTCATAGCATACCACTTGTCCATCCTGCATAAGGAATCCACCAAGTCCTCTCTTGCAACAATTTGTACATACTACAAAGTATTTGTCTGGATCTGCAATATTTAACATTGGTGCATGTGTCAACAACTTCTTGAGCTGCTCAAAACTAACCACACACTCTTCTTTCCATTCAAACTTCTTACCTTTCCTCTGCAATGATGTGATAGGATAAGTAATTTGCGAGAAGTTCCTGATGAACCTCTTGTAATAACCTTCTAACCCCATGAAATATCTCACCTCATCCACATTCCTAGGAGTTTCCCACTCCATGATAGCTCTTACCTTTTATCGGTCCACCATTATGACATCCTTGGAAATAACATGCCCCAAGTAATGTACCTCAATCTGAAAGAAATTGCACTTTCTGAGCTTAGCATACAACTAATGCTCTATCAACAATCTCAACACTATGTTTAAATGCTTGACGTGCTCTTCTTCATTTTTAAAATATACCAATATATCATCAATGAAAATAATAACAAACTTATGAAAATAAGGACACAACACACTATTCATCAAGCACATAAAGGTTGTTGGAGCATTAGCTAAACCGAATGGAACTACAACAAACTCATAATGCCCATACCTGGTCTAGATATCTATCTTGTACATGTCCTCTTCTTTAATGTGTACCTGATGATATCAAGATCTCATATCAATCTTCGAGTACATTGTTGCTTCCTTTAGCTGATCAAACAAGTCATCAATCCTCGGTAATAGATACATGTTCTTAATGGTCACTTTGTTCAATTGTCTGTAGTCCATGCATAGCCTGAGAGTACCATCCTTCTTCTTCACAAATAATATTGGTGCGCCCCATGGCGATACACTTGGACTAATGCATCCCTTGTCCAACACTTCCTTCAATTGCAGCTTCAACTCTACCAACTTAGGTGTACTCATCCTGTAAGGTGCCTTTTATGTTGGAGCTACCCCTAGCACCAACTCAATAGAAAATTCTACCTTCCTGTAAGGTGGAAACTCTGAAATTTCCTTAGGAAATACATCCTGAAATTGTTGTAGAACTAGGTACCTGCTCAAAACATATGCATCCTCAACTTCCTTACCTTTGTCACTAGAAATATGCACTGCAAATAACACACATCCTTTCTTGTGACTATGATTTGCTTACATATTTTTCACCATCCTAACTGATTTTGCTTTCTTCTTACCTCGCAAAACTCTTGGTTCTCCATTTTCATCCAAGCACTCAATAGATTTGTCATAAAAATCCACCTTGGTTCTATGAAGGTACAAAAAATCCATTCCCAACAACATATTGTATGATCCTAGTGGTAATACATTCAAATGTGTTGTTGTAGGCATACCATTCAACTCAAATGCACAAGCTCTTACCCGCTGATGAACTCACTTCTTTGTACATGTAGCCAACTGCACTACCCAAGATTCTACATGCACTTCTTTATTCAAGCCACACCTATCCACGAAGTCAAGACTAACATAGTTATAATTAGATCCAGGGTCAATGAAAATAGAAAGAAATTGATAAAAAAGCTTATCGTCCATCTCATGATAGATGCATGATGGTCTGCATGCCTGTTATCGAGCGCTGCATAGATACAAGGAATGCTCTGACCAACATCCCCAACAGTCTGCACCTCTTGTGCACTATATATCTCAGTCCTGCCACCCTAATCTGCATACAATCTCTCCTGCGATGATCCTTTCCACAAGTCCAACACTTTATAGGCTTCCAGCCTACATCCTTGTTTTGCTCCGCAAATCGAAATCCCTGTCCTTTATCAAATGCATTGAACTTCTTAGATGGTGTTAAATTCTCTTTATTACTTTCATCCTGAGGTCTTGCAACTTCTTATCCCATTTAATTTCTTTTTTCCCTGCATTACCATTCGAGTGCGACTTAGTATCAAATATGTGCTTTGATTTCTCATTGAAATGCTTTAGCTTTCGGATGGCCTCTTCCAATGATCTAGGCTCATCAAACTCAATCTTGTCTTTGAATGCAATCAGAAATCCACTAATGAATCTCTAAATCTTGGCCTTCTCCTCATTAAGTTAAGGCACATACCTCAACAGCTCCAAGAACCTACTAGTGTACTCCTCATCTGTCATTGATCCCATCTTTAGCTCATAGAATTATTTTGCCCTGTCATCAATGTATCTCTCTAATAGATACTTCTTCTTGAATACTTTATTGAACTCACTCCAAGTCAAGTCCTCCTCATGAATACCTTTGACATTATTCACATATTCCCACCAAATATTCACTTTACCTTTGAGACTGAATGTAGATATTATGGCTTTCGTGTTCTTTGAATAATCATGCAACCTGAAGAACTTCCTCATACCAAGAAAACATACCTCTACGTCCTGTGATTTGTTCATCTCTCCATGAAATGTAGGTGGATTTTCTTTCTTAAACTCATCCCCCAAATATCCCTTATCACTCCTCTTATAAGGATGATAACAATGACGATCATAGTGCCTATCTGAACTAGAACTATAGTAGTACCTGTGTCCATCCCCTCTCCTATCCGGAGTATTAAAAAACATTCCATCTCTCACTGTGTCATCTCTATCCGACTTGTGACCACCATGATACCTAATGCCATATGCCCCATTAGTTTTGTCCTCCTACTCATGGTTGATCTGAAGTGGTCCCTGTCATTGCAATTATGACAAACTCTAAAGTATCACTGCATTTACCTCTTCTTGTTTCTCTTGTTCCTGTATGATTATGTCATTGTCTACCTTACAACTCCTTATTTCTACCTTTAAGCTTCTCGGTGTGTCTAGAAAATCAGAAGAGTGCTCAACACCACGTTACTCATCTAATCCCCAGGGAGAGTCTCGAGAACTATAGTCTACCATATTGCTAGTCATCTTTGATATTTCTTCCTGTAAGGTATATCATGTTAGCTAAACCAAATCACAATAAACCAATGTACCTTAGCATAATTCAGGGAGGATACCTCATTTTCAAAATCAACAAATCAGTGTAATACATGTATAACATAATCATGACAACATACATAAATATAACACATAAGCATATAAGCATATAACCATCATTCTAACTAGAGTCTAGTCATCAAAGCGTGACCATGTCAACTACACATACCATAACCTCATGCATGACAAAAACCACCACCATTGTACACTTGACCACATGTGAATACTAACGAGCATAAGCAATGCATAATCAACCATACACTCATGACGACACACTCCACAACAATGCCATCAACCTTCACATGGTGACATCACTACAACCATGACCAATACCATACAAATGCAACAATCACATGGTCTTACAACACAAGAAACACATATGCAACCGACATGAATGCATGACCGCCACACAACCCATCCAGTCTTAGGGGTGAACCATGCTTTGATACCACTCTGTAACACCCTCCTCCCACATCTACCCAAGTAATCAGCCAACTAGGGTGAATATGTGATGAGAAGCTACTATGATATGATTCAACCTCCTAAGTCACCTTAAGGAAGTGGAACTGGTGGAAACACACCATACAGACCTTCCACATCGGCAACAAGACTCCCAGGAACCATCCCAACCTCTCATGTAACCATCCCCGGGGTCCCACTAATTTTTTAGACCATTAGACTCCTAGAAACTCCCTTGATATGGGCATGCATGCATCCAAAAGGATCTGGATGCTCCCACAACATCGTATGCCAGTGTCTAGGAACTTTTCTGCACCTGTTGTGCCTACTTCCCTAGGATTTGAGACACATTTTCATGCCCAAATCCTATGTCACTGCCCAAAACTAAATGACACCCTCAGAACATAAAGATAACAATGGAATGATGATACAAATGCAATTACTTGTACAAGCCCTTGATTGGACCCCTACTAGCCATGACAGGAATTTCGTCAAACATGTCATAACTATGTAATCTACAGGTGTAAACAACAGATCTAAGCATAGGAGTGTCATACTCATTTGAGAATCACTAAGAAGCATTGATGCCTCAGCACATTAGTTGTAGTATCATCCGTTAGGCCATAGATACATTGTTCATTCATTTACAAGTAAAAACATGATGAGATCCATACATATCCATTGTCATAATACATGCGCATAACCAACATATAGCAACATAAATACCAAGGAAACAACAACCATATGATCCACATATAAAACAGTACAATACTCATTAAATAACAAGGATAAATAACCTCATAGTAATGATGCAAAGGCCAACCAGTTCTGGGACTTCCATAAACCACCCGATTGTAGACATGGCTGAGCCAAAACTCTCTTCAACCAGCCAAACCTGTGCCATATTCCAATCATGAATGTGGTATCTCTTAAAACACATCAATCAAAACCATCGAGGGCTTCTAGAGGCCAAACCACCTCAACCCATAAAACAGTCATTCCACCTCATGGTCGTACATCACAAAACATCATCACATTGGTTTCTACCCAAGCCTTCCAGGGCTCCAAAGCATTTTCTCCAACCAGGGCTTACAGGACTAGTAACTCAACCCATAACTATCATTTAGCTTGCAGAGTGTTTTTCCAACTACGGCTTCCAGGACTAGTAACTCAATCCACCAAGGGCTTCTAGAGCGTTTTTCCATCCAAGGCTTCCAAGACTAGTAATGCAACACAAGTTGTTTACATGGCTTCTAGAGTGTTTGTCCAACCAGGGGTTCAAGGAACTAGTAACTCAACCCAAGCTAAAGGAAACATGAGAACCAACCAGCAAAAAAAAAAAAAAAACAACCCACAACACCATGGTTATCCAGGAAATGGCAAGGCTAGGCAAATCCACTGTCAATCCAGGCAATCTCCATGCCAGTGACAGATCATGACCAATAAACCACATGCATATACCATGCATGCCAAAACCAGTGAGGAAAGAATACATGCAACTCGGTACCTGTAAGAAAAACTCATTGTAGTTGTTGATCCCGATGTCCTCTTGCACTTTCCTGCTCTTCCTTTGCCTTCTTTCTCCAAAACTTCAAGTATTCCACACTCTCCAAGAGTGCTCCAGTAAAACTCTAAGTTTCCAAGAGTATGAGAGAGAGAGCTCCAAAATAAAACTAACAAAAGTCTGTGAATTGATCATCATAAGCCTTTTTATTAATGAGGTCTTTATTTTCTTCAGTTTCCATTATTTTCCTTCATTTTCCTCCTCACATGCAACCGGTGACCTTTCACCTCCCTTTTCTCCTAATTTCCATTATTTTCATAAATAAATGTCAATAAATGCCACTTTGCCTTTCCAAAGCCTTTGTCATTTCCTTTGCCAATTTCCTTAGCCATTAATTAACCACAAGTAATCGCTGTCACTATGTTTATGCCCAACATTCAGCTTGCAATAAGTGTCCCATCAACCATGGTTATTATTTTTCCTTTATTAACTTACATGGAATTTTCACCAGGGTTGTTACATCAACATATAACATAAGTTATTATAGACATAAACCTTGAACAAGCAAGTAATATGACATTGTGAAACACTGATTGTAATGTATAAAAGGAGACCTTCACAAGCGGGAGACAAGAGTGAGTCTTTGGAAGGAAGTAATAGTACTAACCTAAGAGAGACAGATGAGAGCATGGAAATATTCGTTAGCAAAATAGTTCACATAAAGATTATCGAAGCGAAGACAACACACATTCAACAAGATAAGTACCAAATCCATCGAAATAGTTCAATTTCTCCAATACATATGAACACAACATATATCGTAAACATCCCAAGAATAGTCCTAAAACATTTGTGATACATGCATGAAAATATGTTGGCTCATTGAATTTAAATTAGGTGAAATATCCAAGTACACAGTTACAATGATGAGGCACTAGTTCTAGTAGTGTAACATTAGGTCACTTCTTCCTTCTCCAAAGAATAGTTTTCTCTCCTATACCAAGTGGAGAAGCCAAGACTAGATCTCCAAAGCTTAAGCCTCCCAAAAGTCTTTTACTTGAGTTATGAGGTTGTTTTTATAACGAGTGGAATGACCTTTCATATCCCCTTGACTCTTGAGTTGCCCTCATGACTCTTGGACTTCTATTATGACCTTTGGGCTTCTATGAAACTATTGAACTTCTAAATGACTTTTAGAATTCTCTATATGAATTTTGGACTTCTATACAACTCTTTTTTCCATATACGTCTATGTGAATATTCATATTCCACGTGACTCTTGGACTTCCAGACACTACATTTTCTCCTTTTCTTTGAAAATACATCATTACATTCCACGTGATTATGTGGCATGACATATGGACACATATTGACCATTATGATGATACTTGTGCAAGTTACAACTTGACAATGATGATATTGCCTTCATGCTTACGCGGTGATGCCAAGTTGTCTTCCTAGATACTAAATCTTGCATTCTTGATGGTAGATTTTATCTATGCTTCATCTTCATGAAAGATCCACTTTTTTTCTTATCTTCACCCTCCAAAGGGTCTTGGATGAGCTTTGGGTTCCTCTGAGTCATCATGCAATGTCTTCTTTCTGTCTTGGTCCATGATATGTTTCATGTCTCCATGATAGCTTTGTTTTGTTCTTTTTCTTTGTGGGTGTTTCTTTATGCTTTTCTCCTTGATATTTTCTTTAAGCATCACCTTTTCATGCTAGGAAGGTACTCTTTCCAATGAAAATAATTCATGACAAAGTGAAATCAGTCTTAAAAACATCTATTCTATCACTACCTCGCTCGTGTAATGATCAACTCATGATAGGCCTGTGAGAGGGTTAAAAGAAGGAGGCTTGATTAGGAGGGTGCAATCAAACTTGATAGAGGCTTAGGAATGCTCCATTATTCATTTTTACTGTGTTCAAGGTAGTGAAAGGTCAAGGCTCACAAGAGGCCTTCATGGTGCACTTGTGCACTCAATCAAGAGAGAGAGAGTGAGAGAGATAAAACTCAAGGATGCAGGGTGCAGGTTTGAAGCATGAAGGAGAACCATTTGTTGGTTTAGAGTGCACTTGTGTGATCAAGGGAAAAAGAAGGGTGCAGCGGCACACATCAAAGGAATAAAGGATTAGGCTTCAGGCCTTCCCAGTATGCTTATGTGCTCAAGAGGAACTAGGAGGGTGCAGTTCTTCAACTCGAAGGAGTGCACTCAAGTGAAGTCTTCAGGCTTCGTGACTACGCCATGCACCCTAAGGGAAGAGGGAAGGATGCAAGCTTTCTACTTCAAGAGTGTTTCAAGTGCCCTAATGGAAGGATGAAGTCTTTTCACTTAGTGAGTGCGTCATGTGCCCTAAGGGAAGGATGAATGCTTTGTTCTTCAAGAGTGCACCATGCACCCTAAGGCTTCATGGTTCGTGAGTGCACCATGCGCCCTAAAGCTTCATTCTTTGTGAGTGCACCATGTACTTTTTAAGAGATAGAGTATCATTACTTCTCCAAAGTGCACTTTTTTGTTCCAAATTGCACTTCTTTGTTCTGAAGTGTGCTTCGTTCTTTCAAATTGTGCTTCATTTTTCTAAAGTGCACTTAGGCTTGATAGGGCATAGTTCTCTCCAACAATGGCTTCTTGTTCATCTAAAAATCAATTTTCACTCAAGGAGGCAACAAAAGGCTAGGTCACTTATCCTAGGAAGTACTAATGCACTATGAGAGGGAGGATACTTTGGAAAAGACTTAGTTCCCAAGTATGGGAGAAAAAGATATGTCAATGAGGCTCATGAATAAGTTGCGCTCATCACCCAGTTAGATATTTGATGCCTTTACAACTTACACTAAGAAGGAGGGAAACATAAATACAAAACTTTCAAAATTCAAACAATATTGAAAGTGACACACTCTAGAGTGAAGATAACATAAAAAAGACACTTATTCAAGTGAAATCGAGCAAAAGTGACAATTGTGAACATAAAAGAAACACTTGTGAAAGCAACAATGCACAAAAAGAATAGTGAAGAAAATTGACTGAAATAGAAGTACAATCACAACCAAAGTGAGGGGGACTATCAATGAAATGAGCACACTAAAATTTGAAATTAGTTGAACATTGCACAAGAACTTTCTCGAAGGGCAGTGCTTTGCTTATTCGAGCTTGCATACAAGGAGTGTGCTTATGAATTCATTAGGATTGTGCATATGTGAGCAAGTGACTTTGAAAAGTAGAACCTTATAAGAAGAATACTTGAGAACAAAACACAAACCAACCATGAAGTGACCATTAGACGATAGTTCGTAGAATCCTTAGGAGCCTCCAAAATTCACGTGTAGGAAACTTTTTGGAGGGTGTTGATAACAACGTCAACACTTGGTGACACAATGGTAGAACTCCAACTTCTTTGTTTAGGTTTAATCCTCTAAGTGAAAGGTCTCAGTATTTTAGGAAGTATTGATTCATCTTGTGGATTACCTTAACTTCCCTACTTAACTCGATTAAAGATATAGTTCCCTCAATTCTCTTACTCAGTTAAACATATCTCAAGGCTTTCCAAATCACAATTGTTTCGATCTAGGAAAGGGTAATATATAACTGCGAGTTTAAGATAATCAAAGTATGAGTTTTCATCTCTGGTGTTTCTTCACTGCCACCGAGCGTGGAGAATACCTTAGCGGAGTCACTACAAGAACACAAGCATTGCTTCGCTGCCAGTGAGCTTGAACAATACCCCGTCGAATTTGCTTATTTCACCTCTCTATGTAGGAAACCTTTCTCTTCTTTCACCCTTTATCTATTTTATTTATAAAACTGTGCTTATACACTTATTTATTTCATGAGTGGAAGAGTGATCTTGACACATTAAGAGCAGGAGAGGTTGTTCCTTCAAATAAGGTGATATAGACATTTTATATTGGTTTTCTTACTAATTTATTTTCCCCTTACCTTTATCTACTTGATTGGATCAGCAAGAAAAAAAAAACACTATTTACATACAATGTCGAGTTTGAGGAATGAAGATAAGAGAATAGATATGGGCTTTATTCTTCGACCAAAGGCTTTCTTTTCGAGTGGATTGTATTTTCCATTTAGAAATCACTAACTTCAAATATATGTAGACCTAGAATAGAGAAAAGGTAACAGAATAGCTAAGCATTGTTTGCCATCACAATTTCCCTTTTCAAGTTTGCCACATTGTCTTTTGAGATAAACAAGAGCATCTTTCATGCAAAGTCTTATTGAACAAAATGACAAAAGAAAATACAGGACAAAACAACGAAACAAAACCAAAAGAACAAAGCAAATGTAGACAGGACATAAAAACAACGTGTAGGATATATAATAAGGAAAAAACCAAATGGAGAGACTTGATAGAGAGTAGGATAGAGGGTGGATGCAATGCAAGGGAAACTAAATGCAACTAAGCCTACTCCTAACCTAACTAGCTAGAAGGTCCGGGCTAAGTGTAATGATATTTCCAATGAAGCCATTGTAATAAGTCTCGACCTGCAAACACAAAGATATGAGAAATTCCAACCGATATATGATAATGTGCAACATAAATGATAGAATCTTGTAAATCTTGCACAAAACATTGAATTTAAAAGAATAAATATGCGTCATATCACTTGACTTTACCCAACCTGCCACCTTGCCTTCACGATGAGAACCGTAATCAAACAAACCTTGATGGCTCCCTGTGAATGTACCTGTACTTATATTATCTTGCTTAACACACATCAAGAGAGATCAAAAATTGCTTTTATAAAATTGGCTTTCTAATTAAGATGCTTCTAACTGATAATAGATTGGATCATGAAACTCAAAACATTTCTCTTGAAGATCCTAGAACCCTTGAAAAGATAATTTCTCAATTAACGGCATGGAATTAGGATGAGAATATTGTAAGGGAAAGTGAATTTGATCATATTCAGAACGCTTTTTAAGATAGTGAGGACCTAACATAACCATCAGTGAAGGTTAAGTGCCTCAACTACTTGAAAAGTGTCTAAATATTGAGATGATAAACCATAAAGATCAGCTAATGTAAAACAACCATCATTAGGTACACTAGTGGGAAAATGATCAATTGAATGACAGATGTTAGAATAAGAACCATGATCAGATGGGTTGGTTAAGGTACAATATTCTTAGTTAGGAGACAATAAATATAGATAAGTTTGAACAAGTTTTCACATTCTTTGAAAAATAGAATCATCTTCCTCATATGTTGAATGTGACAAACAATCCACTTGTGACTAGTTACAAACTAGACTTGCATCATAATCATTAAAAACGAATGTTAATATGGTAAACCCATGAAACCAATTGAGATGTAGTGGATGAAAAAGAGGAAATTGATTTAGAAAATAACACAAGCATTCATTGACACTCAAGAGGAGATATGGTACCATGAAGAAAATGATTAGCATTAGAATATTCACAAGAAAGATTAGGAGCTAATTATTTTCAAAAGAATGTGATAGGTATGAATCCTTCAGCCAATGATAATCTTTAGAATGATAAACTTCACAACTTTGTACATTCATGAAAGCTATGCATTCTAAACTAGAATTTGAAATAAGAGATTTACATGAAGAATGATCAATTGAAACATAATTCTTAAACTGGCCAGAGATAAAACCTTGAAAGCTTGAAAAGTTATATCTGAAATACCACACTACTTTCAAGGAGAAATTTATATTCAGTGAAACCGTGCAAAGGAAATAATTATGCAAGAGTATCCAAATTTGATTTGGTTTGGGTGCTTTACCTGATTCACGAGGACTTGACATAACCATCAACGGAAGTTGAAGTTCCTCGACTTCCTCGAGGGTCCTAGAACTTTCAAGAATTATATAATTGCATTTAAAAAATTTAATGAAATCATGCATGGTGTGGATATCTACCATCAATTACTTCAACAAGATCACTACTATCGAAATGGTAACCATCTGTATCATTGATTTGATCAGAATTTACATCTTCAACCCAAGTAATAAGATTCTTCTAATTGAACATCCAAGGATGGATAGATTGGGAAAATCTCATGAGTAACCTGAACTAAAGAATTATCTTCATGCAAGGATGGAAATGATAAGGAATGGAATGGATATTCCATGATTTCATTACCTTCCTTTTTATCATGAATGACCTCCCTTCCTTGTGTCAATTCAAAATCAAACTCATTAGAGGGTGAACTTGAAAAGAATGGAGTATATGCATTACAAAAAGCAAAACACAAGGGATAATGAGGTGAAGTGGAAGTTTAAATAAGATCATCTTCTTTAAATGAATCTAATTTGAGGTCTGAATACTCCAAAACCAAATCTTCTTCAAAAACCAAAAGATCAATCGTTGTTTGTGCTTTGAACTTCAAAAAGCTCGAAATCATGCGTTGCCCATTGTTTTGGATGACTAAGATACACTCGGTCCTTGGGACATCATGTGTTCTTGACTTGTCAAGGCTCATGGCCCATAGCTCATCTGTACATGGACCATTTGGCATGATGGTACTACTGCTACTACCGTTGTTGCTACTACTGCTACTATCAAAAAAACAAACTGTACAAATTTCATTATCATCAATTGGGTGAGGAAGGAGTCCCAACTACTTTTCTGATGAGGTTGGAGTTGGCCATGCAGGATAACAATCCAATGTATTTTCCAGGAGGCAATTGCCAAACATAAGTTCTGCGAAGGCCAACGATTCCTCTCACCGTTAAGGGGAGTGACAAAATGTTTCATATACCTCTTGAATAACACCTGGATTTGGTTGCATCTGCCATTGTACAAAAGCCACATGTGAGACCAGTCTGTAGCAAAATATCCATATAGCTTGTTGGACCAATCTTTGTTGAGTAGCAGGCCATATGCTTCCGTTATGTCCACAAAAACTATGTTGATGCATTGGTGAACTCGACTGTCATGGGATAGTCGGATGATCACATCTCGAAGTTCACCCATGGCTGGTACTGATGTTCTATCAAGTTGGATGATTCTTGCGGATGTTTCGCTCCATCGTGCATTGATCTTCTTAGCAATGGAGAGTGGCATGACGTTGGCTGCCGTGCTAGATTCAACCAAGAAATTGTGAACATTGTAGTTGAAAACTTTGAATGAAAGAAGGAATGGGGGCCAACTTGAGTTTGCTTCTTCCATCTGGAGTGTATTGAGAACTGTAGATAGTGACCCGGGAGGTGTTCTTGCTCCCTTACTAGTGGAGGTTGTATTGCCCACTGTTGTTTGTCCCAATGCACGCAACAGCATATCTCGCTGCCTCTGGACTTTGGCTAACTTGAACAAACTGATGTTTGTCCAAGTTTTTTTCATGTCGTCAACTATGTTGTAGTCTAGAGGTGGTAGACTCACCGAGGTGTCCGGGGTGGAATGGATGTTCATGTTTTCCGACAGAGTGTTCTGCAACTTGTTGCTCATGGATGTATTGTTATCCACCGTTGTCTTCCCGGACATGCTTTGTGTTTGTTTCTTCGAGGCATCCGGTGGAGTGGCCTTCTTTATTAGCTACCTCACTTTCTCTTACATTTCCCCAAGTGTAGGGGGAGTCCCTTTACTCCTAAGGTTGTAATGATCCTTTTGCTTTTTGGGTTGCTTCTCGGTGTTCACCTTCGAGAATACTTGCAAGCACTTATAAGCATTCACCACATGCCCATAACTTGGTGTTTCATCAAGTGCAACCTCTTCGCTATCATCAGTGTCTTCCGACTACTCCTGCATATCGCCTTCCGCATCAAGTGTATGATTGCAGACTGAGGTAACGACTTGCATCCAATCTGAGCAAGAGTTATCGGGGTGGAACTCTTCATGGAACGAACATAAATTAGGACCTGCACAATGCTCAAGTTGGAACATAAGCTTCTGTGCAAATTTGGAAGCGAACCGGTTTGTGCTTGATAAGCTAGTTGATGAACTACTTTCCTGTCTCTGTCTAGGTGGAAGGCTACTTGCGAATGTGTTCATTTTCCGTTGCTTGAGTTCGTACATTTCGGTGACCAAGTTCTTGACAAGGCAAGTGAGGGTCTCAATATCAGTTGCTTCCTTGTCTCTACCCTTTCTCATTGTTGCTTGGGGCTTTCTACTCGCATCCTTGGAGTCTTTCGTTGATTCGTCATCCTTGATGACTCCAATTGCGCGCAAGTCTTTTTCAACAGCAATAGCCTCTTCACAGCTTTCTAAAAGTGTTGGCTTTACAACTCGCTTGACGAACTGCGCAATGGTGGTTGGCAGTGTAGACGTGTAATAGTCAACAGTGATGGAGTCATGAGGTTTAGTGTCTGCTGCAAATTTGTTCAAAATATGCATAAACCTCTTATTGAAGTCTTTCACTTTCTCTTTTCCCTCCATCCTGAGGCTTCCCAATTCCTTGAGCAGCATGGCTAGGGTCTTGTCATCAACAAACTTTTTGAGGAACATACATTTGAAAGAACCCTAGTTTTGTATGGAGTTGGGTGGAAGGTTATGATACCAAGCAGTTGTGTGACCGTCCAAGGTACATGGGAACAATCTACATGCTATGTCATCATAACGTACCTCAAGGGTCTGCAGCTATAGGTAGAAGTTGTCTAAGTGGTCTTCTACCTTCACCACATTGTCAGGGTTGAACTTGATGTTCATCCTCTCTGCTTGCTTCGGCATCTTGTGCAGAACAGCCAGGAGGGCCAATGGTCCCCGAGTCATCCATTCAAGATTTGGGTCAGCCATCTCTTCGTCTTCTTCCTCTCCTTCGTAGTGTGATGGTTTCAGATCTGAGTCTGTCGGTTCGTCTCCACCTCCACCTCCTCCGCTGCCTTCCCCTCCGCCTCCTATACCAGAGTTCGATCCCAAGATCACAAGAGTGCCTTGTTCATCATCAAGGAATATTGGAGGTTACTCTCTGTCTTCAATAGCTTCCTCTAGACCTTCAAGCGTGGCAAGGACTGCTTCTTCCACCAATGATACAACAACTCTTGTGGGAGTGGCTTTTGGCTTCCTAGATGTGTGTGGAAGATGTTGTACGCCTGGGATCAGTTTGACTGCTTTCGCGAACTGGCGAGTGATAGGATGGACGAAGATAAGGTGTTGACATGAAATCTCGTGTTTAATTTTGGGAGGTGAGGAGTAACCAACAGTAGAGTCATGTGAGAGGGAGTGTGAGTTACTGCCTTGACCTGATGATTGATGAGTGAGTGTGAAGGGAATTTCAGCCATGTACGACTGGCTGCACTCCTTCTAGCGCCAAAAATGTTGACAACACTGGACCCGCCAACATTCATGGGATCACCCCGGTTTGAAGTCCCAACTAGACCTCACACCATTTGGTGTGGGAGTCCCCTCCGGTATGATGGCTTGGTTGCCATTGTGTTAAGGATTTGCCTCAAATTTTTCTTGTCAGCACAGGACAGTGGTTCACTTTGTCTTCGAGAAGTGAGGTTCCCGCGCCTGGTGAGTGTAAGTGTCACTTGTGTCAATGGTTCTTTCGCTATCAAGGAATAGGGCGAGAGTGAGTTCCAAGTCGATTGGGAGCAGCCCCAACACTGTTAGTAACACACAACACAACAAGACATGCATAGCTTCCAGCAGAGCAGTCCACACGGATGCGGAAGTCACAATATACAAGGTAAGTTAAAACATACAACACTCACGGAGTAGTCCGAATGAGTGCAATGGTTGTTACAGCAAGCTTCATGTGAAAGGTCTGTCTGATGCCCGGGAGAGCAGTCTACACGGGTGAGACAGCGTAACAGCATATACAACACGTTTCCATTAATAGATTATGCATTACAACAAATGAAGCAATTCAGATGTAGAAAATAGGATAAAGCAACATGCATTACAAGTGTTAAAGAGAAGTATTACAACAAATAAAATACATGTGTCAAAACGTGTTGGCCTGTTAGCAGGCTTCTGAATTAATCGAAAGATCCAAGACACATCATTACACCATACATCACTAACCCTAAGTGCAGGGCATTGGAGACACTACTTACTCCTCAAAGAAAATATTACAGACTCTCTTGGCTATGTGGGAGGAGATGAGGTGAAAGTCCTTTGCATGTACAAAGGAGGGGGTATTTATAGCCAAGGGTGAAACTAACTCTTGTGGTTGTTCGACTACCCTCATGACCATTTGACTTCGATGACTCTTCGACTTACATGACTCTTTGTTCAACAAGTGGATCTCTTGGACTTCCACGTTACATCACATTGATTGACAACAAGCCCATGGTGGAGATGTGGGTGACATGACTCATGACGTGACTCGACATGACTTGACATGACAATGATGTTACATTTGTGTTGTTGTTGGAGTGCATGTTGAGATATAGTGATGCTGGATGATGGATGTCTTTATGGCGTATCATAGCTTCACCTCCACTTGGCGACGTGCACGGAGTCTTCAATGGTCCTTGGTTTTCTTGATGAAGCTTTACCATGTTATTCATTGTGTGCATGTTGGGAGGCTTGACAGGCTCATATGTTCGTGAAGGTGCATGTTCGTCGCATTTGTCCACTTCGCATGCTTCATTCGTTCGTTCATTGGTGAACCTATCATTCTACATGTGCTCCCTTCATTCATCCCATTCATCATCTTGCCATGTTTGTTGGTGTACATGTACTTGTAGTCACTCATGACGAGATGACATCAAATCCAAAACCTCCTAGTCTACCATGACACATGATCATTCGAATGCAAGTGACCAGGAGAGGCAGCAAGGCTGTGATGCGGGATGATGGCTCCGGGAAACAGCTGATGAAAATTGTGCAAGAGTCACTGAGATATGGAGACAAGTAATCTAGGTCGACAGTGACTGTCTATAAGGTCTGGCTCGGCTAGGAGGCAAAATTGCGCAAATTTTGGGAGGAATAGTCTGGGCTACTAAAAGGCAAGGCAGGCGTGCTTTGTGCATTTTTCAGAATGAATCGGCAGTAGGGCTGGACAGCCAAATTTGCGCAATTTTCCATAGGAATGGGTCGGGCTGCATGAAGGGTCAGCATGCAAGGATTGCACAATTTTTCTAGGGAACTACCCTAGAGACTGGCAGCAAAAACTATGCAATTCCCAGAGGGAACTTCCATTTGGATGTTGGGTCACTGGTAGTCAAAACTATGCAATTCCCAGATGGAACTACCAGTTGGCTACCCTGGATACTGGCAGTAGAAACTACGCAATTCCTAGAGGGAACTGGCAGTCTGCTGCTAGGAGCTGCTGGCAAGGAAACTTGCACTGAGGCCGGGAGGTCAGCCTGCTGATCATCTCTACGCAATTTCTAAGCTAAGCTGACACATGGGTATCGGAAGGCATTCATGAACATTGCGCAATTTCTGAGATGAACAATTGGTCAAATTTCGGGATGACTGATAGGGAAAACTGCACAATTTTCTGAGGGAGACATGGACGGGCACTTAGTGCCTATTCGGCCTGTCTGTGAAATTTCCTCAGTTAGTTGAGCGGGTGAGGTCAGTGGCCTCTTGCTCAATTTTTGAGGGGAGTCATTCCCAGGGTGACTGCTGAGTCCGACTGTCCAGGTGACCAGCATGAGAGTTGATTGGATTGTTTGCGGGCAGTGCAGCTTGAAAAGACTAGCTTGGTGCTTATGCATTGTTCTGGTTGACAGTCGATCGAGTCGATGGCAGGGTGATCGTCCAGCTATCAGAGGGGAGTCTGGTTGTCAGAACTTTCATCAAAATGGCTAAGTGTGTGAAAAATCGAAATATGCATAGGTGATCATACGAACACACACTCGCATGAATTGACGATGAAACGACCAAACCATCCAGACACACATGTTCAACAAGATTGACCGATGGTGTAAGTGACAAGCGCAACACTCATGATTGATCATTCATTAATGGAGACGATGCTTGTGCGATAGTGAATGTGACTCCATGTGTGAGTGCGACAGATACTTTCATAGTGAAAACAACAAGCACATACAAAGCGAAGACTTTGAGCATAACCAGAACATGGTCGCAAGCATGACTTAGACATCAGCATGCAGAGGCTTGAATGTAACGAACAAGAAAGGTGGATGTAAAGACTCACACAAGCTCATGGAGTGAACCCAAGTGTGTACAGTCATCAAGTGAAACTCTTGAAGGGAGGCTTCGAAATTGGTGCAGGCCAAAATTTCAGAGGGTGGTTGTAGCCGCTACAACATTTGGCGACACAATGGTAGAACTTCAGCTTCTATGTTTCAGTTCATTGCTAGCACAGGGCCTTGGTCCTTCGAGGAATATTGAATCAATGTGCAGGTTACTTCAGTTTCTCCACTTACCCCATGGACATACATGGTTCACCCTTTGCCACTCAGTCAAACACAATCAAAATTTCAGCTGAGATCTCAGTGTTTCAAATCCGGGAAGGGTAGTTTAGCTCGGGAGTTGAAGATTTTCAGAGAATAAGTTTTCATCTCTGGTGTTGCTCCATTGCCAGCAGACCTGGATAGTACCCTAGCAGAGTCACGTAGGAACACACACATTTCTGCACTACCGGAAAGCCTGGTCAGTACCCTGGTGGAGTTGCATGCTTCACCTCTTTGCGCAGGAAGCCTTTCTCTTCTTTCGGCTTTATATTTTTCAAGAGGACTATGCATAAGAACTTATTTATTTTTGGGGCAGAAGAGGGATCCCAACTTATTGCGAGTAGAAGAGGTTGTTCCTTCAGATAATCATGTAAGAACTTTGACATAGGTTTGCTCATTTAGATTTTCTCCTTCTTCGTTTCTACTAGTTGGATGAGCTTGAACACACAAAGCAGAAGGCTGAGTACAGGCATGGGGTTTCCCAATGTGGACACAGGTTCACGGTTGGATCGAAACTTCCCTTGTAGATGGTTCGTATTTTTCGTCAAGACTTCATCGGCCGAAGGTTACAACCAAGCATAGAGAAGGCGGACATAAGATTGGCCAAGTGTTGTAGTGTCACGAGTTTCCTCAAATTTCAGCCACATACTCTATTCAAAAGCCAGGACGTAGTAGTTGGCAGCACTTATTTCTGGAAACAAAAATAGTAATATATCAAACAAACAAAATGAACGTGAACAAAAATAGTAAGAAAAATCAAACAAAGAAAAAGCAAAGATAATAAGAAAAACAAACCAAATGAAACAACAAACAACAAGCAGACTATGTACATGGCACGGGCATGGCACGACCTATTGAAAATAATGTTTGAGATCTTTGCCATTGGTAGGAAGGTTGTCAATCCTCCTGTCCAGTGACTGCAAATGATACATGTGTGGGCCAAGCTTCTCGTGGACCAGTGAAAGCCCACCAGGTTCCACTACTGGAACCTAGTGGCATTCCATAAAACTATCAAGTGAAGACAACACCAGTGTTTCAGGTACTTTGTGCAACATGGGCTCGGATGATGTCATGGGGTAGCTGTTTTTATTCCAGGAAGGATTCAAGTTTATGAAGTCAATGCGTTAGCAAATTTTCCTATATTTCTTACGTGCAGGATTTAAATTAGAAAACCAAGTATGATGATGGAATTTGCAAGTAATCCAAACACTTAAACTATTAGTCAATATTTTCGGTGAAAGGAGTGCAAACAACATGTATGTGTTACCTATTCTTTGATGCAATAGATTGTCTCCTCCTTTACCTGGAATCTCATGTTGGATTGCTCGCATGTAGTGTGTACTCAGGTCATCATCTACTCATGCAAACCCATCCTAGTACTGTTCGATCAAGAGGTCAATGATTTCTCATTGTTGTAATGTGCAGCTTGTACCGAGATTGGCCATCTTCGGATCGTGGTAGGTTCCTAGGTTGCTTTTTTTGTTCGTAGTGTTGGTCCTTTGTGTGTTCAGCATGAGTGCTTCATACTCAGCATTGTTGTTTGTGCCTTCGAACTTCAAAAAGCTTGAAATCATGCATTGTCCATTGTTTTGGATGACTGAGATACACTTGTTCCTTGGGCCATCATGTGTTCCTGTTGCACAAAATATTGTCACCATGACATTCTGTAATTTGTGTGAGTCTATCACCACTCATACTTTCCTCCTTTGCAAGTCTTAAACCTCAGTTCTTCATGTCAAGCCTTGAAAATAAGAGAAAGCCCTTAAAAGTCTCTAAAACTCTGGTTCCGCACTTTCTCTTAGCATTACCTGCGGTCCCGCACCTACTAGTCATGTCCCTTGCGTACCTGACCGCTCTGTCTCTGTGTGATGGGTGCGGACCTCTGTAAAAGTAAAAAAGGCACAAGTACATTCTTAAAAACTCGCTTTGAGTCATTTCTGGAAGCTTCTAGAAGGAATCTTGAGTTGGCAAGTTCGCTCCTTTAAGGTTCATGCATCCCATACCTTAAGGAGCTAACCCCTTGATGTGAGGAGCTTATCCCTTTGAAGGAGGACTCTATCCCTTCATAGGTGGACCTGTAACCTCCTTCCTTTGCACTATAAAATGAGGCATTGGGCTGGTTACTGGGGGGGTTGAAAGCTAAATATTTTTGAGGTGAAATGCTACTGGAACTTAGTCTTCCTAATTGAGCTTAAGTGAGGAAAGATTACATACCTTGTTGATCTCATTTGGAAGAGTGTGAGGCTTGTCAAAGTAGAGGAGATTCCTGTTTTGGACCCTGGAAGGAGATTGTACAACATCAAGGCACCAAAGGTTGTAAAGTTCTTCTTTTTTCAAAGTTAATACAATCAAGTTTATTTTTCTCAATAAGCTGTGTTTATGGTTTATTTCATGGATTCCTTGATCACCATGATGAGTATGATTTATTATATTAGCTATGCAGGTGTTATTTGATGTGTGCTTGTTTGTGATTGCAGGTTCCCAAAAGGAAACTCATTCGAACGGTCGAAGCATGGCTACCACAAACTAGCGTTGGACTTAAGGTAGGGTCTAAAACACCTCTTGGTTTTTATTTATAAATCGCAATATATTTAGAGAAAGGTAGATTTGCTTGTCCTGCTTGTTGCTAGATATCTGTTGATACTAGGGAGATTGGTCTTGTCCACAAGAACGATTTATCTAGCCGACAAATTGGTGACTCCACTGGGGAACTGAATTTGGTTTTTGGTTTTCCTTTTCTTTGACTTGCGAAACTTGTTCTTGTTTCTGGTTTTTGCCTGATCTATGTGGGATTGTGTAGTTTCTAGGATCTAGAGTATTTTTTGTTTTTTCCGAAATTTTGAAGAGGACCACACTTTCTTTTTACAAAACTGTGCGGACATCCCCGCATTGTTCCTTTAGTGCACAGAGCGGTACCGCATTTGGTTCTGCTGGAAGCCTACGGACCCTGTCAAAATTTTTGAAAAACTTAAAATGTTTTCGCCCAGTTTAGTTTAGATTTAATTTAGGATTCTTAGCATCTACCCAGATCTGTATTTTTCTATCAAAAAGCCTTGTTTATGAGTTTCTTTCAGCAAATTCTTCATCTCATCAATCTCCAGCGGGTTAATTGGGTGTTTTGAGTCTTTTTTTGAGAAATTCCTAATTTGATTTCCTTTGGTCTTTACTTGGAGGTTTGTCTTAGTATTTTCACAATTTTGCATCTTTTTGATTTTGTTTTTGCAAAAAAATTCCCCCTCATTCGCCGAGGGGGGCTAAATTGTGTATGAGTGTTAATCGCCTTTGAGTGTTTTTATTTTTTGATCTTTGGAAATCTCACCCAATTTTCTTGACTTGCACTTGATTGGTTCTTAGATTACATTAGAATCATCTTGTGTTTGAGAATTCTCTTGCATAGATCACATTTGCATAATTAGAATTCTCATTTTCAGAATATGAATGAAAAATGTGCATAGATTACATTTGCATACTTTTCAAGTGAATTGTGCATAGATTACAATTTCATAGTTTACATTCTGAAAAATCAATCGTAGATTTAGATCAGTTTTCTTTGATTTGAATTTACATATTTTTATGCTTATTTTTAACACACAAAAATAAAAATAAATTGTTTTGGAATTGATTTGCATTAATTTTTCTTGACGAAATTAGTGCATTAGAGAATTTGTTATATTTTCTCTTAGTGATCAATTTTTTGCATTGTTGGAAGTGAATGGAAACTCTCTCCTTACTTTAGTTAGGATTCATCGAATTGAAAAGATTACATTATCATATTCGATTGCATTCAGTTTTGGGTCGGGTCATAACACTATTGGTTTCATATCCATTTACCCTTTTGAGTAATAACATCCTACATAACACAGTGCTTAATTAAAATTAATCTAGTATTTTTACATTTTTAGGGCTATTACCACCAATCTAGCTTAGGCTAGTGTCTTGGAATAGGTTTTAGTTAACTCTCCAAGTCAGCAAAACAAACAAGTAGTCGATCTTGCGGTACGAAAAATTCCAATTGTTGCATGTATGCTCTCGGAAGCTCCTCCTAAAGGAGTCAAGCATGAGATCATATCTGAACCAGTGAGGTAATCAATCCTTCCTCATTGGGAACGATAACAGATATACACATATTAAAAATGGTAAAACTCGGATTGACCATTGTCGAGGAGCCTGGGGTCACTTGTTGGTAAACCTTGGATTATGTCAAGGAGCCTTCAAGGGGATTGAGCTTTGTTACTTTGCCCTTGCGTGTGTATCGGATCATAGACTGTTCCCCCAGGTATATTTGTTTCTGTTCGTAACCTTAGTGGCTATTATCTATAGGATTCTTTCCTAAGGTGACGGTGGAGGGATGATCCCACTATACCTGGAGCAGATGTTGACTAGACTCACTTGGACTCTCTAGGGGGTTCTCTTCACTCGAGATGGTTTTGTGAAGAAACTTGTGCCAGTCTGTTTCATTAAGCAAGTTGTCGGGGTAACTGTTCCAACCACCCTTTCTGTATTAAATTTCTACTAAGTTGGATTTCATCACCAACTAGTGTTTTTAGTACGGGAAGTTACTGTTTGTGTGTGGTTTGACTCCTAGATTTGATAGCGCGTGTTAATTTGTTTGTTTTTACTTTTAGAGACCATAGGTGTGAATTGTGAATTTTAATTGTTAGGTGTGAATTGTGAATTGTTAATTTTAGTTTTAAATTGTTAATAAAATTCACTGAAGTTGAATATAATGGCAACTGTTCCGGAATTTACCAACCAAGGAACCCCTCTTAACGAGAATCCTAGTACTTTTCCTTGCTTTGGAAATGTTGATCCTCCTTATATGGCTACTTTGTCATTACCTGGATTTACAATAGGTTTACCGATATGGTTATTTTCAACTTCGTTGGCCCCAAATACTCCAATTGTTCCACCTCAACCGAATGCTTCACCTCAACAGAGTTCACCATCTCAACATCACCAACCTTCTGTTGACCCTTTACCTTCTTCGCCTAATATTTCTTCCTCCATTTCTTCCTCTTTGCTTGGTAAAAGCCTTGACACTAATAACCAGGTGGCTAAGAAGAAGAAGAAAGGGAAGGAGAAGAAGAAGAAGCAGCAAGATAAGAAAGAAGTCAACCAACCAACCATGGTTGTAAGTGTTAGTTGTGTTGACGAAACCTCCAACATGCATCATAAACCAAATACCCTTGCAGGCTTTGTAAGGGTGACCACTTCCTTATCAATTTTCCTAGTATTCCAAAGGTCCTGGAAGTATGGTCAGAAAAATCTCATCAACTTTCCATTGATCCGTCAACCAGTGATAGTCAGGTTCCTGGGAAAAAGGGTAAAGTTAGGTTTCCTTGTAAGTTATGCAAAGGGAGTCATCAAAATCACATTTGCCCTCACATGGATGAAGCCTCAAAATTGTTGGAAAACCTTACTGTTCCACAACAAGAATTTCCAACTAGTTACCGTAAACTTTCTCCCAACCTACCGTCAACTGACGGAGTGATTGATCTAATTTCAAGTACAGTTGATCCCACTCTTCCATTGGAGAGTGAAACTCATATTACTCAGGTTGATGATCCATTAGTTGATCAAGTGGTCGATTCAATTTCACATTCAGTCGATCCCACTCTCCCTTTAGAGAGTGAACTTCATACCACTCAGGTTCTTCTTGTTACATCAGATTCTTCTATGCCAAGGGGCATTTCACCTATTTCTACATAACCCCCTCCAAGTACTGAGGTCTTTTCCTTTGATTGGAATATATTGACAGAACCTCGTCTTCCTCCCTCCATCCCTTTCCAAATAATTGACAACGCTGGTGGTAGGGACATACACTGCACACAAGTAGATGAAGGTGCTTCTGTTAGTATTTTATCCTCAACTGCTTGGAAAGCTTTGGGTTCCCCTCAGCGTGTGCCTATTACGCAGAATCTGAAAGCTTTTAACAGAACCATTAGTGAACCTTTAGGGATCCTTCCTAAGTTTTCTATTACCTTGGAAGGTAAAACTGTCTGTATTGATCTTATGGTAGTTCGAGGTCCCTTGGATTTCAATTTACTCCTTGGGCGAGACTATGTTTATGCAATGAAAGTTGTCGTATCGACACTCTTTCGCGTGATGTCTTTCCCTCACAATGGAAATATTGTGACTGTAGACCAACTTTCGTTCCCTAGTCTTGTTTCAACTACCAATAATATGACACCCCTAATTGTTCCTAATTCTAAAGTGGTATCTACCCCGCCATGGGTTAATTATGTGGCAACTGGTCCCATGTTTTCAGTTACCAATGTAAGTGAGCCTCTCACTGTTTGCTCATCTTCCTTTGATTTAGATCCGGTAATTGACGTGGAAAACTCTATGGGATTACTTGAACGCGATGTTATTATCCCTTTTGAGTCCCTTGACATGTGTTCATTCCAGAGAACTATTCTTCCTTCTAATGAAGACCTCTTGGAAGCCATGATCAAGGTGTGTCCATTGACATGTCTTTCTTCCAGTTGGAAGCCATAATCAAGGGTTTCGAGGAAAGTTCCTTTTATTGTGTTGACCTCGTTAAAAAATGAATCAGTGAGTAGCGAGGATAGTTTTTTCCTGTATCAACCTCGTTAAAAAATGAAACAGGTTGTCGCGAGGATAGTTCCTTTTCCTGTGCCAACCTCGTTAAAAAATGAAACAGGTGTCCGTGAGGACAGTTCTTTTCCTATGTCAACCTCGTTAAAAAATGAATCAGTGAGTTCGTGGAAAGTTCCTTTTACTGTGTCGACCTCGTTAAAAAATGGATCAGCGAGTATGAGGACAGTTCTTTTCCTATGTCAACCTCGTTAAAAAATGAATCAGTTGGTCAGAGGATAGTTCCTGTTACTGAGTCAACCTCGTTAAAAAATGAATTAGGTATGAGGACAGTTCTTTTCCTGTGTCAGCCTCGTAAAAAAATGAATCAGTTGGTCAGAGGATAGTTCATGTTACTGAGTCAACCTTGTTAAAAAATGAATTAGGTATGAGGACAGTTCTTTTCCTGTGTCAACCTCATTTAAAAAAAAATTTGAATCAGTAGGTTATATAGGTATATTGTAGAGAGTATACACGAGGATAGTTTTGTTCCTGTGTCAACCTCGTTAAAAAATTAAACATGGTGTTGCGAGGATAGTTCCTGGTCTTGTGTCAAGCTCGTTAAAAAATGAAACCAGGAGTCGAGGAAAGTTCCTTTTACTATGTCAACCTCGTTAAAAAATGAACCAGTGGGTATGAGGACGGTTCTTTTCTCGTGTCAACCTCATCTAAAAAAAAAGAATCAGTAGGTTATATAGGTAGATTGTAGAGAGTAGACATGAACATAGTTCTTTGTCTTGTGTCAAGCTCATTAAAAAATGAAAAAAGGAGTCTTGAGGATAGTTCCTTGTCTTGTGTCAAGCTCGTTAAAAAATGAATCAAGGATTTTAGAGCATAGTTCCTTGTCTTGTGTCAAGCTCGCTTAAAAATGAAACAAGCATTTTCGAGGATAGTTTCCTCCTATATCAACCTCATTAAAAAATGAAACTGGATGTCATGAGCATAGTTCCTTGTCTTGTGTCAAGCTCGTTAAAAAATGAAACAATGAATCAGGTGAGCATAGTTTTTTCCTGTGTCAACCTTGTTAAAAAATGAAAAAGGTTGTCGCGAGGATAGTTTTTTCCTGTATCAACCTCGTTAAAAAATGAAATAGGCTGTTGCGAGCATAGTTTTTTTCTTGTGTCAACCTCGTTAAAAAATGAAACAGGGTGTGGGCAAGGATAGTTTTTTCCTGTCTCAACCTCGCTAAAAAATGAAACTGGATGTCACGAGCATAGTTCCTTGTCTTATGTCAAGCTCGTTAAAAAATGAAACAAGGGTTTTGAGGAAAGTTCTTTTCCTATGTCAACCTCAATAAAAAATGAAACAACTCCCTGTCTTTCCAAGATCTCAAAATTGAACCTTCATTCCATCCACCTCGTTGAATGCAATGAAGCTTGGGGGGCATATACCTCGTTTTGCGCATTATGCTAGAGGCATGCGAACTATAACAAGCATAGTTCTTCGTTTCAAGCTTGCGTAAACATGAAACCGAATTCAAGCAGAGTTCTCTATGGTTCAAGCTTGTGTAAACATGAACCCATACCCGATTTACATCTTGTGATTGCCGTTTTTATCCGCTAAATTCCAATAGATGAGCCTTGGTTGTTTTCATTCCATTGCCACCATCTCTTTGGCTGATCATATGCTTTCACTTGGTTGTTTACCCTTCCTGAGGGACCGCATCTATGAGTGGTTTTATTAGCCAACCTCTTAACCATTACATGTTTTGAGCAGTTCCTCCATTGCCGAAACCAGTTTCTACCCTTTATACCACTCGTTCCTCTAGGACGAGTCCTCTTTAAGCTCTTTTTTGACTCGTGAAATATGAAAAGATTTTCGAGTTTTTTCTTTTTAAACTCGTTAAAACAGAATTAAAAAGACGGTCCACTTACAACTCTTTTCTGACCGTATAAACATGAAAAGATCGCCAGACTTTTGTCGTTTCAAGTTCGATATTGGTTATAAAACGACGTGTCTTTGATGGATTTTTTACTTTTTCGGATCAGGGACACTAATTATGAAAAGTACTCCTTGATCGTAATGGTCAAGCAGTTCTCTCAAGTATTATTTTATACTTTTTCGGGCTTGGGAGACACAAATTTACGAAAAAGGACATCTATGGAGTTTTCTTAAGTTTTTCTTCTAACTCCCTAAAATTGAAAAACACCGAGTTTCTCTTATACTGGACTCGTTAAAATTTAACAGTAAAGGACCTTTTAAATTTTAAACAGGAACGAACCACTCCTTCTTAGGGTTCGAATTTTAAACTAAGTTGGACTCATCCGAAGGATGAGCTTATAACCAAGCAAATGTTATCCTCCTTAAGCTTGTCAAAAATAAAGAGGTACTTGCCAGAAATGGTGGGGGAAAAGAGAGAAAAATGAACCTGTTTGTTATACTTTGTGTTTTAGAAAAGCATTTAACCACTCTTGAACACGACACTTTTTGTTCACCTGGGTTGGGAAATCCTTTGCTTAATAGTTAATCAAACCATATTGAAAGTCTTCAGCCGGTTTCTGGGTATTAGCTTTGGGTCAATTGTCACCAAACCATCTGCAGTGTCATTATGTGTTCAAGAGGTCAGTTCAAATAAACCATTCATCTACAAAATATCTGTCATCCATCTTGACCATCCCTGAGTTAGTCCTCGCCAAATATATTTCTTAAAACTTGATCTATGATTTCGTGTTGTGGGCTTGCCTACGACAGATTGATTTCTATCGACTTCAGCTCATTATCTAGAAAGATGATCTAGAAATCATCACTACCTTGGAATCTGCATGCCTCAATGGTAGGTTTCTCGCCTTCGATGACAGGTAGCATCATTGACCTTCGATCAAAGGATTCTATGACATGTTTGACATCAGCTCATCTATTCACATTTCATGGATTGTACTGAGTACTTTGAGAGCCATTGAAATTACTGGTGGTTTCTCTCACACTTGTTAACCATTCACATCATTGACTAGTAATCAAGTGGTTTCTACCATGTTCGACTTCAACACATTCATTCACATGGATAGAATCGTACTAGTTCGGGAAGTAGAAGTCAAGACCCTGGATCTAATTTCCACCATCTAGGCTGCGAGGAATTTTGTTATTCATTATACAGTGGACTATTCATAAACAGATGGCTGCACCCATACTGTGTCTACATATGTCTATAGTTGTGATGTATTACAAAATCATTCCTGTATCAGAGCAATTTAGTTAGTTTTCTAGTTAGTTTTGATTTGAGTATGGGAATAACTACCTCAGCGATGATATGTTCACATATATATATTTTGTATTGAATGTTTTTACAGGTTCCAACCAGAGTGTCCACACGATGATCCTTGAAATGATAAAGTACCTCACTCTTCTTAGATGACAAATGAAATCCTCATCTATTACAGACTTTGCACTTTAGGGGGCAATCTGTTGCACAAAATATTGTCACCATGATGTTCTGCAATCTGTGTGAGTCTATCACCACTCATACTTTTCTCCTTTGCAAGTCTTAAACCTCAGTTCTTCATGTCAAGCCTTGAAAATAAGAGAAAGCCCTTAAAAGTCTCTAAAACTCTGGTTCCGCACTTTCTCTTAGCATTACCTGCGGTCCCGCACCTATTGGTCATGTCCCCTGCGTACCTGACTGCTCTATCTCTGTGTGATGGGTGCGGACCTATGTAAAAGTCAAAAAGGTGCAAGTACATTCTTAAAAACTCACTTTGAGTCATTTCTGGAAGCTTCTAGAAGGAATCTTGAGGTGGCAAGTTCGCTCCTTTAAGTTTCATGCATCCCATACCTTAAGGAGCTAACCCCTTGATGTGAGGAGCTTATCCCTTTGAAGGAGGACTCTATCCCTTCATAGGTGGACCTGTAACCTCCTTCCTTTGCACTATAAAATGAGGCATTGGGCTGGTTACTTGGGGGTTGAAAGCTAAATATTTTTGAGGTGAAATGCTACTGGAACTTAGTCTTCCTAATTGAGCTTAAGTGAGGAAAGATTACATACCTTGTTGATCTCATTTGGAAGAGTGTGAGGCTTGTCAAAGTAGGGGAGATTCCTGTTTCGGACCCTGGGAGGAGCTTGTACAACATCAAGGCACCAAAGGTTATAAAGTTATTCTTTTTTCAAAGTTAATACAATCAAGTTTATTTTTCTCAATAAGTTGTGTTTATGGTTTATTTCATGGATTCCTTGATCACCATGATGAATATGATTTATTATATTAGCTATGCATGTATTTTTTGATGTGTGCTTGTTTGTGATTACAGGTTCCCAAAAGGAAACTCATTCGAACGGTTGAAGCATGGCTGCCACAAACTAGCGTTGGACTTAAGTTAGGGTCTAAAACACCTCTTGGTTTCTATTTATAAATCGCAATATATTTAGAGAAACGTAGATTTGCTTGTCCTGCTTGTCACTAGATATCTGTTGATACTAGGGAGATCAGTCTTGTCCACAAGAACGATTTATCCGGCCGACAGTTCCTAACTTGTAGAGGCTCATAACCCACAACTCGTCTGTAAATGGACCATTTGGCTTGTTGGTATTGCTGCTACTACCGTTGTTTCTACTATTGCTACTATCAAAGAAACAAACTATAAAAATTCATTATCATCAGTTGGGCGAGGAAGAATTCCCAACTACTTGTCTGATGAGATTGGAGTTGGCCATGCAGGATAACACTCAAATGTCTTTTCTAGGAGGTAGTTGCTAAACATAAGTTCTGCGAAGGCCAACAGTTCATTCTCGTCGTTAAGGGGAGTGACATTATGTTTCATATAACTGTTGGATAACACCTGGATTTGGCTGCATCTGCACTTGTACGAAAGCCACATGTGAGACCAGTCTGTAGAAAAATATCCATCTAGCTTGCTAGACTAGTCTCTGCTGAGTAGCAGGCCATATGCTTCCGATATGTCCACAACAACTATGTTGATGCATTGGTGAACTCGACCATCATTGGATATTTTGATGATCACCTCTCGAAGTTCACCCATGGCTGGTACTGATGTTCTGTCAAGTTGGATGATTCTCGCAGATGTTTCGGTCCATCGTGCATTAATCTTCTTAGTAATGGAGAGTGGCATGACATTGGCTTTCACACCAGAATCAACCAAGCAGTTGTGAACATTGTAGTTAAATACTTCGAATGAAAGCAGGAATGAGGGGAAACCTAAGTTTTCTTCTTCCATCCAGATTGTATTGAGAACAGTAGATAGTGATTCGGGAGGTGTTCTTTCTCCCTTACTGGTGGAGGTTGCGTTGTCCGCTACTATTTTTCCCAATGCATGCAATAGGATATCTCGCTAACTCTAGAATTTGGCTAACTCGAGAAAACTGATGTTTGCCCGAGTTTTCTTCATGTCATTGACTATGTTGTAGTCTAGAGGTGGTAGACTCACCAAGGTTTCTAGGGTGGAACGGATATTCGTGTTGTCCGGCGGAGTGTTCTGCAACTTGTTGCTCATGGATGTACTCTTATTTGTCGATGTCTTCCTGGAGTTTCTTTGTGTCTATTTCTTTGAGGTAGCTAATGGATCAACCTTCTTTATCAGCTGCCTCACTTTCTCTTGCATTTCCCCAAGTGTAGGGGGAGTCCCTTTACTCCTAAGGTTGTAATGATCATTTTTCTTTTGGGGCTGCTTCTCGGTGTTCATCTTTGAGATTACTTGCGAGCACTGATAAGCGTTCACCACATGCCCAGAACTTGGTGTTTCATCAGGTGCAACCTCTTCACTATCATTAGTGTCTTCTGAATGCTCCTGCATATCACCTTCCACATCAAGTGTATGACTGTAGACTAAGGTAACGACTCACTTCCAATCTGAGCAAGAGTTCTCGAGGTGGAAATCTTCATGGAACGAACAAAAATTAGGATCATCGCAATGCTCAAGTTGGAACATAGGCTTCTATGCAAATTTGGAAGCGAATCGGTTGTTGCTTGATGAGCTGGTTGATGAACTGCATACCTGTCTTTGTCTGGGCGGATGGCTACTTGTGAATGTGTCTGTTTTTCGTTGCTCGAGTTCGGACATTTCTGTGGCCAAGTTCTTGACAAGGCGAGTGAGCGTCTCAATATCAGTTGCTTCCTTGTCTCTACCCTTGCTCGCCATTGCTTGGGGCTTTCTGCTTGCATCCTTGGATTATTTCGTTGATTCTTCATCCTTGATGACTCCAATTGCATGCAAGTCTTTTTCAACAGAAATATCCTCTTCACAGCTTTCTAAAAGTGCTGGCTTCGCAACTCGCTTAATGAACTATGCAATGGTGGTCGGCAGTGAAAACGTGTAATAGTCAATAGTGATGGAGTCAGGAGGTTTAGTGTCTATTGAAAATTTGTTCAAAATACGCATAAACCTCTAATTGAAGTCTTTCACTTTCTCCTTTCCCTCCATCCTGAGGCTTCCCAATTCCTTGAGTAGCATGGTTGGGGTCTTATCATCGGCAAACTTTTCGAGGAACATACGTTTGAAAGAACACTAGTTCTGTATGGAGTTGGGTGGAAGGTTGAGATACCAAGCAGTTGTGCGACTGTCCAAGGTACATGGGAACCGTCTACATGCCACGTCGACATAACGTACCTCAAGGGTCTACAGTTGTAGGTAGAAGTTGTCTAAGTGGTCTTCTACCTTCATCGCATTGTCAGGGTTGAACTTGATGTTCATCCTCTCTGCTCACTTCGACATCTTTTGGAGAACAGCCGGGAGGGCCAAGTGTCCCTAAGTCATCCATTCAAGATTTGGTTCAGCCATCTCTTCATCTTCTTTGTCTTCTTACTCTCCTTCAGAGTCTGATGGTTCTAGATCTGATTCTGTCAATTCGTCTTCGCCTCCACCTCCTCTGTTGCCTTCCCTTCTGCCTCCTATATCGGATTTCGACCCCAAGATCACAAGAGTGCCTTGTTTGTCTTCAAGGAAGATTGGAGGTTCCTCTCCAACTTCAATAGCTTACTCTAGACCTTCAAGCGTGGCAAGGACTGATTCTTCCATCGACGATACAACAACTCTTGTGGGAGTGGCTTTTGGATTCCTAGATGTGTGTGGAAGATGTTGCACGCTTGGGATCAGTACGACTACTTTTGCAAACTAGCGAGTGATGGGATGAACGGAGCAAAGGCGTTGATATGATATCTCATGTTCAATTCTGGGAGGTGAGGAGTAACCAACTGCAGAGTCGTGTGAGAGGGAGTGCGAGTTACTTCCTTGACCAAATGATTGATGAGCGAGTGTGAGGGGAATTTCAACCATGTACGACTAGCCTCCCTCCTTCTAGTGCTAGAAATGTTGACGGTGTTGGACCCGCCAACATTCAGGGGATCACCCTTGTATGAAGTCCCAACTAGACCTCACACCGTTTGGTGTGGGAGTCCCATCTGGTATGATGGCCTAGTTTCCATTGTCTTAAGGATTTTCCTCAACTCTTGGTTGTTAGCACAGGAGAGTGGTTTGCTTTGTCTTCGAGAAGTGAGGTTCACATGCCTGGTGAGTGTAAGTGTCACTTGTGTCAATGGTTCTTTCACTGTCGAGGGAGAGGGTGAGAGTGAGTTACAGATCGATTGGGAGTAGTCCCAACATTTCTAGGAACACACAACACAATAGGACATGCGCAACTTCCAGCGGAGCAACCCACACGGATGTGGCAGTCACAATATACAAGGTAAGATAACACGTACAACACTCATGGAGCAGTCTGAACAAGTGCAACAGTTGTTACAACAAGCTTCATGTGAAAGGTCAGTCTGATGTCCGAGAGAGAAATCTACATGGGAGAGACATCGTTCACAGCATATACAACATGTTTCCATTAATAGATTATGCATTACAACAAATGAAGTAATTCATATGTAGAACACAGGTTAAAGAAACATGCATTACAAGTGTTAAAGAGAAATCTTACAACAAATACAATACATGTGTGAAAACATGTTGGCCTGTTAGCAGGCTTCTGAATTAAGCGAAAGTTCCAAGACACATCATTACACCATACATCACTAACCCCGAGTGCGGGGCATTGGAGCCACTACTTACTCCTCAAAGAAAAGATTACAGACTCTCTTAGCTATGTGGGAGGAGCTGAGGTGAAAGTCCTTTACATGTACAAATGAGGGGGTATTTATAGCCAAGGGTGAAACTGACCCTTGTGGCTGTTCGACTACCTCATGACCATTTCACTTCCATGACTCTTCGACTTACATGACTCTTTGTTCAACAAGTGGGTCTCTTGGAATTTCACGTTACATCACATTGATTAACAACAAGCCCATGGTGGAGATGTGGGCAACATGACTCATGATGTGACTCAACATGACTTGACATGACAATGTTGTTACATTCGTGCTGCTGCTGGAGTGCATGTCGAGCTATAGCATTGTTGGATGATGAATTTCTTCATGGAATATCATAGCTTCACCTCAGCTTGGAAAAGTTCACGGAGTCTTCGATGGTCCTTGGTTCGCTTGATGAAGCTTTACCAATTTGTTCCTTTCTTACATGATGGAAGGCTTGACAGGCTCATCTGTTTGCGAAGGTGCATGTTCATTGAGTTCGTCCACTTCGCATGCTTCGTTCATTCGTCTGTTGGTGAACTTGTGATTCTGCATGTGCTCCCTTTGTTCATCCCATTCATTGTCTTGCCATGTTCGTTGGTGTACATGTATCTGTAGTCACTCATGATGAGACAACATCAAATACAAAACCTCCTAGTCTACCATGACACATGATCATTTGGGTGTAGGTGACCGGGAGAGGCAGCAAGGTTGTGATGCAGGATAATGGCTCTGGGCAATTGCTGATGAAAATTGCACAAGAGTCACTGAGAGATGGAGACAGGCAATCTGAGTTGACAATGACTGTCTGCAAGGTCTAGCTCAGCTGGGAGGAAAAATTGTGCAAATTTTGGGAGGAACAGTTCAAGCTGCTGGAAGGAAAGGCATGCATGCTCTGCGCATTTTTTAGAACGAACGGGCAACAAGGTTGGACAACCAGATTTGCGCAATTTTCCAGAGGAACGGACTGGGCTGCATGAAGGGTCAGTAGGCAGGGATTGCATAGTTTTTCTGCGAAACTGCCCGGGAGACTGGTAGCCAAAACTGCGCAATTCCTAGAGGGAATTGGCAGTATGCTGCTAGGGGTTGCTGGAAAGGAAAACTGCACTAAGGCCAAGAGGTCAACCTGCTGATCATGTCTGCGCAATTTCTGAATTGAGCTTACTGATGAGCAGTAGAAGGACTACTCATGAACATTGCACAATTTCTGAGATGAATAGTTGATCGATTGTCGAGATGACTGGATGGGAAAACTGTGCAATTTTCTGAGGGAGACAGGGACGGGCACTTGGTGTTTGTCCAACCTATCTGTGCAATTTCCTTAGTCAGTTGAGCAGGTGAGGTTAGTGGCCTCTGCGCAATTTTTGAGGGGAGTCAATCTCGTGGTGACTGCCAGGTCCGACTATCCGGGTGACCAGCATGAGAGTTAATTGGATTGCTTGCAGGCAGTGCAGCTTGAAAATACTAGCTTGGTGCTTCTGCACTGTTTTTGTTGACAGTCGATCCAGTCGATGGCAGGGTGATGGTTTGGCTCTCAGAGGGGAGTCTAGTTGTCAGAACTTTCATCAAAATGGCTAAGTGTGTGAACAATCGAAATATGCATAGGTGATCATACAAACACACACTCGCATGACTTGACGATGAAACAACCAAACCATCTAAACATGCATGTTCAACAAGACTGACCAATGGTGTAAGTGACAAGTGCAACACTCATGATTGATCATTCATGGATCGAGACGACGCTTGCGCGACAGTGAATGTGACTCCACGTGTGAGTGTGGCAGATGCTTTCATAGAGAACACAACAAGCACATATGAAGCGAAGATTTTGATCATAACCAGAGCATGGTTGTAGGCATGACTTAGACATCATCATGCAGAGACTTGAATGCAATGAACAAGCAAGGCAGATGTAAAGACTCACACGAGCTCACGGAGTGAACCCGAGTGTGTACAGTCATCTAGTGAAACTCTTCAAGGGAGGCTCCGAAATTGGTGCAGGCCAAAATTTTGGAGGGTGGTTGTAGCTGCTACAACAGTGTGTTAATATCATCTTTACATATCATAGGATTAACCCTCATCTATGAACAATTCCAAAGTTTCCTCCATTGGAACCGGATCATCAGAAATGGATGAAGGTTGAAGAGGTGGATCAATGATTTGATTTGTAGTTCTCCCAACTTCAACGTTATCACAAGGAAGCACCCAAATTGATACTATAAAAGGAGGAAGACAAGGAACAAAAGGAACAATAGGTTCCTATTCTTAGATTGGAGGTGTCCCACAATTTCCAAAATTTGCGGCAACAAGAAAATTTGGGGGTTTATATTCAAATTGATTCAAAGAGATCCGAACCAAATGTTCATTTTTTCCTTAAAGAAACCCCAATCCATATCTTCTTCTAGAAATTCACATCATAAGAGAAGGAATCTGATAGAAAAATCCTCAACTGATTCATTAGGTTCGATTCTAAGATTATTAGTTCTTTTATAAACATCATGGTAATCATACCTATCAAAATCTTGATGAAGCACCTTCAGGAATTGATCAAATGAATGGATAAAAGTATAAGGTAGGGTATGGCACCATCAATTAATGCAACCATCAAGAGTGAGGAAGAAAATCACACTAGCAAGATCTTCATCATCAATTTCATAATATTCACAAAAATTAGGTAAATTAAATATGTGCTCGGCTATGGATGTTCCATCCTCACCATCAAACTTCAATTGAGACAAGTCATAAGGAGGGTCATCGGGGATTAAAAGTTGACCACTAGATATATGGAAAAACACCTTGAGCACATGATTTGAGGATGAGATATTAAATATAAGAGATTCAAAAGAGACTCAATGGGCACAACTTGTCATTAGGCCCTCCTTCTAGTTCTAGAATGTTGACAATGTTGGATACCTCCAACATACAGGGGGTCTCCCTGACGTGAAGTCCCAATTAAACCTCACACCATTTAGGGTAGGAGCCCCATCCGGAGTATCAACTGGAATGCCATAACTGTAAGGTTCACTTTGGTTTCAATGGATAACACAAGAGATTATATACATAAACCTTTAATAAGCAAGTAATATGACATTGTGAAGCACCAATTGCAATCTATAAAAGGAGACCTTCACGAGCGAGAGATGAGAGTGAGTCTCTGGAAGGAAGTAATAGTACTAACCTAAGAGAGACACATGAAAGCATGAAAATATTCATTAGAAAAATAGTTGACATAACAATTATCAATGTGAATATAACACACATTCAACAAGATGAGTACCAAATCCACCAAAATCATTCAATTTCTATAGTACATATGAACACAACATATATCGTAAACATCCCAAGAATAGTCCTAAAACATTTGTGATACATTCATGAAAATGTGTTGGCTCATTCAATTTCAATTAGGTGAAATATCCAACTAGACAATTACAATGATGAGGCACAAGTTCTAGTGGTGGAACATTAAGTCACTTCTTGCTTCTCCAAAGAATAGTTTTCTCTCCTATGCCAAGTAGAGAATCCAAGACTATCTCTCCAAAGATTAATCTTCCCAAAAGTGTTTTTCTTGAGTTATAAGCTTACTTTTATAACAAGGGGAATGACCTTTCATATCCCCATGACTCTTGAGTTACCCTCATGATTCTTGGACTTCTATTATGACCTTTGGACTTTTATGCAACTCTTGAACTTCTAAATGACTTTTGGACTTCTTTTTTTCCCCCAAGGAAAAATCGTAATTTTCATTAAGATAAGAAAATTACATGTTGTAGATGCTTATAAAAGCATATGCTATAAGTTGGGGCAACTTGCCCTTCAAAAAATATTGTGTACAAAAAAAAAACCAGTGGGAGTGCTGATAGTGATATCATATTGACATGTCTTAGTATATATTTACAACATAATGTTTATCTGAGTATATATAGGATGGATATCAAAAATATACAAAAAAAAGCCAATCGGGTCGCTATCCTCTGATGTCCATGTAAGGCATGTGGCAGTATTGGAAGTGGTCCTCATCCCTGTACTCCTGAATCAGCCATGTACCCCTAGGCTAGACCGCAACCTCCTTGGAAAGTTGGTTGGAAATTTGATTATGTTCCCTATAGATATGATGGAAAACAATGGAATCAAATTGTGCCTTTAAACGAAGTGCATCATCCAATATATGCCTCAGAGAAAATGCATGACAGTTAGATATATTGTTGAACCAATTGATAATGATCTTGGAGTCCCCAAATATTTGCAAATGTCTACACTATTTTTCTAATGCAAATTGTAGAAGATGTCTGAGGGTGATTAGTTCAGCAAAGTTGTTTGTCCCAATTCCCAGCCCCATTTGGATTTTGTAGAAATGTGTGTCAGATAGATATATTATATCTCCCCCCCATATCCCTCCTGTTATGCATAACCATCAAAGTAAGCCCACGGTAAGTTTTTATCAATAATTTCATGGATAACAGTGCGGTGGGGAGTGGGAGTATCATCATCGGGAATAGGGGAATAGATGGACATAACCTGTGTAGATATAAAATAAGATTTTTCCTAACTAGCTAAATGGCCCAGCAGACAAGGATGGGAATATTTCGGGCCTTAAGTGGCCTGACCATCAACCACCAAGTGTTCCAGGTGTCCTGTATAGTGTTTCCTTGCCAACGTGTATGAATGGGGATAGACAAGAGGAGCATACCCCAAATATCCAATGTGACAGGGCAAGGTAAAAAAACATGATCAATGGTTTTAGTGTTTTCCCGAAAACTTTTGGACTTCTATACAACTCTTTTTTCCATATATGACTATGTGACTCTTCACATTCTACATGTGACTCTTGGACTTCCACACATTACATTTTGCTCTTTTATTTGAAAATACATCATTACATTCCACATGATGATGTAGCATGACACATGGACACATATTGACCATTATGATGACACTTGTGTAAGTTACAACTTGACAATGATGACATGGACTCCATGGTGAGATTGTGATGCCAAGTTGTCTTCTTTGCTGCTTCATCTTGCATTCTTTATGATACATCTAATATATGCCTCATCTTCATGAAAGATCCACTTTTTTTCTTATCTTCACCCAAAAAAGGGTCTTGGATGAGCTTTGTGATTCTCTGAGTCATTTGTCTTGGTCCATGATCTGCTTTGTGTCTCCATGATAGCTCTCTTTTGTTGTTCTTCTACACATGTGTTTATTTATGCTTTTTTTCTTGCTATCTGCTTTGAGAATCACCTTGTCATGCTAGAAAGGTAGTCCTACCAATCAAAATCATTCGTGAAAAAGTGAAATCAGTCTTAGAAACAACTATTCTATCACTTCCTGGCTCATGGAATGATCAACTCATGATAGACCTATGAGAGGGTTAAAAAAAGGATTTTTTATTAGGAGGGTGCAACCAAACTCATCAGTGGCTTAGGAAGGCTCCACTATTCACTTTTATTGTGTTGTAGGAAGTGAAAGGTCAAGGTTCACAAGAGGCCTTCATGGTGTGCTTGTGTGCTCAAGTAGGAGAGAGAGAACTCAAGGGCGTAGGTTGCAGGTCTGAAGCACGAAGGAGAATCATTCATTGGTCCAGGGTGCACTTGTGCGCTAAAGGGACAAAGGAGGGCATAGAGGCACACATCAAAGGAACAAGGGATTAGGCTTTGAGCCTTCCTAGTGCACTTGTGCACTCAAGAGGCACTAGGAGGGCTCAGTTCTTCGAGTTGGAGTGTGCTCAAATGAAGGCTTCAGGCTTCATGACTACACCATGCACCCTAAGGGAAGAGGGAATGATGAAGGCTTCATGCTTCAAGAGTGTTACATGTTCCCTAAGGTAATGATGAAGGCTTTGTGCTTCATGAGTGCACCATGTTCCCTAAGTCTTCATGCTTCATGAGTGCACCATGTGCCCTAAGAGAAGGATGAAGGCTTTGTGCTTCAAGAGTGTGCCATGTGCCCTAAGGCTTCCTGCTTCATGAGTGCGCCATGCACCCTAAGGCTTCATGCTTCGTGAGTGCACCATGCACTTTTTAAAAGACAAAGGATCCTTACTTCTTCAAAGTGTGCTTTGTTGTTCCATAGTGTGCTTCGTTGTTCTGAAGTGTGCTTCGTTGTTCTGAAGTGTGATTTGTTGTTCTAAAGTGCGCTTAGGCTTGGGAGGGTGCAATTCTCTCCAACATTGGTTGCTTGTTCATCCAAAATCTTCTTTTCAGTTAGGGTAACAACAAAATTCTAGGTCACTTATCCTAGGAAGTACTAATGCACTGTGAGAGGGAGGAGACCTTGGAAAATAATTAGCGCACATTTATGGGAGGAAAATATATGTCAATGACACTCATGAATAAGCTGCAATGAGGCTCATGAATAAGCTGCGCTCATCACCTAACTAGAGAGCTAATGCCTTTACAACTTGCACTGAGAAAGAGGAAAACATGAAGACAACACTTGCAAAATGTGAACAGACTTGAAAACGACACATGCCAGAGCGAAGATAACATAAAAATGAAACTTATTAAAGTGAAAGCAAGTAAAAGTGATAGTTGTGAACATAAAAACAACACTTTTGAAAGAAACTGTGCGCAAAAGTGATAGTTAAGAAAACTCATTGAAATAGAACTACAATCACAACCAAAGTGAGGGGGGCTATCAACGAAAGGTGCGCAATGACTGTCAACATGAGTTGAACATTGCATAAGCACTTTCTTGATGGGCGGTGCTTTGCTTGTTCGAGCTTGCATACAAGAAGTGTGCTTATGAATTCATCAGGACTATGCATGTGTAAGCAAGTGACTTTGACAAGTAGGACCTTATATGAAGAAGACTCGAACACAAAACATCAACCAACCATGAAGTGACCATGGGACGATAGTTCATAGAATCCTCAGTAGGCCACAAAATTCACGTGTAGGGAAAATTGCGGAGGTTTTTGATCACGGCCTCAACAAATCCTTTCTTCCCATTCAATAATAAACCTTGATAAGAAAATTCAAATTAGCCATAGAGGGATTGTTCCCCATACTTGAATGGGAAGTGACCTACATGTTAAGTAAGTTCTAAGGGAATTTGATTGCAAGTTTTAAAACTTCATTCCACTTCAATTAACATTCTAACCGGAATCCCATCCAATAAAACGGAAGAATTATAAATCTCCAAGATAATAGATAGGAATACTGCAAATAGAGCCATTATAAAACCCATAAGAGGAGTAGTTCCCCATCCAGGAGCTACTTTACCACTCAATGACTCACTACATGGGAGTATTTTCATTGTTAACTAACTGATTTATCCCCAAGTTAAAGCGATATAACAAGTGCAATGTCAAAAGATTGATTAACACGTAGAAAAATGTTTCACTACAGTCTTGAACTCATTTCAAGGATCTATGATGATGTCATCCTAGCAAGCTAATTTAACACCAATTCATGATACACATTCCTTGTATGGTGTTGTGTGGTGGATTCTCTATGATATTGCACCAAATATTGGTGTCATTGTTTATGGACTATCAAGGTTTTCCATTCTCAACATAAAAATGAATACAATGTTTTTACACTAGATTTTGTAGCCCAAATGGTAATGAAATGATGGAAATGTAAGAATTATTTTACTTTATCACAGATATAAATGTACAATGAAATTCTCCCTTTATGAGGAGGAAGTGAGGAAAGTCTCAAAATGTTACACCTCATACCATCATAAATCAAAAGGGAAGGGTACGTTAAATATTGGGTCCCACCTTAGAGTAAGATTCTTAAGTAGGAGTTATTTCCTTTATAAAAACAAAATTAAGCATGGGGAGCTTCCACGGGGATGGATAGAGACTTCCTTATGGTGATAATGTTGTTTATAATCCAAATTATTTTTTAATAGATTTATTTTTCTAACATGTCCAAATCTACATTTTTTTAGTTAAAATTGTATTTCCTCAAAAGTATGGAAATCAAATACATCAATCCATTAATCAACATAAATATGTCACTTAGTAGGTGGTCTCATTATCGCCAATGGGAAACCATATATTTTTTTACCACCTACCAATTGAGTTTTTCCAAAATTATAACAATTTTAACAATTCTAACATGATTTAATGTATCCACTACAATATTGTAAAACACAAAACTGAAAGCTAACATGCTAAAAATCAAGATTAAAGCAGGTAACTGGTGTTGGGTCTTTAGCACTGGACCCCAAAGGAGTTGGAAGAGTGAGATCACAATGAAGGTGTCACTCGATATGGGCTAGCCACACATCCATTCTTTCTAAACATACCCTCTGGCTCCTCTGAAATCGTTTGACATCTTCCAAAATGGAAAAGGTATTGTATCTTTCTTATTATTTATCCTTAAGAACCCTACCCAATAGGGTCTTCATTTGCCAATACAGAGATAAGGCATGAAATTACTACTTCCTTCTTCCCTTAGTGTGGTTAGGAACAGGAATCTAAGTGGAAATATCCTCTAGGATTTCAGAGTTTGAAAAAACTTGTCTCTCTCTGGCTGCAATGGATTCCAATTGGCTAATTTCATTCCTTGTTTCTAGCGGGATGATTGAGTGATATTTTGTAGCAACTTCTTGAGCCTGTTGTTGGGATTGGTTGCAACCCTAGGGGTCACAGCCACCCTTTCCCCCTCTATTGTGCATTCTTTGCCGATGCATATCCAACGAGCGTAGGCAATAACAACGAGCTACACGGGGATAAAACTTGACAGAGACCTGAGAGTGACTAGGTTTCCTAATCCTAACCAGATGCAAGGTAAGGAGCCAAACATACAAGCAAGTCATGGCAAGTCATAGGGTCATGAGGCCAAGAGGGATAGACCACAATAAAAAAGACAACTATTCAAATCTACGTATTTTAAAATCTCTAATACATATTCAATTTAAGTAAAATATTGAAAACTTCTTCGTAATGATAATGTTTCTCAATCTAAATTATTAATGTTTATACCCCTCCAATCATCATAGTTTAAAACCTTTAATACACATCCAATTTAAGTAACATTATTAGACATCTTTCTTAATTATAAATAATAAAATTTACAATTATTTATAATAAAATTAATTATAATTAAAAAACTAATTACAATAGTAGATATACTTATTTTCTTCTATCTATGTTTTAATGTTTCCATAATATTTACGCTATCATCTTTGACTCTCTTTCGTACCTTGCTAAGCCATGATCACTTTTGAATGCACCATCAAAACTAAACTTCATCATCCCTTTCCAAATAAGACGGTTGAGAACTTTTTAAATGGAAAAGCAAATGGTATAAACACAATATTCGATAAGCAGGTGGAAAACACCCCTTTCTCAACAAGCCCTGTTAGAATTTGATACAATTGATTTTCATAATTTTTATCATTCGAATATGTTTGAAGTTTTTCTAAGGTCATGAATAGAGTTCATGACCCAAAAAAAAAATTGGACATAGTAAGGCCATACAAAGAAAAAAAGTTGTGAATAAAATTTAATATAAAGATAAAACAATTTATTTTGTATTATATACATTAAAAAAAATTACGACAAATATATAGTAAAATTAAAGTTAAATTTAAAAAAATAAAAATACTTTTTTCACAAAACAATAATTTAGAGAAGTTATAATTTTTTTTTTTTGTTGACTAGCGAAATCGGCAATAGCGGTGGTATTGTACTCGCATTACACGGGGTTGAATCCCACTTGCTACCACTATAACCTCTAGGAGGAACCGCCCAGCCCGCAAGAACGGCCCTTGGTTAAGATGAGACTCGAACTTGTGACCTGCACAACGGCACGGACGACTTAGCAAATTGTCCGTTGGCCGAGAAGTTATAGCTACTTAAAAAGGAAAAACAAAAGATTTAAGATGACCATTGTAAGATTTTTATTGCTTTTGGAAATATTTTGATGGAGTGTGGCTTAACAATGGACCATAAAAGTGACTAGTAACCTCAAGGGACTTAATCAAATTTGAATATATGAAGGGAGGGTTCAGGATTAAATATTTCACAATGATTAGCATTTCTCTAAGAACTAAACTTTTATGAAATTAATTATAGGTAAATATGCCTAGTGGAAATAGGTGCTCTGGAAGAAATATTTCAAAGGTTCTAGAATTAGAAGTTGAGATCTCACTTTGTGAGCTAATAAGGGTTCTCCAATTTTGAAATTACTAAAATTTGTTATTCCCATAATAAGGGACAAGCTCTTATGGATTTTTGGAAAGGGAAAGCTAACAAATATTTGGGAAGAAAATATAATGGGGAGAGAAAAATTAGTGAAAAGGATTGAATTAGCTCCTCTTATAGGTTGGTTGGAGGGAAAACAATTAAATTCTTTATTTGACATATCTAAATGGGATGAAAATTCTAGAATGTGGTTGAAGTGGAAGTTCGATGACCCGTTAGTCCTACTACATCAAATGGTATCTACCTTACTTCAACCCCTCTTTAGATGTGCCCCCCATCACAAATTAGAGGATGCACAAGCTTGGGGAGTCTTCTTATATAGCCAATAATGGCTACGTGACGCAATTGGAAACAACTAAACTCCCACCAAAATATACTCTCTGGAAATTAATCTAAAGTCCTAATACATTGCCTAAGATCAACATGTTATGTTGGATCTTAGCCCATAAGAAAATCCTAGCATTTAATAATTTAAGGACGACAGGAGTGATTGGCCCACCTTAATGCCTTTTATGTAAAAGTTATGAAGCGTCCATCCAAAATTTATTTCTCAGCCACAACTATAGTGAGGAAGTTTGGCCCTAGGTGATAAGAGGTTTACATTATATAATTTCATGGCCTCTAATTTTGGAAAACTCCTTCTAGTGGTGGGGAAACTACAACTCAAGAACATTTAAAAACAAGCCCACCTTCAAAAGAATTTTGGAGGCTCTCCCTAAATATATATGTTAGAGGATCACGCTTGCCAAAAATAAGTAAATATTTAATAATGAGCTTAGTTCACTGAATAAAACAACTATTAAGGCCACTTCACTTCTAGTGGAGAATTTTCTACTCTGATTTTACTCTATAGATATTGCTTTAGATAGATTGGAGGAGAAATGGATGGCTCAATTCAGGTTAAATCATCAAAGCATATCCAAGACCAAAAGTGGAAACTCTTACTCTCTACCTTGGCTAATAAGATGGATCCACTCTAATTTTGGTTTTTTGGAAGGCCCAGCAAGCCTCTCAAATCCTCTTTTTTGATGGGTCTTCCAAAAATAACCTTGGGGTGGTAGGTGTGTGTAGGATCATTCATGATCCTAGAGGAAACAACATAGTTCAATTTTCTTGGGGTCTGGATGATGGGCCTCCAAATTAGACAGAAATTAAGGCCCATCTAACCTTTCATAGGCACATAAAGGCTATATAAAATCTCTCCTACAATTAATAATGCTTTTTTAGCTTTGTTATGTTCTTAGGAAGGTTTAGAGATAATTGCATATTATGTGCCTAATATTATTTATTTTTGCATAATATTGAGAGAATATTGAGTAAATTCTAAATGAGATAATATAGGGACTTTCTCCCTACTACAGGATGGACCAAAATTGATTAAAAATGAACGGGATATTATGAAATTATTGAACAGATTCTGGAGCTCCAGTGATTGAGAAAATCTAGGAATGTGCTCCCTGTCATTTAATGAAGATTCCTACTATTGGGAACCAGATCCAATTTTTGAGGGATTTTGGAGGGGAAATATACCTCCTTTCAAGGAGGATTCTTCCCCATCAATTTGTATAAGTACCAATTCGAATTTGCCTCTAGGGGCATGTATTTCTTAGTCTTCTTGTGAAGGAAACTTGCTATTAAGCAGTTCTACTTTCATTTCCAACAAGAAGTACTTGGATTGATTCAAATAATGAAGTTTGGTGTCATTTTTAGCTTCTAAAGCTTGCTTTCCTTCATATGACTCTGAGTATCCATGGGATTGGCCATCCCAGGAGCCTCAAAGCCTTGTTGCACAATTTGTTTATTTTTTTTTAGCTTCTAAAGCTTGCTTTCCTTCATAGGACTCTAAGTATCCTTGGGATTGGCCATCCAAGGAGCCCCAAAGCCTTGTTGTACAGTTTGTTTATTTTCTTTGAATGTCTTTTTCACTTGCATCTCTTATTTCCACATTTAGTATTCATTTTTCCTTTGTTGTAGGTTATATTGGATAAATGATTGAAGTGAGTTGTTTTCAAGGTTATTTATAGAGTCACAAGCATGATGCACCCTTAGAATATATTTGAAAATTCATATTCATAATTGAGCTACTTGGATTGGTTTACTAGTTCACAATTTTGGAATTTTTGGAAGTCTCTTAGAGCAAAATATTAGTAATTTTCTGCTAAATTTTAGCACATGTTAACGCATCTCTTTTGAGTTTTTTCCACTTGTATAAAATCCTAAAAATATTCAAGTTAATAACAAAATTTACCCCATAGAATTTTCACTTGATTAGGTTGGGCATTTGGTAGGTTAACGAGCTCACTGATTCTTGAATTTCTAGTTTTTGGAGTAGTAATTTTATGTTATTTTTTAATAACAAGTTAAAAAAGGTATTTTTGAGTCTTAGGAAATCCTACTTAATAAAAAAACTTACCCATATAAATTTCATTCAATTTTCTTGGTCATTCAGTGAGATATATCGAAGAACATACTAGTTGGAAGACTAGGTATTTTAGTCTTTGCAAGTATAAAAATCATATTTTTTTGTGGTGTGTGGGTACTACTGTTGACTTTAAGGGTTAGAATTGTCATCCTAAATTCCTCCTACCATCATCGACATCTTTCTCATCGCTAGACAACAACCTCAAAACTTTGTCACTGAAAGTACATTTTTGGGTCATTGAAGGACACTGCATGCATTTGTTTTTGTGCAAGATAGGCCTCTGAGAGTTTTTAAGCTTGGAAAAAGAATCATCCGGACTTCATATGCATTCACCTACCCTTTCCCACCTTTATATCACCATTTCCACCCTCAGACACCGTGTAAACTTCTCCAGATTTGCTCCAAAAACTTGATTTTTTCCATTTAGCCTTGAATAATGTCCCCTAGGCTATGGAACCATGATTAAGGGAGATCACGGACAACTTAGGACTTTCATTTTCTTCACTACAACATGTTTCTGCAATTACTATTAGTGGACAGATTTATGAATTTAAAGATATAGTGATGATCTGTAAACTACCATGGATATTCTAGTGGACAATTCATCACAACATATCTCATAATAATATATTAAAATTATGAAATTTTACACTATTACAGTTTTATTAAAATTTTATATTTGTAGATTTAACTATAATTAGTGCATGCATGCGAATGGAAATTATGCAGAAAAGTAGAGAATGACAAAATAAGCTCACACGCACACACATAAGACACAAGATATGCTCTCTGGGAAACCCTTTCGTGAGAAAACCCAGTTAGAAGGTGAGGTTGCTTCACTCTCTCCCTCTGTCTGGAAATATGGTTGTAGGTACAAAGAAGTAATGCCTATGGCCCGTGGGATGCTATAATGCACAAATCATCTTTGTGTGCTCTACCTTCTATCTCTCATGGCTATCTTTGCTCATTATGGAACAAAATGATCTTGAAAGAATGGAATGCCTCTTCCTCCTAGTGGCCCGATTATAACAAAACCCGATAGCCTACTACTGGTTAATTTTAACTACATCAACTCTTAAATAGAGTTATAATATAGATTATTCTATAGTCTTTCAGATCATAATCACGTAGCTAACCCCTTTTCCATGAATAATGGGGGCTGACGCGACATCCTTCCAAGCTATAGGTGTGAAAACAGGAAGGTCAACTTCTGAGTGGCATAAATTTTGCGTACGGACTCTAATTAATGCGCTTATTATGCCATTGGAAATATATTTTTGTTTAGAATAGCATGAAATGTTGTGACATTAAAGCGATGAGGTTTTACCCCCAAAAAACGTCATTTGATGTAATATCCCGTTTTCGAGATATTCCCCAAACCCCAGTAAACTCCAACCAAATACACATAAATGATATAATAACCGGGAAGCTGAAAGTGATGAAAATAACAATGGTGCAACATATAATGATATAACATGAGATATAAGTAGATAGTCAAGAAATGCAGAGAGAAATGCTAAGCCATTTTATTATACTGAGTAATAGAATGAGTACTGGAGGTGATCAGAAAGATGGCACCTTGACTTGCACAAGGCAAGTGAAGAAATACACTCAGAATAGAAAAGGAATGGCCTCTCTCTGAACTGTGTCCAAGCTGCTAGAGAACTGTCGTGCTACTGCTGCTACTAGAAATCAAATGAGGATTTGGGGTTGTTCCCCTCCTCAAAAAATGTTGAAACTATGGAATCAGACTCTACTCAAGAAACCCAGAAAAACCCAAAAAGCTTTTCTGAAATGGCCGACCCCCGAAAATCACCCCCTTGAGGATCCACGCAATCCCTCAAGGCTCTGCGCTGCCACCACAATAAACCCACCACAACTCTTCCTAAAACTCAATATGCAAGGGTTGATCCCCTGCTCAACCTCCCAGCACAAATCCCCCTGCAAGACCTCAATCCAGAATTCCTGCCAGAAAGAACTGCGTCATCCCTTTCAAGACTGCGCAGTCATCTAAGATGCTCAATCCTCATGCCAAAATGCTGATTAAACTACTACAAAAATACCGATGGAAATATCTTTCCCAAGCAGGCACTCGAAGTCCCCTGGGGCTAAGGGTGAGTTCTCGGAATGGAGACACTCAATGCACTAAACAATGCTGCAAACTAGCTAAAAAGCCAGCGTGCTCTAAGTCGAAGTGACTAGCTCAAATGCACATAATCGAATGCCAAAATGAGGACGCTCCTCTCTCCTTTATAGCATTTTCCTCTCTCAATCCCAAGGCTCACCTCCTCCAACGTAGCTTTCCTCTTGCCACGTGTTTCTCACCATCTACGCAGTCACTACAAGTGTCTACATGGGCCCCTCCTCTACGTGGTTCTTTGGCCCCCTTTGGCTCACCTTGTAGAAATTTTGAATAATTTAACACATATTCAACAGAGATTATCCTGATCATGTACTATTGCTGAATACATACACAATACATAAGCTCCTCTATGTTGATCATCAATATAGTAGCATCAATAACAATAAAACATCAAGAGCATTCACACATTAACACAGTACGTAACCCGAGGAAAGCATCTCGCTAAAAACCCCAACTATCTGTATATTAATGATTGAGAACATACAAAGTACAATGCTTATCACAAGCAATCCAGTACCAGCTCCACCTGTTACACACAATACAGCTCAGATCTGATCTCCAAATCTATTCCACTACTTGCCTGCCTCCACTACTCAATACCTGCTCAAGAACTGATGAGAATGGCTTACCAAACTCGTATTTCACCTCAAAATAATCACTCACACTTTGTTGGACGTGAGAAAAGGCTACAATACTGGGAAAATACGTGAGCAAACTCATTGGCATACTCAATCCCTTGATTGTGCAAGATCTGGTGCACAACTATAGTCACAACTGATAGCAATCTGATTCTCTACCACCTGTCCCTGTTGAACTGAACATGCACTGACATGCAACTGAGTTAACTGATGTATTCATTAGTTGCATCATGAGTTAATAATTAGTTTAACAACTCATCATTAGTCTATTTGCAGTTAGACTAATTACAACTAGTTTAACTAAGTCAAACTGAACACAACTCCATCAACTCCACAATCAACTCCACCAAACTCAACTGATTGAGTTCTAACTGAAGTCATGCATGCAACAACTCAACTGACTCATAAGAAAAGCGTATTTCCTTCTGACAGCTGCATGTGCCACCTCTGTAGCTCAAACTGAAGTGCTCCAAGAGAATAAGTTCAAGTTTATAGTCCAAATATTATTATGAGATAATAATATTTGACTTTTCTATTTTTGACAGCCAGTCTAAAAATAGACTTTGATCACTCACACTGTGATCACTCACACTTTGATCAAAAATAGAAGTCCATCTATTTTTCCCAACTTGACCAATCATCCATAAACAGCAACCTGCAATCCATAGACATGATCCATATGTCTAAAAATAGACATAGTCTAAAAATAGACTTGCGCCAAAAATAGCCTGCGGGCCCACTTAGTGATGGCGACTCTTTTCACTAAGCTCCATCATCTTGTTGCAATCTCAACACTCCCTCTCGACAAGATATGGATTATCAGCAACCCCTATCCTGCCTCGGTGGTACTCGAATTTGCTCCTGGTGAGAGCCTTCGTCAGAATATCAGCATCCTGATCCTCCGTTGGAATGTACGAAAGTAACATGATCCTCCGCTGCACACAATCTCTGATATGATGGTACCTGATGTCAATATGTTTAGATCTATCATGAAATACAGGATTAGCTGAGAGTTTAATGCAACTCTGGTTATCACAGTAAATCACAGTAGGATCGAAATGAGAACCGAACAAACCAACCAGGATCTTCCTCATCCATATTGCCTCGCATGCAACCAAACTTGCTGCCATATACTCAGCCTCCGCTAAACTGAGTGCCACGGATCTCTGCTTCCTGCTGTACCAAGAAACTGCTATCGATCCAATACTGAAGACCCCTCCTAATGTGCTCTTTCTGTCCGTTGGGCTCCCTGCCCAATCTGCATCCGTGAAGCCACATAGCTTCACCTCATCGTCTGTACCACAAACCATATCCCGATGTGCCTCTCAAGTAGCGCAATACATGCTTGCTCACCTTCCAGAAGAGCTTGGTAGGCTTAACCATAGCTTGTGAAAGTTGGTTAACTGCATAGCATATATCGGGTCATGTATTGACCAAATACATCAGCGACCCCACCAACTGTCGATAAATAGTGGCATCCACTTCTTCTCCCGAAGTGGCATCCTCCTTCCTCCAACCTCCAGGAAGAGGAGTGTCAACAAGCTTGCAGCCATGCATGTTGAACTTCTCCAGTATCTCCCGAGCATACTTGCCCTGAGAAAAAAACAGTCCACCACTGCGCTGCCATATTTCCAATCCTGGGAAATAGTGAAGGAGGCCCAAGTCCTTCATCTCAAACTCTGTAGCAAGATCCTTCTTGCATGACAGTATCAACAGCTCATCACCCGTTAGAATCAAATCATCAACATACAGTACAATGATAAGCAACTTACCCTCCACCACAATCTGGTATAGGTTAGGATCCGCCTCGCTCTTGGAGAATCCAAGTCTTGTGAAATAGCTGTCTATCTGTGTGTACCAAGCACGTGGTGCTTGCTTCAACCCATACAGCGCTCTCTTGAGCCTGCACACATGCGACTCGCTGCTGAAGACCTCAAAGCCTTCGGGCTGCTCAATGTACACCTCCTCCTCAGTGACTCCATTGAGGAACGCAGTCTTCACATCCATCTGATGAATGTGCCATCACATCTGCGCTGAGAGAGCAAGAATCGTCCGTATGGAAGAATACCTTGCGACAGGTGCAAAGGTCTCCTCATAATCGATCCCCTCTATCTGCGAAAAGCCACGGGCAACAAATCTTACCTTGTACTTCTCCACACTCCCGTCAGCTGCTTGCTTGACCTTGTAGATCCATCTCGAACCCACCACTGATTTCCCTTCCGGTCTAGGAACAATCTCCCATGCACTGTTTCTGACAATAGAATCATACTCTTCCGCCATGGCGTCTACCCATGCGGGATCCTCCACAGCTTCCTCGAAAGAGGATGGCTTAGTCACAACACACTTGCTCATAACATCCATGTATCCAGTGTACCAATCAGGTGACTGTCTCTGCCTGCGTTGGGCTGTAGGTGGTCCTACAACTTTCTCTGCATCTTGAGCCAGTCGCTCAGCTTCTGTCAAGCGCTTTCGCCCTCTGATGGTTGGCACTGCATGAGTGGTCTCTTCCACTCCATGAACCTCGTCCTGTGGCTGATCCACGTCCTGAAGCTCATCCTTAGGAACTAATAGCTCCTCATCTGCATGCAAGTGTAGCTCCCTCTCAAGCGAACACTTCATGGCTTTCTCCTCCTGAAATTTTATATCCCGTCGCACGACAGTTTTACCACTGTCTGGAAAATACACACGATAGTTGTGGGGCGTATCAGTGTACCCCACAAATATCCCAACCTCTGCGGTCGGATCCAACTTCTTCCTGGCATCCTTCGTCACATGCATGTAAACGTTAGCACCAAAAATCCTCAAATGAGAAAGATCAGGATTCTTACCAGAATAAGCCTCCTCGGGTGTACTCATGCCAAGTATCCTATGAGGACAACGATTCTGCACATAAACTGCTGTATTGCATGCTTCCGCCCACAAGTGAAGGGGTAGGCCCTGATCATGCAACATTGCCCATACAGCACCCACGATCGTTCTGTTCTTCCGCTGAGCTACCCCGTTCTGCTGTGGGTTATGGGGAGCTATGAGCTCTCTACGAATCCCTTCTGCCTTGCAGAAATCCTTGAACTCGTCCGAGATGTATTCACCACCATTATCACTCCTAAGAGCCTTCACCTTCTTCCTCAACTCCTTCTCGACCAATGCTTTGAATTCACAGAACTTTGAATATGTCTCGCTCTTCTTCTGCATGAAGAAGATCCAGCACTTACGAGAGAAATCATCAACAAAAATCACATAATACTTGTGTTTTGCTGTCGAAGCAATTGAGAAAGGTCCACACACGTCTGTGTGAATTCTCTCAAGGATCGTCGTGGCACGACTATCCTTCTCATGAAAGGTGGCTTTCACAACCTTCCCCAAAGTACACCCCTTGCACTGATCTGACTGCGCAAGTGTGCCTTTAGGAAGCCCTGTAGTGATCTGATGCAGTATCTTCAAGGTTCCATGGTGAAGGTGAACCAATCTCCTGTGCCACAACTCGCCATCATCCCGGCTCACCAATCCTTCTGCCTTGCTTGCCATTGCTGCGCATCCATCTACATGCAACTGATAAAGGTTCCTCACTCGAACCCCTATCTTCCGGGTCTCACCAGTTGTCTTGCTGCGCAGGAAAGCCTTTCCCTCACTGAAAACAACATCATACCCCTTGTCTTCTAACATCGCCACTGAGATAAGATTCTTCTTCAATCCTGGAACATGCATGACTTCCTTCAATACGAAGGGTTTACCAGACTCCCTCTCAAAGGAAATGGTACCGATACCGGTCGCACTGTATCTACCATCATCGCCCATCTCGATGTGCACTCCAAGATCTTTGTCCTCCAGATCAGAGAACAAATCTTTATCTCTCGTCATGTGAAAAGACGCACCATTGTCCAAGAACCACACTGATCCCATCACACTTGAAACCAAGCATGTGATCAATGAAAAATCAAGCTCAAACTGAGAAGCTAAGGCCTCTCCCCCTGCAGATCCAGCAGCTTGCTTGTTCTTCTTCTTCTGTGGACAATTTGTGGCATAGTGTCTGTGCTGGTGACAATGAAAACACTTCACCTTGGACATATCATGCTTCTTGCCTTTCGCACCAGACTAAGAAGCGTTCTTGCTCTTCCCTTTCTTTGCTTTGGCAGCCAAAGCACAATTCTCTTCATCAGCTCCCTTTGACGAAGATTCGTCCCTGGTACTCCGCCTGATCTCCTCCTGCACAAGATCTGACCATAGTCTTTCCCATCCTGGCAATTTCTCCCGACCATTGACAGAGTCCTTATAGGAATGCCAACTCTTCGGAAGACCAAGGAGAGCCAAGCTCACCAAGTCCTCATCATTGACAGTAACTCCCACACTTCCCAGCTCATCTCGACACTGAGTGAACTTCGTGAGATACTTGGGAATACTGTCACCCTTCTCGCATTTGATGTTTCTGAGTTTATCTTTGAGCGCCAGCTTCCTCTGATCGCTCTTGCTTTGGAATAATTCTGTTAATGATTTCCACATCAAATATGGAGTAGCCTTTCCATGGAGGCTGGACACAATGTGATCCTTTACGCCCTCCAACAGAATCCTTCGACATTTTGCGGTCTTCTTTTGCCAAGCATCAGCTTGAGTAGCATCAGTAGGCTTTGGGATATCCGTATCTATGAACTCCTTCAGCCCATTATCATCCAATACTGCCTCCATCCTGTCCTTCCATGCAATATAGTTTGAGCTGCCCTCAAGAGCATACTCCAATCGCAATCCGTTGAAAGACATTGCTGCGTTGTCACCAAGAAAAGACTGCTGTAAATTCGAATTCCACCAGCAACCAACTCAACCGCTTCCGATCTACAATTCGTGAGAACACAATATTTCTCGTACAGAGATTGACTGTATGGGCATTCACCAGATATCTTACCTTCCAAAGGAAGGATGAATCCAGAGGCTACCTGGCCCGATTACAGACTCTGCCTGAAGAAATAGAATGTAAACACTTCCTGAATAGTAGATCTGATGATCAACAGCTCTGATACCATGTAGAAATTTTGAATAATTTAACACATATTCAACAGAGATTATCCTGATCATGTACTATTGCGGAATACATACACAATACATAAGCTCCTCTACGTTGATCATCAATATAGCAGCATCAATAACAATAAAACATCAAGAGCATTCACACATTAACACAGTATGTAACCCGGGGAAAGCATCTCGCTAAAAACCCCAACTATCTGTATATTAATGATTGAGAACATGTAACATTACAAAGTACAATGCTTATCACAAGCAATCTAGTACCAGCTCCACCTGTTACACACAATACAGCTCAGATCTGATCTCCAAATCTATTCCACTACTTGCCTGCCTCCACTACTCAATACCTGCTCAAGAACTGATGAGAATGGCTTACCAAACTCGTATTTCACCTCAAAATAATCACTCACACTTTGTTGGACGTGAGGAAAGGCTACAATACTGGGCAAATACGTGAGCAAACTCATTGGCATACTCAATCCCTTGATTGTACAAGATCTAGTTCACAACTATAGTCACAACTGATAGGAATCTGATTCTCTACCACCTGTCCTTGTTGAACTGAACATGCACTGACATGCAACTGAGTTAACTGATGTATTCATTAGTTGCATCATGAGTTAATAATTAGTTTAACAACTCATCATTAGTCTATTTGCAGTTAGACTAATTACAACTAGTTTAACTAAGTCAAACTGAACACAACTCCATCAACTCCACAATCAACTCCACCAAACTCAACTGATTGAGTTCTAACTGAAGTCATGCATGCAACAACTCAACTGACTCATAAGAAAAGCGTATTTCCTTCTGACAGCTGCATGTGCCACCTCTGTAGCTCAAACTGAAGTGCTCCAAGAGAATAAGATCAAGTTTATAGTCCAAATATTATTATGAGATAATAATATTTGACTTTTCTATTTTTGACAGCCAGTCTAAAAATAGACTTTGATCACTCACACTGTGATCACTCACACTTTGATCAAAAATAGAAGTCCATCTATTTTTCCCAACTTGACCAATCATCCATAAACAGCAACCTGCAATCCATAGACATGATCCATATGTCTAAAAATAGACATAGTCTAAAAATAGACTTGCGCCAAAAATAGCCTGCGGGCCCACTTAGTGAAGGCGACTCTTTTCACTAAGCTCCATCATCTTGTTGCAATCTCAACACACCTTTTAAGTTACAACATTGTGCTACTAGGGAGTGTCTTTATTCATGAAGTGAGTATGTCTCCCTCTCCTCACCTTTTTATTTATAAATAGCTATAGAAGGCGAAATTGAGAAAAATTGAATATTCCAATTAGCCATGGCTAATTAGGAATATTACAGTCTCTCTCGGCAAAATGGTGCTTGTCCTCAAGCAACTAAAGTGATGGATGTTGCAAGATCTTCTCACTCTCCCAAGTGGCATCCTCATTTGGTAAATTCTTCCTCCTCACCAAGAATTCCCGGACTGTCCTGCTCCGCAACCACCTCTTCCTGGTATCAATAATAGCCTCTGGCTACAACACCAAATTCCCCTCATCATTCATGGGTGGTAGCTCATCTATCACTGTCACATGCTACCCAAATGCCTTCTTCAGGCATGATACATGAAAAATGTTATGAATCTTGCTGCCTTGGGGTAGCTCCAACTCATATGCAACCTGTCCAATCCTGTGTATCACCCTGTATGCCCCATAAAAGCAGGGCTTGAGCTTCTCAGCTCCTTCTGCTTCAGTGATGACTGTTGGTATGGCTGTAATCATAGGTAGACCAGGTCCCCTACCTCAAACTGTCTCTCCCGGACATTCTGGAGTACGTCCTCCTTGAGGCCCTTCCATGAGAACCTCTCTCTAATGGCCCTGTAGGTTTTGGTGAACCCCCGATGGCCTGCCAATGGTGAATCATGTGATCCCTAAAGTATCTTCTTCTTGAGCTAAGATCTCTCAGTCAAGAAGATCCAGTCCCTATAGTAGATGATCTCATCAACCACCCTGTAACTGTCATCTGCCACCTGCCCATCCAGAACCTCACATGCAAATCTATCCTTGGAGTACTCTACTAAGAGTTGAGCCCTCCAATCTGCGTCCAAGCTCATAAGAAACAATGTGGTTGGTCTACGTGAAAGGGCATCTGCTACCACGTTGTTCTTACCCTTGACATACTCAATGTCAAATTCATATGCTTAGATCTTACTGATCCACTTCTATTGCCTCTCCTGTAGCTGCTTTTGCTCCAAAAAGAACCTGAGGCTATTGTGATCAGTCCTCACCGTGAACCTGTTACCCACTAGATACTGCCAGAACTTGGCCAATGCATGCATGATGGCCAGCATCTCCTTGTCGTATATAGAATACAACCTCTCATGCGGAAGGAGCTTCCGGCTCTCAAAGGCTATAGGGTGACCTCCCTGCATCAATATTGTGTCGATCCCCTCTCCCGACGCATCACACTCCAAAAAAAATGGCTGTGAAAAATCTGGCAATACAAGCATTGGGCAGCTGCTTATCACCTCCTTGAGCTTGTCAAAGGCTCACTGTGCTGTATCCGACCAACTGAATGCCCCCTTCCTCGCCAAATCCATCAGGGGTGCAGCAAGTTGTGAGAAACTCTTGACGAACTTCTAGTAGTAAGAACAAATACCAACAAATCCCTGAAGTTCCGTCACGTTCCTCGGCTCTGGCCAATCTCTGATGGCCCTAATCTTCTCCTCATGGACTCTCACTCTGTCCACCCCTATGATGTGTCCTAAGTACAACATCTTCGTTAATCCAAACTCACACTTGGAGAGCTTGGCATAGAACTGTTGCTCCTCTAAGATGCGCAACACTGTCTCAATGTGCTGGAGATGCTCCTCCCAAGTCCTGCTGTAAATGAGTATATCATCAAAGAATACCAACACAAACTTCCTCAAGTGACTGCAGAAGATATGATTCATGCAATACTGGAATGTAGCTGGGGCGTTGGTTAGCCCGAAGGGTATCACTAAAAACTCAAAGTGCCCATAGTGACACCTGAAGGCGGTCTTGGGAATGTCTTGTTCCCTCACGTGAATCTGATGGTACCCAAATCTCAAATCAATCTTTGAGAAGAATCAAGCTCCTCTTAACTCATCCATCAACTCATCGATCCTAGGTATGGAGTACCTATTCTTCAGGGTCTTCTTGTTCAAGGCCTTGTAGTCAATGCACATCCTCAATGTGTCGTCCTTCTTCTTCACCAACACCACAGAAGAAGCAAAAGGACTCGTGCTCAGCCGAATGTGCCCAAGAGCCAGCAACTCCTGAATGGCCTGCTCAATCTCATCCCAATAGGCCTTGGGATGCTTATAGGGGGTAGTAATCACTACCTGTATGCCCTGCTCAAGCTCAATGGTGTGCTCAAACCCCTGGTCCGGTGGCTATCCTGGTGGATTCTCCCCAAATACTATGGCATACTGGTCAAGGATGGACTACATCTCTGGGTGCACTGTCTACCCTGTAGTCCCTGCCTTTGATGCACGCAGCTCCACTGCCCACTCTATGTCTCCCTTTCGAAGGACTGCCTCCATCCGATGAGCCAAAATAGTTTGAGGCGGATATGTGTGTTGTCCCCGTATCTTCTCATGCCTCCCTGTCTTCTCATCATCCCACTCCATCTTTAGGGTCTTCCAATCTGTCGTGACCTTCCCTAGAGTGATAAGCCACTGAACACCCAATATCATGTTGGTGTTCGGAATATCGACCACGAAAAAGTGGTCAGTCAGTGTGTAGGTGCCCATCGTCACTGATAACTCTGGAACATAACGAGCACACACCATGGTCTGATCTCCTGGGACCAAAACTGAAAAGCCATCAAAGCTCTCTGTCTGTATACCTCTCTGCTCAACCATCTGTGCATCGATGAAGTTGTGGGTTGCCCCACTATCAACCAAAACTGATACCCGCTGGCCACATACTATCCCCCATACGCGCAACGTCAAATACTTGGGAACTCCTCGCAATGCTGCAAGGGCCCCTCCAGTAGGTGCAAAAGCTGCACCACCCGCTACTGGTGGTGGAGGTGGAAAACGATCCTGCACGGCATGACTACCTCCTACCTCCACATCATCCTCCTCATCCTCTTCCCCGCTGCTCTCGGAGAAGACCTCAATAAAATGTGCTTTGCTAGCAACACATCTATGTCTCAGTGCCCACGGCTCCTGACAAGTGAAGCACAACCGCTTCTTCTTCAACTCCCTCCTGGCATCATCATCAATCTGTACTCATCCTGGATTCCCCTTCGGAGGCGGAATCCTCACATCCTTCCCCTTAGGCTAAAAAGCCTGTTGCTGGGGGTAAGGTGTCCGGGTCCTGGGTAAGACATCTTGTAAGTCCCGGGTCCTGCTAATAGCATCCTGAAGGGTGGTTGGTCTAGTGGATCTGACTAGACCCCGAAGTGGCTCTGCTAACCCCTCAACATACATGTAGATCCTCCGTGCCATGGATAGATCTGGCACCATCACTGAAACCCTCAAGAAATCTGAAATGTAGGTCTCTGGGCTCCCAGTCTGTTTGAGCCTCGTCAGCTCCACAAAGTGTTGTTCTGGATCCCTCTGGTCAAACCTCTCCATCAATCTCCTAGTGAACTCAGCATATGTCGTCATTATGGAGTGTCCGAGTGTAACCATCCCATGGAACCACCAATCCTAGGCCTCACCATCCAAATGTAATGTCGCCACCTTGATGGCCTCCGTCTCCAACATCTGGTTAAGCTGGAAGTAAATGTCCAGCTTCTCCACCCAAGACTTTGCCGAACTGTTTGATGAACCATCAAACGTAGGCAAGTGGAATCTACTAGCTGCACGGTGGGTGTCACCATCATGATAATGTCGGTACCCTCTGTGATGGTCGCAGGGTCTACTATCCCGCTGGAGCTGAACAAAGTCTCTGAATGAGAGAGCCTCCCTGAACTCCTACCCATAGGCCTGGTATTCTGCAAAATAATTGCCCATATGACCGGGCTCTACCTCCTGCTGGGCTCCGGCCCCCGTGTCTGCTCCTAAGAAAGTGGGCATGGTAGAGCATGTAGGGGCATGTGAGGCCACCTGTTGAGTAGTATCATGCTGCTCTGGAAAATGGTGGGATGCACCCGATCCCTCACCAACCTGGAAAACTCATGGGCTCTCACGCTGTCTAGCCTCTACTACTGTGAATCTCTGCCCCATCACCTCAATCTGCCTCGACAGATCTTGTACTGATTTGAGGATCATTTCCGCAAATCTCTTCCTGTCCTCATCTGCCTCGGATCCTCCTTCTCTCCGTCCACCACAGGCTCCTCCTGTTCTGCGTCCACCACCAGAACATAGTCTCCCTCTCCGTTGGTGTTCTCCAACCTATGCCTAGTGTCTCTGTATCTCCTACCTCTGTAACAGATGTAGGGCTTTTCCCCCGGTGTCATAGATTGCTAGCTCCATAGGCTGAGCCAGATCTATGCTCTGATACCACTGTAATATCCCGTTTCCAAGATATTCCCCAAACCCCAGTAAACTCCAACCAAATACATATAAATGATATAATAACCGGGAAGCTCAAAGTGATGAAAATAACAATGGTGCAACATATAATGATATAACATGAGATATAAGTAGATAGTCAAGAAATGCAGAGAGAAATGCTAAGCCATTTTATTATACTGAGTAATAGAATGAGTACAGGAGGTGATCAGAAAGATGGCACCTTGACTTGCACAAGGCAAGTGAAGAAATACACTCAGAATAGCAAAGGAATGGCCTCTCTCTAAACTGCATCCAAGCTGCTAGAGAACTGCCATGCTGCTGCTGCTGCTGGAAATCAAATGAGGATTTGGGGTTGTTCCCCTCCTTAGAAAATGCTGAAACTATGGAATCAGACTCTACTCAAGAAACCCAGAAAGCTTTTCTGAAATGGCCGACCCCCGAAAATCGCCCCCTTGAGGATCCACGCAATCCCTCAAGGCTCTGCACTGCCACTGAAATAAACCCACCACAACTCTGCCTAAAACTCAACCAAAATCCTCCAATATGCAAGGGTTGATCCCCTGCTCAACCTCCCAGCACAAATCCCCCTGCAAGACCTCAATCCAGAACTCCTGCCAGAAAGAACTACGTCATCCCTCTCAAGACTACGCAGTCATCTAAGATGCTCAATCCTCGTGCCAAAATGCTGATGAAACTACTGTAAAAATACCGATGGAAATACCTTTCCCGAGCAAGCACTCGAAGTCCCCCAGGACTAAGGGTGATATCTTCGAACGGAGACACTCAATGCACTAAACAGTGTTGTAGACTAGCTAAACAACCAGTGTGCTCTAAGTCGAAGTGACTAGCTCAAATGCACATAATCGAATGCCAAAATGAGGAGGCTCCTCTCTCCTTTATAGCGTTGGCCTCTCTCAATCCCAAGGCTCACCTCCTCCAACGTAGCTTTCCTCTTGCCATGTGTTTCTCACCATCTACATAGTCACTCCAAGTGTTTACGTGGGCCACTCCTCTACGTGGTTCTTTGGCCCCCCTTGGCTCACCTTTTAAGTTACAACATTGTGCTACTAGGGAGTGTCTTTATTCATGAAGTGAGTATGTCCCCCTCTCCTCACCTTTTTATTTATAAATAGCTATAGAAGGAAAAATTGAGCAAAATCGAATATTCCAATTAGCCATGGCTAATTAGGAATATTACATTTGATACCTCAAAACACTCCTGGAAAGTTTTACACCCCATTTTTCCAAACTAGGTCTCACCAGTAAAAACAATCCCGTGAGTTTATTCCTCCATTTTTTCCACTCTAAATTCATCAATATGGATGCTAAACAATATAATGATCCAATTCGGACCACACATCCCCATTTTGGGAGACTTTTAGTACCCAAAAGCTTCTACTAAATGGGGTGAGGAAATTTTTCCTCCACCTTCTCTGGAGTGTACCATTTAGCTTTGCCTAGAAGTTGTCCCTTCAACCCAATTTTCCAAAGGGCATGTTGCCCCTGCCTTATAGTTTTGTACCTCTTCTACAAAATTGTATTTTTTGTCAACTCTACGTGAGCATCTGGTGTCAACTCTTGCACAGAAGGTAGGACATGTTCCTCTTCCTAATATAGTATGGAAGGCTCATAGAGTTTCAAATTCTCTACATTCACAACTAAGTAAATGTGTATATATGGTGGTAAACTGAGTCGATAAGCATTATCACCCACTTTTTCCAATATCTTAAAGGGACCATACCTCAAAGCCTTACTTTTCTTACCAGGCCCCTACAACCTCTCCTTTCTCGATTGGAACCATACTCTGTCTCCCACCTTGAATGATTTCTCTATCTATGTTGACTATTCTTGACATTATACTTCTAGTGTGACTTATGCAGTGTTTCTTTTACTTGTATATGTATCTACCTGATCTTCTCTATAAAATTTTCAGCCCTCAAAGCATCTCATGTAGTACCTTCCCTCACTCCTCCTTGTTTCCCATATGCAATATCCAAAGGTGAAGGTGGAAAATATCCAAAACAACTTTCAAATGTGGACTTTCTTGTAGAAGTGTGGACTTATCTATTGTAAGAATGTTGTATATATACTAAATTTTCATCCCTGGTCTTCAGATGCTTCTGGTTATATCCTCTTGGAAGCTACACCAAAGTCATGTTGACTACTTTTTTCAACCCATGTGTCTGTGGATGGAATGATGTAGATATATTCAACTTTGTGTCCATCTTCTCTCACAATGTAGTCCATAATATACTAAAAAATCTTGTATCCTTATCTGAAATTATGCTCCTTTGTATCCCAAAGTGCACCTAGACGTGTCCAAAGAACAATTTTGTTTCTTCTTTCTCGTTGATGGTATTTTTACAGGGCATGAGAATGCACATCTTGCTGAACTTGTCAACAACCACAAACAGGTAGTCATGTCCCTTCCTGGTTGTTGGTAAACTTCCCACACATTCCATGGAAATGATTTCCCAAGGAAGAGTAGGTACATGTAAGGGATGATATAGATCGTGTTTCATATTGCTAGTCTTGCTAGTATAATAAAGCATGCATCCTCTTATGAACCTAGCTATCTATTCTTGCATCTTGGACTAGTACATATACCTCTGCAAGTTAGCCATGGTATTCACTACACTAAAGTGTCGTGAAACCTTTGAGGTGTTAGCCTCTCTAATCAGATGCAATCACTCACCTTTAGGAACACATAGCTTATCCAACCTGTAGAGTAACCTGTCCTGGAGATGGTAGTCAATGGTGTTGTCACCATCATGCACATGACTTTGTTTATGCAACTATTGATACACCCCCTTGAAGTCCTCATCCTCTAAATATGCCTCTATGTATGCATCATGGGTGAATGGCTCCATGTACATATGAGTCCCCAAATATGTAATATTTGATGTGGGCAGCCTTGAAATCATGTCTTCCAACTTGTTTGTGCTACCCTTCTTATATTTGATCACCAAATGAAACTATTGTAAAAACACCATGCACTTGTAATGCCTGGTTTGTTGTAGCTTACATTGTGCCTGCAAGTACTGTAATAGTTGGTGATCTGTGTGGATTACTGTCTCCTTTCCCATCAGATAATGCTTCCACTTATTCACAACTTTCATCATGGCATAGAGCTCCTTGTCGTAGGTACGGTAATTAAGAATAGTCCCATGAAATACTTCAAAATGGTATCATACAAGCCTTCCTCCTTGCATCAAGACAATTGTTGGGCATAGAATCCCCCCAAGGCATGTTTTGGGGCTCGAAGCCCAAGTTTTGATCTAATCTATTTGTAAAGACTCTGCGAATTGTAGGCGCGGAGCGCGAAATGTATGATAGAGTCACAGGGTTGTTCGCCCTAGTCTTGTAATGTAATGTCAGCCAACCCATGGTTCGCGGACCATGGGCTTGTATAAATAGAGTGAGGCTCTAAGTGTAAAATATAACTAAGAAGAGAAGCAAGAGATGAGAGAATAGAAGCGAAGAGTAAGGGTCTAAGTGTATCTTGGGTCGTAGGGTAGGAGAAGGCTCTATAGCTGAGTGTGCAGAGGCCTAGTAGTTCGCAACTGAGTGCGCGGACCCCTGTAGCTGAGTGCGCAGGGCAGAGTTGAGTCTGTAACCAAAGAAGAGATTAATAAAGAAAGGTTTTGTTACCAATTCGTGTATCTATTCTTGGATTAATGCATGGTTAATGTAAATCGCAAATATACTGTTTATTTACTACGCGCACATGTATGACTGGTTTATATTGCTAAATATAACTTAATGCATACAAATAAGCTAATTTAATCAACTAATAATGGAATACTAGTCAAGGCTTGGGTAATAATGATGTTTGGCCCCCGAGTAGGGCTGCGTGAAGGCAGCACCTCAGGCTGCAAGGAATGGGTAAGTGCGCAGAGCAACATATACACAGGGTCGAACCGCGGACCACTTGAACTCATCAGACATCTCCAGGGTGCGGAAACCTGGTTCTAGCACCCTCCCATACTACTTCGGGTGAGACCTCAGTCCACACTTCGTGGACTGTTGCCGAAAGGGCCAATAGTACCGGGATTTGTTTGGCTAAATCACCTTTGAACCTAGGTCAAGCCCCAACAAGCCAACAAATGGTTCCATTGCCAGGACCGGGATCTGCATAAGAGATGTCTAATGTCGTGTCACTGGAATCCGACAAAGAAAGAAATTGAAGAGTGGCTGGACAAAAAGATTCACGAGTTCGCGATGCAGGAAAACAGGAATCCGTGAGTATCGAAGGAACAGTGGTTAGAGCGCTACTTATATACAGAAATCCATGAAATTTTCTTTGCATCCTTCCCCTCTGAGTTGTACGAGTGGATCGCGAAGCTAACAGACAGTCAAGGAAGGTGTAGGCTCAACAAACCAATTGGGTGGACTCCATAGTTAGTGCGTAGACTAGAAGCATCAAAAGATAAGATCGCACGCGCTCTAGACCATTGGCTCAATCGAATTATACGAGGGTTTATCACTGAGTTCGCAGTAGATACGTGAGTCAACTACAGCGAGACAAAATGATGTTTCCTCAAAGGACCGCAAGATAAGAACGTTAAATCTTTGAACACTTGGATTAAAATGCTACTGTGTGAAAAGCACGTTATGTGAATAAATTGATGTTTGGGGCTACACGAAGTGGGAGGATCTATAGAAACGTAGATAGCGCAGAAATAGAAACTAGCCCCTTGATTTCACCTCGGCGAGAAAGCAAGGAAGAGATCGCGAAGGTTTCGCCAAGAAGTGTGATTAGTCTGATAAAATAGTGAATCCCATGCATACCACCTCCACCTACACCACCACCACAGTTCAATATGGCGAGCGCAATAAAGTTGCCAGTGTTCAAAGGGGTAGGGAATGAAGATCCAGACCAATTTTGGTTCATGGTAAATGCTATATGGGAAGTGCAAGGAGTCACAGATGACAACATAAAGAAGGCAACACTGGTAAGCGTGTTGCAGGATTGTGCACTGACATGGTACATTAATCATTCTAATGACAATCCAAACGTGAGGATTGCAGATATCCAAGCTATGCTGAATAGGGAATTTATCAAGCCAAAATCAGAGACACGGTGGATCATCGGGTTTAAGGAAATCATGATGCTTCCAGGAGAGACCCCCTAGGAGCTAGATGAGAGACTGAAGGGTATGATTCGCAAAGCCAACATGACCTTGAAGGATGGGTAGCACTGCGCATGGTTTGTAGCGTCACTAACGCCGCATCTAAGGACCGCGTTGTCACAGCAAAAGCTATCCACCCAGGACGAAGCTTTGGAGATTGCAGTGAGAATGCATGAGACCCCAATACAAGATCCTAGCCTAGGAGTCCAACAGATCCATGCACAGTTGAAAAATTTGTGTCTTGAGATGCAGAGTTTGAAACAAGATAGGAAAACTCGGCCAAAGGCACGCGAGGAGGTATGGTGCATAAAATGCAAGGCCCAGGATCATGACAAGGACCATTGTCCAGTCTTCGCAAACTACCTAGCAGGAGGAGGGCCAATGCCATTGAGACTAGAGGCACAAGCAGAACCGAGCGCGGCGCTTGCATTATGGTGCGCGATTTGCTAGATAGGAGGGAAGCATGTTACAGATAATTGCCACCTATTACAAAAGTATACACAGACGTCCCAATAATTGTTCTGTAATTTCTACAAGTCAGTAGGCCATGATGAGCGTACCTGTAGAAGTTATGAATTGGTGATGGATCGGACTCCTACCCACAGCATGCAGATCGAAACGCAAGCCCTCACTCAAAATGTAGGGATGGTGCGCACTGGGTTTCAGGGGCGCGGACTAGGTCGAGGTGGAATGGGACCAGAAAGGGGTTGCGGACAACTGATTTGTTACAATTGTGGAGGGCCAAGGCATTATGCCCACGATTGTACAAATCCAACGAGAGGATCATGTTTATATTGTACCCAGTTTGATCATGAGATAGAGGACTTCCCCACACTAATAGCGAGGTTACGCAATAAAGGAATACTCCAGCCTCCCCCGGCTCAGAACCTGCAAATGATGAGGTCTGAACCGCGCGAGGAGGACCTGAATGTAAACATCATCCTCCGAAGCGGTATCATGACAGGAGCTGACAAAGGTAAGCAGGCAGAATAGAGTGCTTACATTCGCAAGGCTCCAAAAAAGGAACCAGAGTTCGATTTGGAGCGTGCGAAGGAGACATTCATGGAAGCTAAGAAGAGCTTCACGGAGGCCTCGACTTTAAGTAGTAAAGACAAACTAGAACTGGAGATGGACCCATCAATGATTACTACCTTTCTGGGGACATGCATGAAGTTGTTGCACAATAGAAAGGCTATGAAAGGATTGCAAGAACTCATCACTAGATATGCTGGATTAGGGGAACCGCGCATAGTCTGAAAGCTCGAGAAGCACACAACGTGAACAAGAACGGAGATGAGATTGACTGCGCAAATCAGGGGAATATGAAATGGATCAAGAAATTTTGGATCTAGGGTCGGACGCGAACGTCTTGCCAAAGCAGACATGGGAGCGCATGGGCAGGCCCCCATTGCAATGGTCTCCTATTCAATTGTGAATGGAAAACTAGCAGAATATCCTACCAATGGGAATATTGCAGGGAATAACGGTAGATATCAAAGGTGCGAGCACACTTGCAGATTTCGAAGTGATAGAGATTGTCGATGACAGCAATCCCTATCCCACGCTATTGGGAATAGATTGGGCCATTGATATGAACATAGTGATAAATCTGAAGAAGTGCAAAATGATTTTTGAGAAAAATTCACTACGCGTAGTGGTACCTTTAGACCTTGCGGAAGGATCACGCTACACAGAGCCAATGCGCGACGATGGGAGCAACGACGATCTAGATTGTATCTACAAAATAACCGCTTGGGAACAAGACTGGTGAATCCAACAGTGGATGGTAGGATTTCGTGGGAGTGTGAAAGCTCCTGCACATCAAATTTGGACAAAGAAATAGAACAATGGCAGAATCGATTACACGAGGTAACCATGCTCAATTGCAACATGATGGTAAGATCACTACACTGCGTGACAATAGAGGTAAGGGATCTGCCTATGTATGACGGGTTGACAGAGGTGGATGAATTCCTAAACAAGTTTGAAAGCCAAGTACCGAAATAGCAGTGTTTCGATGCTCTGAAATGAGCATTGCGTGCTACGCCCGTAAGGTGGTGGGGTACGCACCAGCAACATTTTGAGGACTGGCGCAAATGCAGAAGGGTGATGCTTATACGATTTGGAAAGCCTCAACTATGGATGGAAGTTGGGTATGATGGATGAAACAGCCTCTGCACCCACCTCTCCAGATGGGTATAGGTCTATGGTAGGCAACCTACATAAACGCACACCATCCTCACGATAGAAAACATGAAAAACAAGCAGGAGCGGCCAAGACGAGGGCATGAACGACGAAGTATGATAAGACCAAGTGTGCCAAATATTATTCGTGAGGAAGCCTTTGACAAGGTGTGCAAAGTGCTGAACACGGTCCACCATGTGAAACGCACTGACTGGGACCTGCACGTACCAGTGGTTCTATGGGCTTATAGGATTGTGTGCAAAACCCTAACCACACAAGCACTTCCGAAGCTGAAGTATGAAGCAGGGGTTGTAATCCTTATGGAGCATGTGAAGCCTAGTCTGCGCATAATAGCACTCACAAGGATGACGAACCGCGAAGCTCTGGAGGAAAGGCTCGCACAATTGGAAGAACTTGAGGAGGAACGGTTCTTGGCTGGTTTTAATCAGCAGGTACAAAAGAAGCGTGAAAATTCCTGGCACGATTGCCATATTAAGTTGCGCACCTTCAAGGTAAACGAACTAGTGTTGCTGTATGACAGTAAGTTTGAAAAATTTCCAGGGAAACTCAGAATGCATTGGCTGGGACCATATGTGGTTAAGGAGGTCACAGACAGAGGCGCGATCCATCTAGTCAAACTAAATGGAGAACCCTTCCTAGGTAAAGTGAATGGCAGTCGCTTGAAGCCCTACACGGGTGGGCTAGCTATCTGACTAGCCGACAGAGGCACAGTCTTCGCACTCCGAGGAGCTGGACAAAGGTGTGGGACTATAAACATATGCAACAGATACTAGTACACATGTATGGAAACAATTTAGAATTAGAGGTCTCGAAACAGAGGATGTAGCAGATTCAGCAAGCAGCAACTCAGTGCGTTGTGGGCCTTAGTACAGTTCGAGAAGAATTGGAGGAACTCCGTGCCAAGATCGCTGCGTTGATGGAGTGACTCGAGGACGATTCATGATGTTTGTGTTGGGGGCCTGTTGGGCATGGAATCCCCCCAAGGCATGTTTTGGGTCTCAAAGCCCAAGTTTTGATCTAATCTTGTTGTAAAGACTCCGTGAATTGCATGCGCGAAGCACGAAATGTATGATAGAGTCACAGGGTTGTCCGCCCTAGTCTTGCAATGTAATGTCGGCCTACCCATGGTCCGCGAACCATGGGATTGTATAAATAGAGTGAGGCTCTAAGTGTAAAAGATAATTAAGAAGAGAAGCAAGAGATTAGAGAATAAAAGTGAAGAGAAAGTGTCTAAGTTTGTCTTGGGTCGTAGGGTAGGAGAAGGCTCTGCAACTGAGTGCGCAGAGGCCTAGTAGTCCGCAGTTGAATGCACGGACCCCTGCAGCTAAGTGCACAGGGCAGAGTCAAGTCTGTAACCAAAGAAGAGATTAATAAAGAAATGTTTTGTTACTAATTCATGTATCTATTCTTGCATTAATGCATGGTTAATGTAATAGCAAATATACTGTTTATTTACTGCGCACACATGTGTGACTAGTTTATATTGCTAAATATAACTTAATGAATACAAATAAGCTAAGGTAATCAACTAACAATGGAATACTAGTCAAGGATTGGATAATAACGGTGTTCGGCCCCCGAGTAGGGCTACGTGAAGGCAGCACCTCAGGCTGCGTGGAATGGGTAAGTGCACGGAGCGACGTACGCACAAGGTCGAACCGCGGACCACTTGAACTCATCAAAAATCTCTAGGGTGCGGAAACCTAGTTCTAGGACCCTCCCATACTACTTCGAGTTAGACCTCAATCCGCGCTCCACGTACTGTTGCCAAAAGGGCCAGTAATACCGAGATTTGTTTGGCTAAATCATCACTGAACCTGGATCAAGCCCCAACAAGCCAACAACAACTCCCATAGCATACCCACTCACATATGTATCCACTTCAAATGGTGCTGCAAGTTTGGTAATTCCAAAATTGGTGCTTGGTTGATCTTCTTCTTTAGATCTTCAAAAGCCCTTTGTTAACCTTTTCCCCACTAGAAAATCTTGCAAATTGTTGTTATGGTGTGGAACAGTGTTACTACTGCTGAAAACAAGGCTATGAATTTCCTCAAGTATTGTGATGCCCCAATGAAACTCCCGACCTCATAAAAATTAATAGGCACTATCCATGTCATGGTGGCCTCCATCTTGGAAGGATCTATCTTCAGCCCTCCTCCATTGATCACATACCCCAGATATACCAAGGATTGCTGCGCAAACTCAAACTTCTTAAGATTTTCTAGAAGTTGATGCTTCTTCAGTGTTTCCAACACATGCATCAAATGCGAAATATGCTCCTCCCGGGTAGAACTATATACCAGTATATCAACCAAATAGACAATAAAAAATGAATCGATAAAAGGGCATAGTACATCATTCATTACTCTCATAAATGTAGTTGGTGCATTATATAGGCCAAATGGCAGGACTAACCACTCATACAAACCTTACCTACTTTTGAAGGTGGTCTTCCATGTATCTTCTTCTTTGACTCGAACCTGGTGATATCTAGACTTCAAGTCTATCTTGGTGAAGTACTTTGTTGCTGGAAATGATCTAGCAGATCATCTATCTTGGGCAGGGGGTATCTGTTCTTGAGTGTGATTTTTTTCATAGCCTTGTAATCTATACACATCCACCAAGTACCATCCTTTTCTCACATAATGATGACGGGTGACCCACACGATGATGTACTTGGTGAAATGACACCTTGTTCTAGAAATTGCTACAATTCTTTCTTCACCTCACTTGCTTCTACAATATACTGTCTCTACAACCCAATATTTGGAAATGGGGAGTCTGGAAATAGCTGGATCTCGTGCTCCACTTCTCTCTTAGGTGGTAACCCTTTAAGCTCTTGGAACACATCCCTGTATGCCTATAACAACTCCTCCAATTGTTGTTTTTGTTTCTTAGTACACCCCTGTAGGGATGCCTTTCATCTTATTGACTCCTCTTCAGACTAACTTTCTCTTAAAAACATTAAAACATACTTCTTGCTGGAACTAATCAATTTCTTGGCTTCGTTGGCACTTGCCAATAAAATTTTTGACTTACTTTTGTGCGTGTTGATGATGAACAATTTTCCATCCTTGACAAGTCGATATTTGTTAACTCTCCTTATGAATATTACATCATACGTATACATGTATGGACTCCCAAACATGGCTCCACATACATCAAGGAGAACCACATCTAGATCTAATTCATCAATAAAATAAGCACTGATAGCAAATCTAATTTTACATTGTTTGGTTACCTTAAGCTCTACATCCTTATTTACCCATCCCAATGGATATGGGTTTGGATGATCATGAACTTCTAGTCCCAACATCTTGACCATGTCTATTGCAATAAGATTCACCTGCAATCCTGAGTCAAACAAAAAATCAATCTTTGTCTTCTTGACCTGTATCTTTATATGGAAGATTTTGGTCATTATTTCTCTTCCTGTTGATCTGGATTTAAACAGGAACACAACAAATTACAGAGATAACCATAAACACGGAGATTCAGTGGAAATAATACTTCATTTCATTAATGTAAAATACTGAAATATGCTTACAAACAGAAATGGAAATAAACTAGCTAGGGCGATGGTAGCTTATCTCTAAGAAGAGATGTGGCGGCTACATGCCTCTGAACTACCTTACAATGAGGCTCAAGGGACTTTTTATTATTGAACAATAAGAGAAAACTCTAAACAACCAAAACCCTAACCCGAGGAGATGTAACACCAAGAGTTTATGGGCCCCGTTGGGGTGAGTTGGACAACCAACTTCCCGGGGTCGCGACTTGGTCATATTATCTCTGTTTGATGCACATGATAACCCATTGGAAAGATCTCTCCGAGGACTACGATGGAAAATCATTGGTGGTATATTTCCAAAAAATGTGGTTTAGGGCCTCAAAACAGCACCGAAAGTTTAGGACCCGAATAACTGCTAAAAATAGTAAACTGTGCTATAATTAAGGAAACTGAAAAACTGAAAGAAGAAATGGTGGGGGTCCAAGTGGAATTGGCGGGTGGCCACCAATATCCACCTGGATCATTCCTCCCCCCTTAGGAAGCGATGTTCCCCATTGCGTTGAGTTCCTCCATGAGATGAGGAAACTTCTGCTGAACTTGGTCCCTAGTGAGCCACTTGCCCTGGTGAAGGATTTGCCCCGCTTTGACAACTCGATACAGTTGGATATTCTGCTGTCGAGTGTGCTTGATCTGTGTATCCATGATCCGATCAGTTGCATCTTGTTCCATGCAATTTGGATTCAACTCTATGGGTGTGAGCTGTTCTGCAATGTCAGATGTGTCTAGTAATGGTGGAAAGTATGGCCAAAGGCAGTCCACATTGAACACTGGGTGCAGGCCAAGGAATGGGGTAATGTTGAGCTCAAATGCATTGTCTCCCATAGCCTTGGTAATGGTGTAAGGACCATATCAGAGTGTTCTAAGTTTCCGATAGGCTCCGGTAAGGCGTTCCTTTTGCAAATGCAACCATACTTTGTCGCTCACCTGAAATTTGTATGGCACCCGATGTTGATCATGTCACTGCTTGTACTTGGCATTTGATTTCTCTAGAATGTCATGGACCTGCTGGTCAATATGTTGTATGTGCTCAATGAAGTTGTTTGCCTTATATGTTTCGAACTGGACATGAGCTGAATCTACACGAGTAGTTGCAAATGGCATGGCCACATCAATGGGACATAGTGGCTGGAATCCCAAGCCCACCTGAAAAGGGCTGTGGCCAGTTGAGCTGTGGAGAGCCCAGTTGTAGCTGTGCTGAACATAGGGGAGGCTCTCATCCCATGTGCGTGGATGCTTTGAGTTGTACATGCGCAGAATGTGTATGATCATCCTGTTGACAACCTTTGTCTGGCCATCAGCTTGAGGATGGAAGGTTGTGGACTTAGTGAGTTTGGTGTCCAGCATTGACCAAAGACTGGACCAAAATGAACTAAGGAACCTACTGTCCCGATCTGAGATGATAGATTGTGGGATCCCAAAGTGTACCCACACTCGTTCAAAGAAGAGTTTAGCAGTGTCTTCTACTATGATATTCTTCTTGCACACTGCCATAATGTCCATCTTCGAGAACCTGTCGACAACCACAAAAACATAGTCATTTCCATGCTTAGTGGAAGGAAGGCCTGACATGTAATCCATGGAGATGGATTCCCAAGGTCGACTAGGGTAGGCAGCGGGGTATAGAGGCCTTGCTTCTTGGTGTTCGGTTTGGCAATGGCACAGGTAGTGCATGATCTGATGTACTTCCCGACATCCTGTCGAAGATTTGGCCAATAGAAATACTTCTACAGTACTGCCACCATTTTCTCGACCTGAAATGCCCAGCAACCCGACTATAGTGTGCTTCCCAAATCATCTTGGCATGCTCGCTTGAAGGAACACAAAGGTGACCCAGGTGGCATAACAGGGCATCCTGGAGGTGAAAATCTGGAATATGCTAACCCTCCAAGAGTGTCTGGTATGTGTGGCCGAATTCTGGGTCTCTTTTGTAGAGAACTGGCCAATCAGAAGTCTCGTGCCCACAAGAGTTGAGCATGATAGTTAATGCCATGATCGGTGGTCGACTGAGGCAATCTGCAACATTATTGGTGTTGCCCTTCTTATACCTGATATTCAAATGGAACTGTTGCAGGTATGTGGACCACTTCTGATGGCGATCATTCTGCAATTTCCCTTGGGTCTGTATGAACTACAGGGGTCGGTGGTCTATGTGGATGATTGTTTCCTTCCTCAAAATGTAATGCTTCCATTGTCGGCAGGCTTGCACGATGGAATACATCTCTTTGTCATAAGTGGGATACTTCTAGACTGTGTATGAAAGTGTCTCATTGTGATATGCCACTAGATGCCCGTGTTGAGTAAGGACTACCCGAATAGCATAGTCAAAGGCATTTGTCTCGACCTCAAATGGTTGTTGCAAGTCTGGTAAAGGCAAGCACTGGTACCGAGCAAAGGCGATCTTTCAACTCTGTGAATGCCTTCTATTGAGATTCATACCAAAAGAATTTTGCTTTTTCTCCTCCCTTGGTGGCTTGACTCAAGGGCTAAGTGATATGAGAAAATCCCAACACGAACCTGCGGTAGAAGTTGGCAAGACCTAGAAAGTTGTGGAGCTCTGTTAGAGTGGTTGGAGATGGCCAATCCCGAATGACTTGGATCTTGGCTAGATCCACATGCACCCCCTATTCATCAATAATGTATCCCAGATACTGAACCTGGGTCATTCCAAAAGTGCATTTCTCCAAATTGGCACATAATTTGTGTTGCCGTAGTGTTTGGAGAACCTGTCGAATGTGGTGGAGGTGCTCTTCCCAACTCTAGCTGAATATTAGGATGTCATCCAAGTATACCACTACAAATGAGTTGGTGAATGGCTACAAGATGTCATCCATTAGCCTCATGAAGGTTGCAGGGGCATTCGTCAATCCGAAAGGCATAACCAACCATTCAAAAAGGCCCTCCTTGGCTTTGAAGGCAGTCTTCCACACATCAGAGGGTTCGATTGGTACTTCATAATATCCTAACTTCAAATCAATCTTGCTGAAATATTTTGACCCCTTTAGTTGGTCCAGGAGGTCATCAATCCGTGGGATCAGGTACCTATTATGAATAGTGATCTTTTTCAGTGCCCGATAGTCAATACAGAGTCTCCAAGTACCATCATTCTTCTATACCAACACGATCGGGCTACCACAAGGCGATGAACTCAAACGGATATGACCTTTCTACAGCGACTCCTGAATTTGCCTCTTGATTTCATTGTTCTCCAGAATGGAGCACCGATAGATTGGTCCATTGGGCAGCGGCACACCTGGGTTTAGATCGATGGAGTGCTTGACCTAACAGTGTAGAGGAATCCTTGCGAGGGAGGTGAAGATGTCCTCGTACTCCTCCACAACCTTGTCCATCTATAGTTGTCATGCAGAGGGGCCTTGTCTGGAGGTCATGGCCACCATCTTCTTCTTTCCTTGAGGGCATGTCATCAGGAAAACAAATTTTCCGGTTTTGGAAATGAGCTTACTGCATTGTTTTGTAGTAACTAGAGAGATGGCGGTAAGCGGTGATACCTCCGATATCCTGTGCAACTTATTTCCCAAAGTAATAATAACAACACGAGGCCTTGATTCATACACAAGGTGTCGCTTCCACAAGTATGGTTGTCCTAATAATACATCACAAACTTCAAGGGGAGCAATGTCACACAATACCTCATCCGTGAAAGGCTTGATGTTGTATGGAAGGCGACACTGCTGGCTCATGCGAAGATCCCGTCCTTGGTGAAGCCACCCAATGGTGTACAGTTGTAGATGTGATGTGGTCAGTAAGCCCAGCCGCTTCACGACCTCTTCCAAAATGAGGTTCTTTTGGCTTCCGCTGTCGATAATAAACTAAAGCGAGGAGCCCCTTACCCACATCTGGGAGTGGAAGAGACGCTCCTCCTCTTCTGGATCTTCGGGTTACTCCTTCTAGATCTTCATGGTGGCAACAGTGGCGTTGGGATCTACATTGATAATTTGCTTCCCTCTGTCATTCCCCTTGTCGAGTTCTGACTCAGATTCGAACATGCATCTGATTCTAAAACCTTTAGCTCGACCACCAGTTACTGCTTGGCCTGACACTCACTTGTGTTGTGAGTGGAGCTCTTATGAAACTCACACCACTTTCCTGTGTCCTTTTTCAGCTTCACGACATTGTTCTTTGCTTGCAACTTTTGCAGGTTGTCTTGTGCGACCCCGCCTTGGCTTTGTCCTTTGTTCTACGGTTTGGGGGCACCTTTCCCTTGCTTTAGATTCACAGATCCAAAGTCTTGCTTCTTCTGTTTAAACTTTTTCTCGACTTTGACGGCATATCGGTATGTCGTGCCGAGCGAGGAGATGTTCAGGAATTCTATTTCTTCCTAGATGTACTTGTGCAAGCAGCCGCGGTATTTGAGTACCAAATGGTGCTATGAATCCTTGATACCCAACTTTGTGCAAAGGGTATGGAAAATATTGGTAAACTCTGGCACATCTTGGTCCCTTCCTTGCCGCAACATGGTCCACTTTATGTATTGATCCTCATAGATTCTGACAGGGTAGTACTACTCCTTGATGACATCCCAGAATGAATTCCAAGTGGGTGCGGCTGAAAATAGTGAGCCTATACTTTCATCCTTCTGCTCGCAGTAGGTTTCCCACCAGTCCTTGACGTGGGGGGCTGCTTTGAGAAGAGAAAAAATAATCTTTTAACAACTGGAAAAATCATGAACAAAAAAATAACCCTCTAGCAGATTTAACCATTTATCGATAGCATCTACGTCTATCTAACCATCAAATATGGGGATTTCAAAATTAACTTGTACCTTAAACGGTGTGGCGTTTCCAGAGTAGCTGTTGGAAGCCGATGCATTGCCCCTGGGTAGTCGCTGAAGGATCTGGGAAAAGTTGTCCATCATTGTGTTCCTTTGTCGCTTGAGGGCTTCTTCGAGCAAGATTTTGATAGGATCTCCTACCCCCTCGTCTTTCTTTTCATCTGCCATGGGAGGCCGTCGAGATTTGCGAGGCTAGTCTTGCAAAGGTTCGACCAGTTCAAGCCCTAACTCCTTATATCCCGACCTCGTTGGGGACATGCAAAGAAAAACAGAGAAAAAAAGCAGACCGCTCTGATACCACTGATCCAGATTTAAACTGGAACGCAATAAATTACAGAGATAACCATAAACACAGATATGCAACGGAAATAATACTTCATTTCATTAATGTAAAATACTGAAATATGCTTACAAACAGAAATGGAAATAAACCAGCTAGGGCTATGGTAGCTTATCTCTAAGAAGATATGTGGTGGCTACATGCCTCTGAACTACCTTACAATGAGGCTCAAGGGCATTTTTATTATTGAACAATAAGAGGAAACCCTAAACAACCAAAACCCTAACCCGAGGAGATGTAACACCAACAGTTTATGGGCCTCGTTGGGGTGAGTTCGACAACCAACTTCCGGGGGTTGCGACTTGGTCATTTTATCTCCGTTTGACGTGCATGATAACCTATTGGAAAGATCTCTCCAAAGACTATGACAGCAAAGACAATTTTAGACCAAAAATTGTTGGCGGTAGATTTCCAAAAAAACGTTGTCTAGGGCCTCAAAATGGCTCCGGAAGTTTAGGACCCAAAAAACTGCTAAAAATAGTAAATTGTGCTACAATTAAGGAAACTGAAAAACTGAAAGAATCAATGGTAGGGGTCCAAGTGGAATTGGCGGGTGGCCACTAATATCCACCTGGATCACCTGTTGTTGAAGGCTACTCAGATTCACCTCCTTCTGCATTGACTTAAATATGATCTTATCATCCACATCCAAGTTGCTTTCAACTTGGTTGCTCGAATTAGTGGCCATGAGATTCTTCTTCCTGTTATATTTCTTTGTGTTCTTTGGGTTTAGCTATGGATACAACTTACAACACTTCTCCTCTGTATGGCCATCAATGCTGCAATGGTTGTAGTGGCTGCTAGGATCTTTGTACTGGTGTGTTGTGGTTGCCATATTTTTATCTTTTCCCCATTTTTTCTTCTTCTTTCTCTTCTTAGAACATGTTGTTGCTCTTTTGATTTCGATCCACTTGATTGTGCTCTCTTTAGGCTTATGTCTTCCAAGTACTGCGCTTGTACACAAACCTCGTCCACCAATTTGGGCTTGAACAACATCACTTTCTTGCGCAGATGGCGATGCAGACCCCCAAAATACTTGAGGACTATATCTGGGTTCTTTGGAGAGATACCCAACATTATAACTATCTTTCTAAATTTCGTGGTGTACTCCTGCACGATTTGGTCCGAATTTTGCCTGAAGTAATGCCACTGGATCCACTGGTCTTCCATGTACCCAATGGTATAAAAATGTGACTTAATGAGGGTTTTAAAATACTCCCACATAGTCACTGGAAGTTATCCCTCCAACCTTAGGGTTTTTGTGTGGATCTCCCACCAAGTCAATGCATGGACCTCCAATTTTAGTCGTGCAAATGAGATTTTCTATCCTTCCTCAATCTGATGAACATTGAAATAAACTTCTAGTTACTACAACAAATGGTTCAACTTCAAAGCGTCTATATCACCATGGTATGGATTGATATTAACTTTTTCTTTCATTTTAAACAAGGATTGTGATTGTTTCATGGAACTCGAACTGGGTTTATCTTTTTCAGGTCATTTTTTCGACGGGTTCTCCATTTCTCCTTGATCTTCTGATCCCCGTTCTAATTTTTCCATTGCATGTGAAACCCCTTCTTCTCTAAATATCCCCAGCTTATTATTCAAGACTTCCAAGAGGAGGCTTACATTATGGTTGATATCTAGGACTTGTTGTTCCAACTGCATAAACCTCACCTCTGCGGGATCATGAGGTTCGTTTACAGATTCATTGGCCATGATTAGGGTTTTACGATTTTCGGCCCCACCGATCTAGATCCCTGCAATCTCCACAAAATACCCAAAGAAACCGTCTCTAATACAAAATGATCCATAAACTTCCATGGATATTCCACTGGACAATTTTTCATAACAAATTCAATAATAATATATTAAAATACTAAAATTTTACATTATTACAATTTTATTGAAATTCTAGATTTGTAGATTTAACTGTAATTAGTGCATGCATGTGAATGAAAATTATGTAGAAAAGTAGAGAACAACAAAATAATATCACATGCACACATAAGACACAAGATATTCTATCTGGGAAATCCTTTTGGGAGAAAACCCAGCTGGAAGGTGAGGTCGCTTCTCTCTCTTTCTTTGTCAAGAAATATGGCTACAGGTACAAAGAAGTAATAACTATGACTCGTGTGTTGCTATAGTGCATAGATCCTCTATGTGTGTTCTACCTCCTATCTCTCTCGGCTATCTTTTCTTAGCTATGGAATAAAATGCTCTCAAAAGAATGGAATGTCTCTTCCTCCTAGTGGCCCATGTTATAACACAACCCGATAGGCTACTAGTGGTTAATTTTGACTACATCAACTCTTAACTAGAGTTACAATATAGACTCTTCTAGAGTCTTTTACATCACAACATGTGGCTAGCCCCTTTTCCATGAATAATGGGTGTTGACACGACATCCTCCCAAACTATAGGTGTGAAAACAGGAAGGTCAACTTCTGAGTGGCATAACTTTTGCATACAGACTCTGATTAATATGATTCTTGCGCCGCTGGAAGGATATTTGTGTGTAGAATAGAATGAAGTGGTGATGCATTAAAGTGACAAAATTTTACCCCCAAAAAATTTCATTTGATTCCTTAAAACTCTCCCATAAGGTTTTAGACCTCGTTTTGCCAAATTGGGTCCAACCGGTAAAAATGATCCCGTCAATTGATTCCTCCACTTTTTCCACTCCAAATGAATCGAGATGGATGAAAAACAACATAATTATCCAATATGGATCAAGTGATGATTTTCTTGATTACCTCATGAAATACCTAATGAACTTTGTCACTAAAGCTAATCTCTTTGAATACAATGACTAAAGGTTCATTTCATGCTTATTTACCTATGCAAGGTACACTAGGATTGTTTCTCTTGGATTCATGATTCTTTTAGTGTTTTAATTTCAAGCATTGTTATTTCCATATCATAGGTTAGGTTTCCTTTTTCAATGCAACTTTTACATTTTGCAATTAGACTAGTGTAGCATAGAATTTACATTTATGCAAATAGCCTGATCTTTACATTTATGCAACTAGGGAAAGTATCATTCCAATTTCTTCCAAATAGAGTAAAATTTCCATTTTTGCAGTTAGTTTAGGCTTTGACTTCATGATATTCACTTCATTGCATCAGATCAATGAAATAAGGACACATTGTATGCTACACATATAGTGTCAATACCTCTTAAGTTTGTACGAACCCCGGGTTGATAAGTTGGTAGCCTTGGGAGTTGTAGAATTCTTGTTGCAATACTAGAGCTCATCATTAAGAAGGGCATCTAATAACATTATTGAAGCATACTCACTATAGGTAGAACATTTCTTTTCCAAGAGAGAAAATATTCAATTCGTGCTTGTTTTGGAAGACTCATTGTTGTGAATAAAATCATTAAATGAAAAAACCTTCATAGCTAGTAACCATCTTCACTCCTTGATTCAAAAAATCAAAAACCTCTCTGCCTAATTTGAAAGCATATCCTACTTTCATATCAAAAGGGAGTTGAATATGGAGGTTGATTATTGGTCTAAAGTCACGACTGACCTTAAACTTCAGTCCTTGATAATAAAAAAAATGGTTTTGTTGGTTTGTTCCAAATACCTTAAGCATGGTAACAAATATCAATCCAAGGTCAAGTATTAAGAGGCACACCATTCTAGAAAAAAACTAGCGACATCATGTGAATAAGGATGGGACATGGGTCACCCATTCCCCTTTTTCACTCCAAGTAGCTCTATGGATGGTTACTTTATGCAGTGGAGGTAGCTCCCATAAGCTATTTAATATTTTGGATGTTTTATTGCATGTATGGATCTCTCTAGATTTAACATAGGTATGGGAATGGTGGTGTATCATTGCAAGTGACAAAACAATTGGTTATTCGATGGTTTGTGGGTCATCTCTCCTCCATCCAAGCTCATGGTTCTTGGTCAAGGTATTACCCATTCAACATGTTTTGTTAAATTATTTACTCAAGTCTCTTGTGTACTTTCAACTTCCTTTCATGGATTTACATGGATTGAATGATTTTGTTTCAGCTCATAAATACAACCATGTAATCAAAAGTATCCTAGTCTTGGATGAAAGGAACTATCGTTGTAATTAGAGTATTGTCTGATTTCAATTTGCAACTAATCACTCTCGTAGTTTTCTATATCATGGATCGTGTTCATCAAACAAGGTAGAGATGGATAGGGTGAACATCAAGGAGGTCCACTAGGTCATGTGTAAACATGAAGAGACAGATCAATCAAATAATAGAGCCTTGATGGCCATTATTGAGTTAATAATGCTAGAGAAAGGAAACATATCTCATAATGCAGATGTGATGAGCATCTTGCACTTGTAAAATCACCAAATTGATTCTTGGGAAGTGAAATGAAATTTCCTTAGTACTTGTTCCCAAGCCAACACATAGATGTTATGTCTTTGGCTTAAAATAATTTATCTTTAGGGAATTCAACATGCAACAAAATATGAAGACGAAATGGTTTAGCAAGGCAAGGAGTTAATGGAGATTGCAGAACCAAACCCTCTTCACTAGGAGGGCTTGAACACTTAGGGTAGTGTAAACAATTACAGTGTTTTATGTATTTTTGGGTTTTATGTGTTTAAGGTCCTTTGTAAGGCAACCTAGTTGCAAAAAAACTTGGAAAAATAAGGAAATTGTGAAGAAATATTAGGTAGAGGCCATACTAGAAGTCTATAAATTTTGTCGAGGAACATATTATTTTGGTATGCAACTATCTAATATTACTTGTCTACTTTGGCACAACCCTTTAATATAAATATCACTTCTACTTCAATTAGAAAAAAAAATGAATGCATAACCTATGGCCTCGCTATTAGCATTATGCCTTATATATATGATTTAATGAAGTCAATTAAACCTTGCTCTCATAAATTTCTCCCTTATCACAAAAAATTAAAAAATATCAAACTTTTTTTTGGGGTCATATAACATGCTACTATAATAAACACACCTCCTAACATAAACACTTTGATATGGTAATATTATGAATCTCATTAATACAATTAATTGATATTTTTTCTTATTAATAATATGAATTAGAAGAGAGAAAGATAGCAATGTTGTAGAAACCCTAAGAAGACCTTACGCTCACGATAGCATCCCCAAAGGGGGCTCCTCACCCTCCCCTTGAGGAGGCCACAACCTTCCAAGCCCTCATGGCTACTCTTTTGAAGAAGTTGAGGAATAAAAATGTGCAGGTGAGGTTCATTAAAAAAATGGAATCCATCCCTTGGTGGCTCTTCCATCGGGATTCTGAAGAACAACCTTTCCCTTCTCTGATCAAGCTATTGTTGGAAAGTTCACGGGAATGTGGCTATACCCCCGATCTATGAGAGCATGGATCGACAAGAATTGGAAGTCATTGATGAAGGGTAATATTGGATTGTACACATGTGAACATGGATTTTTCGCTTTTCTATTTAAACTCAAGGAAGATAAATATGTGATCTTCATAAACGAGCCCTATTTTTTTGGATCTCGAGGAATGTGTATGAACAAATAGTATTTCAACCCAGATGAAGATATCCCGAATGTTGTCCCAGTATGGGTTAATCTCCCTTATCTTCCACTCTCATGTTGGAGTGATGATTAACTGAGAGCAATTGGAAATGGAGTCGGAAAATATTTCGATAGGGCTAAATCAAAAGGATCTCATTTTTCATGCACTAAAATATGTGTTGAGGTAAATCTAGAGAAGGGTTTTCCTTCAGAAATAAACCCCACTCCAGGGGTTTGGACTCATTTCCAAAGTCTTAATTATGAGAAGATTCCATTTAAATGTAGATTCAACCATGAATATGGTCACTTTACTATAGATTGTAAGAAGGCTCCTGAAATAAGGGCACTAATGCACCGGTAGATCAAGAGGAGAAGTGGTAGACTCAAAGGCTAGGAGGGAATAGAGGCAGGGCATCAGTGGGCAAGAATCAAAATACTCAAAATAAAAATGGGGCTTCATCATTGTCAAATCAATTTGATGTTTCACATAATAAATCTGAGGATGGTTGAGGATCCAAAACTTATTTGAACAAAGGAGCTTATGGAGAAGACACTGTAATAATGGGTCAAGAATATGGGGAGATAAATGAAATAGAGGAGGCTCTAAACCTCGAGAATAACTCAAATCTACAACACATGGAGTTACCTCCTTTAGAAACCCAAAATGTTTATGTGAATAGTAAATAAAATTCCCTGATCAAGTCTAGTAATGTTGAAGGTGGTCCCTTGTCAATGGGGGTAATCACTCACAACATGGCACAAACCCTAACTTGGGTAGACGAGGGAAACAATCATGAGATAGGAAGCAACAAGAAAAAGAAATGAATGTCGTTCAAGAAAAAAGCTTGAGAAATAGAAGTAGAATAAAACAAAAAATTGGGCAATTAGTTGGTAATTATTGAGATACTCAAGCCAACAACACACAAAGTTTAATCCATGTTATGAAAGTTTGTAGTTATATTAGGAGTATTTTGGAGGATATATAAAAAGTGTTAGCTTAGAATAGAAGAATGTAGTCATAGAATTAGTACTTCATGTCTTTTTTGGAAATTTCTGAACTTGGATGATGAAGATCTTGAAGAAGATGTAAAAGGTTCTCGCCTTTAAACCAGATTGAATCAGTACAAACACACCTACCTATTTCTTTTAAAAAAATAATAATAATATGAATTAGAAGTTTACAATTACAATTTTCTAAAACGTGTTGTGTGTGTGTGTGAAAAACATAATCGATATTATATCAAAAGGGGGTTTTGCCAAATCTAGTGGAATTATATTTATAATTGTTGCAAACTATAACAAAATTAAACATACTTCTAAATAATCTATTATATGCTCTAAAATCCTATCTAAGAAAGAGTTCTTTTTTTTTTTGCAAGTAAATCACTTCACAAATATACACAAAATACAAACCATTTGAAAATAAATATAACAAGTCATGGTTGGGTATTGTCTAAGCTTGGTATAGGGCCAAAATTTTTGGGGCAATTGGCTATTGTAGGATGGCCAAAATTTTGGGTCAGACAGGCAGAATGAATTGTAGGATCAGATTGGGTGACTTGACTTGGAGGAGAAGACCAAGTTTGACCATAGGTCTAGGTGTGTCTCTCATTGAACAAGAAGAATTTCTCTATTGAAAAAGGTTGTTGGGTTTTCCCAGGGTAAATCTTGTCTTCTTTTGTGTATTGTGATCTCTATTTTTCCACTGTTCTTTATGGTTGAAATTTTGAAGTATAATTGTTGAATGATATATTGAAATAAGTTAAAAGAAGATCTACATAAAAATTAATTACTGAAATTACAGAAATATTTTATTAACCCTAATTGTACTAAGAAATTAAACATGGTATCAGATATTTGGTTAAGGAAGAAGGGTACATTGAGATCACCTTGACAAAACCCTAGAGAGATTTTTTTTCAATTATTTCTTGCAGATCAGTTTCTATGGCTTCTTCCATGAAATCTAAAAGCAAGCTAGAGGGAGAATCTAATTTCAAAGCTTGGAAAGTTAGAATAGATATTATTCTTTCCAATAACAAGGCTTTGGACATTGGGAAAGGAAAGGTTGTTGAACCCAAAGATTATGTAGGAAAATCAAAGTTCAAGGAGGATGACATCAATGCTATGACCATTATACTAGACTCCATTAGGGATCATTTTGTTCCCTACATTACAAAACTTGATACTTTAAAGAAGATGTATGATGCCCTAATGAATATCTACACTATCAAGAACGTTGTTCAACCAATGAGCTTGAAGAATGAGCTTCGAAATACAAGGATGCCTAATGATGACATTGTGGCCTTTTACTTCATAAGGATTTCTCAAATAAGAGATAAAATCCAAGCAATTGGAGAATCCATTCCTGATCAAGAACCAATGATTATAATACTCAATGGTCTTCCTGGGTCATGGGATGCTTTTGTAGCAGGTATAAGTAGTTGGAAGAATGCTCCTACATTTGAACAACCATGGACATCATTTGCCCAAGAAGAAGTAAAATTCATGACTAGAGATCATCAAGTGAGGAATTTCAAGCCCTTGTAGATCATTTTAAGAGGAAGGGAAAGAAGAAGTTTAGACCTCAACACAAGAAGTCAGGAAAATGATCTTCTTCCTCTAAGAAGAAGAAAGACTTGTCAAAAATCGAATGTTATGTTTGTCAGGAATATGGAAATTTCAAGAGAGATTTCCCTAACATGGCTAATAATAAGTAGAGAAAAGGGAACCAACATTCTTCCGCAACAATTGTTGAAGATGAAAAAACAAAGAAGGCCAAAGGTGATAAGGATTTCTTTTACTATTATACTTTGATAAGTTCCTTTGCAGATGATTATGACATGTGGCAAGTAGATAGTGGAGCATGAAGGCACATGACCAGAGAGTGTGGGAATATTTCAAGCATCATAGAAAAGAAATTGTCTCAAAGTGTTTAACTAGGAGACAATAATAACTATGTAGTCAAAGGAGTTGGAAAGGAATCCATAGAGTTGGAATATGGTAACAATGCACATCTCAACAATGTTCTTTATGCACTAGGTTTGAAAAATAATCTTGTTTTTGTTTCTTGTTTACAAGATAAAGGATATAGAGTTGCTTTTGTGGATGAAAAAGTACTTGTTTGCTCCAAGGGATACAGTATAGATGATGCTAGGGTTATTGGGATTCATGATGGAAGACTGTATAGACTTGTAATTCAACCAAATCAAGCACTAGTACATGTTGAAATAAATACAGTTAAGTTATGGCATAAAAGGTATGGACATCTTCATTTTAGAGCATTGTCCGAGTTGAGTCAAATAGTGTCAGGGGTTCCCGAACTATAGATAAATAATGATGGTGTATGAAAAGGTTGTGCTCTTGGGAATAACATAAAGAAACCATTTCCAAATAGTGACAATAGATCTGAGGAAGCTTTGGACTTGATTCATTCTGATGTATGTGATTTAATGCCTATAAAAATTTCTTGGTGGTTTTTTATACTATGTGAGATTTATTGATGACTTCTCCCATAAGACATGGATATATCTCTTGAAGGCTAAGTATGAGGTATTTGACAAGTTCTAGGAATTCAAAGCTGAAGTGGAAAACTTGATAGGCAGAAAGATCAAGATACTAACATCTAACAATAGAGGAGAATACACCTCAAAGGAACTTGTTTCTTTTTCCAAGCATGCTAGGACTAAGAGGGAGTTGATTTTCCCCTATAATCCATAATAGAATGGTGTAGCAGAATGAAAGAATAGGTCCATTGAATAACCTTTCAAGGCCATGATGCATGATTTGGACTTGCGACTATTCTTATGGGGGGAAGCATCATAAACAATTGTGTATATTCAGAATAGAAGTCATAATAAATTTTTGGAAGGTATGACTCCTGAAGAAGCATTATCTAAAAGGAAGCTAGAGCTTGGTCACATGAGGATATTTGGTTTTCTTATATATACTCATGTTCCTAAATATAAGAGGAACAAGCTTGGGCCTTCAGGAAAGAAAGGCATATTTGTTAGATACAACAACATCGATGACTTACAGAGTATACATTCCAAAGAAACAATAGATTGAGGTCAGCTGAGATGTCACCTTCGATGAGAAAGTGGTATATTGGAAGTTTAAGGAAGTCTCTACAGAATCCATGGATGAATTCAAGCAGGAGGCCTCAAGTGATCTAGATATTTTACTTCAAATATGCAAACAAAATTGCATTTAAAAGAGCATGTAACCAAGTGAAGCATACACATAAAAGAAGTAGAAATCAAAAGCAACCATGAGAACAAAGGCACACAAACAAGTTGATAACAGAGTTCACCCAGTGTGGGCTACATCTCTGGTCCCTGCTCAATGTGGGGAGGCCTCTTTCATTAATTTGCAACAAAATCAAATTACATGCAATTACAAAATGACACCTTATACCTCTGCTTCCAGGGATGACATGAAAATGTAGACCTCTACTGAAGAAACTGACTGCATCGTTGAGTTCCTGGAAACAAATCGTGAAAGATGACTATAAAATCGACCTTGTTATGTGTTGGTGACCTATGGGGCTCTAGAAAATATTTTATATTCCCTGCAAGATTCTCTCACAAGAATATTCCTAGAATATTCTAGAGAATATTCCCCACCTTGTCCTTCGTGTGTGCAAGGTTCCGTGTCGGGTTCTGTAATGTTGGTTCCATTCGGTCATCGAGATACCGTGCTTCCCCCCACCATGTGTTAGTATGAGTTTAAATAAACTTCATCAGTGGATATTACAAAACAACCCCAGTGGGTACGAAAGTTATGGTATCCAAGTTAAGGTTTTTTTGGGTTGTGGATCGTGGGTTCAACCCCCGGACTGGCCCACCAATCGATATATATTTTGTAATAAAACCAAAGTGGTTTTGATGGATTTAACCTCTAGTAGCTTCCACCTCATCATATATATATATATATATTTATATATATATATATATATATACATATATATATATATATATATATATATACATATATATATATATACATACATACATATATATACATATAGATACATATATATACATATATATATATATATATATATATATATATATATATATATATATATATATATATATATATATATATATGTATGTATATATATATACATATATATATATACATACATATATATACATATATATATATATATATATATATATATATATATATATATATATATATATATATATAGATATATATATATATATATATAACATTAACCATCGTTGTTCTGGTCGGTGGGGTTTGATCGCCCACCATTCAGCGACCTGATTTTGTTTTTATTTTTTAATTCAAATTGGCCCTAACGGGAAATTTTCCCGTTGTTGATTTTGGAGGTCACCGAAAAAACTAAGTAGGTGACAATTTGGTCACCAATGACAATCAGAATGGTGAAAAATGTCGCCTCATTAGAAACAATTGGTAGTTGCTGATTGGGTGCCATGTGGCGCATCCCGATTCATTCATATTGTCGACTGGGTCGCTGACTAGGTTCTTGATGTCACCTACCATGTGTCATGTCTTGATTGGCCCCCTACTGACCATACTGCTAATTCATCATGCTAATGTCAACATCCGTACTACTGACGTCAATGCCACGTGTCCTCATGTAGGTTCTTCCTATAAATCTTTTTAGTTGTTTCACAAAAACTTCAGCGAGCCATAACTTTCTCATACGATGTCGGATTGAGGTGCCATTTGCACCGTTGGATTTAGAACGATGAGATATTTGATTTTAGATTTGTTTTGTTGCATTCTGAGGACTTTAAAAAAATTTCCTTTTAGGTTCCTCCTATATCATTCCTCCCCACTAATGATCCGTTTTTGTATGATTAGTTTTGTTGTGCTAATTGGTTGGTGTAGTATAGGGTCTATAAGTGTACCAACATTTAATTTGTCAATCTGAAGAGTTCGTGAACTTTGAGATGCAGCACTGGAAATGCCAGAGATATTCCTTGGTAACCTGCAAAACAAATTCTAGTCTATCTTGCGATTAATCTCGAAAATAAATGTAATCCTGCACTAGTTCGAGAAACACCAATCCAAACAATTAAAAGCATGCGAGAAAGTAAAAGCAATCAATGCGAAAGGAAATTCTAATTGCAAGTAAACAGAAGGGAAATCAGAACTGGAAATCAAGCGGTGTTGGCACAATAACGAAAAGACTGTAAATGCTGGAATAAATTCAAAAGCAATTCAAACTATTCTGCTTGCACTAATTCTGCATGTACTAATTCTGCTTGCACTAATTCTGTGTAACAATCTGCTTGCACTAATTCTGTGTAACATTCTGCTTGCACTAATTCTGCCTGTACTAATTATGCTTGCACTAATTCTGTGTAACAATCTGCTTGCACTAATTCTGTGTAACATTTTGCTTGCACTAATTCTGTGTAACAATCTGCTTGCACTAATTATGTGTAAGAACAATCCAGAAGTTAAAGGAAACCATAATATTAATTAAGCATTTATCGATTCAAACATAGTGTAGTTTCCTTATTTATAAATATCAACTCAGCAAATGTAAAAATCATAGCTTTAGATATAAATTAATAGATCTGGATTAATTTACAGAATTTAAGTTAGAGCTCATAGAGGCAAAAATGATTTTGTGGATTTGGACAATCTGGAAGGACACGATGTTTGTTTAAAATATTTCAAGTGCAAATGTGATTAGCGATGCAGCAAATGAAATAGTTTATAAAGGAACAATTTGCAACAAATCAAATTAATTCTAGAACTAGAAATTGAAGGCAGAAAGAAACTGTAAAATTCACACAGCAATTAATAATCTAAATGCTATTGAATCTAAAATATGAGAGCGGTGTCGAGCTAGTCTGGCGGCCAACCCAGCCAGCTCACACCCTCACTTAACCTGGTTCACACAGTAATTAGATTCATTAAGGTGCAATGGATGAATAGACAAAGCATAAATAAAAATTGCTTCAATTAATTAAAAAAAAACACAGTGTTTTACATAATGCAGACATCGGCTAATCCCAGCAAGTAGGAGAAGCATTCCACACTGAAATCCATGTGCTACTACATTGGAACAACTTCTCCTCCCTTCTGCGATGTGTCTGCCTATGTGTGCTTCTACCCTCCGCTTAATTGATTGACTAATTAATTAGCTAGGCTTGGAGCCATAACTCTTCTTTTATAATCTTTTTACATTCCAAACTTGGCATAAAAAAAGCCAGTCCTTTGCAAACATCATGGGGATTGAATCCGAACCAATTATCATTAATATAACATCAGTACAACTGTTTCCCTACTGAAATAATGGAGATTTACCACGAATTTCCCAAATATGGGCCCCCTTCGTATCTCCTTAACCGTTACGAATTTTTGAAAATGGCCCGAGGCTTACTCAATTTCCTATGCTGGGAGAAAAACCCATGTTTCATAATTATGATATTCACTATGATCGACGTGGAAATCGAGGTGTAAATAGGCAGTCTAGAAACTGCTACAAATTCGGGGTTGTAGCATTAATTATTCTCTAAATATAAATCTGTATGACCTAGGTGTGTCTTGGCTTATGTGAAAGTGTTCAAATGAAATTTTGATCATAAACCTCTTTCAGATTCTCCCAGAAATGTGTCAATGTATGAAAGCCCCAAATTGGTGGAGGCACGCTATAAAACTTGCACTGGTGCAGGCACGCTGTAAGAACTGAATTGGTGTAGGAATCTGTTGCACAGTGCAGGCAGGTAAGTGTAGGTTCAAAACATGATCAAATCAACTTTAACTTGCAACATACAAACCTTTATTAAACTTCCATTAATGGTATTTTAATCCTGTTAAAACAAAAGAAGTAACAAATACTTGCAACAATAATCATTTAATCAAACAGTAGCATGAGAGATTTTGAGTGAAAAATGAGACAAAACTGAGGCCCAACATCCCCCCATGCTGACCATCTTGCATGTCCTCATGCAAGAAAATCTGGTACTGTTACTCCTTTGCAAAAAAACAAAATTAGAAACATGTATAAACATTCATAATGATGTTCCTGCAATTCTGCATGATTACATTTCCTGCACTTGATAAAGCTTGCTCTTAAAAACAGAGTGTCTGCTAGACTCTTTATTTACTTAAACTGATTTCAAGAAAACCTAAAATGAAAACTACCATGGAAAAACTAAATTGCAAGGATGGTGTTATTACTTGAGAAAAATAGACAACTTTTAAAATTTTCAAAAATAATATCTCGGAGGCATCTGTGATCAAACGTTTCACTTTAATATCCTCATTATAAACATGAGTGACATGATTTAAAAGATATGGTGTTACAAGTAGACATAGTAATACCTTCCCATAATGATCATTTTACCATTATCCATGTATAGTTGAAGCTTCTCTTGTCTGGGCACAATGAATTACCTGCACTAAGGGTCCCCACGTCCATAAAAATCATTCCAAAAAGATAGAACTCCAAGGTATAACAACAAAAGGATTTTAAATCCATTCTCAAAGAGATTGATAGTGAGTTCACGAAAAGCAAAATCAACCAAGTAAATTATAGTGTAGAGTTAACTTTAATACCACAGGCATGGCCCTGCTGCTAGCAGGCGTCCATAGCCTTGACAAAGATAAATTTTAACCTTATGAAATGCTTATGCCCCACCTATTAGATATAGATTCAGAGTTATTTATGAGCATTTACTTTTGCTCTTTTTATAAGTTATTTGAAGGACGTTGTCCTAGATTGGTAACCAACTAACGACAATGCTATTCATAAGAACTAACAAGAATGAACAAGCCGACTCGCGATGAGACCTCTTGTCTTTCAGTTTTTCAACTGAAAGCCATTACCCTGGCTTGGTGACCAGTGTGGTAATGTCATTCCCCGTAGGACCCATGATCATAGTAGGTCAGCTCGCAATGAGACCTCCTATCCCTCAATTAATTCATTTATGTTCTTAGAACAAAGCTCTGGTTATGATTAACCTCAGATAGGTTACTTAATAGGTGGGGAAGCAAGTCTACTCCTTAAGAGTGCAGGATGGTGTGAAAAGCTTTTAATTACTACTCTTTACTGGTTGGTTATGCTACCCTAAGAACTTTATTGAAAAACATCTCAGATAATGACCAAAAAGATTCCTTGAGTTTATCACGCTAGGGTTCTTTATGAAAGCTTATTAAGTTTTTTGAAACTTGGTCCACCATAAGAGGTTTTTCATTGATTCCTTCGAAGAGGGACTTGAAAAAAAATTCTGGATGATAGTTTGTTAGAATAAGAGAACAGTATTACATGTAACTTATAACAATACATATCGATCCACAATCAAAGTCACTTTAAAAGTATGAAGCATTAGGTGTAAAGTACTTTTGACAAGTTTTACCATGAGAATGCGTAATAATAAAAATTTCAAAAGTTGTGCTTTAGGGAATCACAAGTTCAAGAGTGTAGTTATGGAATTTTTATTTATTGTTTCTATATTACCCTACCCTAATTTAAAGAGAGGAAGATTTCCTTCAAGTGTAGGAATACTTCCAATGTAGCCATGTGCATAACAAAATACTAAATATACTCACACTCAGGTTTAAAATGTAAACTTTAACGCATATCGGAGTATGAGAAACCAACTTACTTACCTGATATGGTACCAAGAGTTTTTGAATGATGAGGGAATGGGGTGCACTAATAATTGTTTGGAACCAAGATTCAACAGGACACACACATTCATGGTTTTCCAACTTGTATAGGTCTTCCACAACTTGAAGATTTCTCTCTTTAGATTGACAAGGATGGTTAAGGGAAACTCTAGGGTTTTCTTCTTTGTGAGTTTCAACAACAGTTTCCGAACAAGTTCCAATCATGGATTGCTTCTCTAATGGTTTATGGATTAAAGTTTCTTCCCGAGGTAAATGTTGTGTGGTAATAGGGGAAGTTTCTAGATTCACTCCTCTCCCCTCTCTAAAAGATATAACATTACATTTGATAGGGGAGCGAGTAGGAAAAATAGGTGTTTTAAATTCATGTGCAACATGATTGTTGAAATTAGGGTTTGGTTGCACAAATGGTTGGGACCATAGAGAGGGATAACATGGTGGTACATTGGATGGGAATTGCAACTGTTGTGGCTCAGGTAATGGAATTTGCATGGGGAATTTCCCTAGAGAGGAGGCTCCAAACAATCCTTGAGGCTACAAGAATATCTGGCTCGAGGGAGAGGGCCATTATGGGAATATGGTAGGGTATTGAATCAAAGGAGGATTATAAGTCTTCCATGGAACTGTGGGGTTGTAGATGTGTTGAGGAACCTGCTGGGGACAATAAATATTACTCCAAGTATTAAATGATGATGAGTTTGGAGTTATACCTGACGGTCGATTTATTTCCTTACTTGATTCCTTAAATACCTGTTGAAAGCCCGACAATGATAGCAAATAAATTGTTGAATGATCCTCCTTGCACTGCTTCCATTCTTCCTGCAAATCATCCAACCATAAATTTAAACAAGATTCTGTAGCTCCTATTTTTGTAGTTGATTCCAAAAATTGAGAATAAGGTTCTCGAGAATTCTTACCAATCTTGGAGATTCCTCTTGAATAACTAATGCACAATTTACAAACATCATCATATGGTAAGTGAGAAACATCACCTGCTCCTATAAGATTTAAAGGTTCTAAAAACTCATCTTTGATTCCTTTGAGTAGCAGTGTTTTCAAGGTCTCTTTTACCAAATTCTTATGTTTTGATTTTTGGAGGTTGTATTTAAATCGCTCCACATAATCCTCCAATCTTTCATTTTTCCCTTGTTTTATTCCAAAAATATCTTCGCTGGCCTGGCAGTGATCTTGATATTTCTCCAAGAATACATTCTTCATGTCTTCCCATGTTTGAATGCAGTTCCCACCAAGGCTTATGAACCATAAGAGAGCTGCTCCTTTAAGAGTAAGAGGAAACTCAAACCATATCCTCTACAAAGTACTTCAAACTCAAATAAGAATGTATCTGGGTCTTCATTTTCCAAACCATGAAATTTTGGTAATGTAGATGGGGGAATATTATGCATTTGAGCCACTCCTAGATCTTTGATAGGAAATTCAAAAGTAACAATGTTTTCCATTTCTTATCAAACTAAAAGAGGTTCTCCATGTACTACTTTGAGACTCCTTTTTTTTAATGTTCCTCGCAACTAATCAGTGAAATAGGTGCATTGAATGATTGATATTAGCCTCAAAATTCTTCATTCAAGAATGCCTCGAAATACCATTTCTTTGTCTTTAACAAGCTTGTTGGTATATATTGTTAGCATATGAATAGTGTATATATATGTGTAGGGTGGGTGGAGGGTTCTTACAACATTAAAGAAAATGAGAAACCTTAAAGCAATAGTGCAAGAAAGAAATAAATTCAAAGAACATAAAATTTCAAGAAAAAATAGGTGAAGGAATAGAAACCAAATGCAACAGGTCACCAAGGTCAATCCCATAAGCGCCTCCCCAGCAACGGCGTCAAAATGTTGGGTGTAGTATAGGGTCTATAAATGTACCAACATTTAATTTGTCAATCCGGAGAGTTCATGAACTTCGAGACACGACACTAGAAATGCCAGAGAGAGTCCTTGGTAACCTGCAAAACAAATTCTAGTCTTTCTTGCAATTAATCTCAAAAATAAATGTAATCCTGCACTAGTTCAAGAAACACCAGTCCAAACAATTAAAAGCATGTGAGAAAATAAAAGTAATCAATGCAAAAGGAAATTATAATTGCAAGTAAACAGAAGGGAAATCAGAATTGGAAATCAAGCGGTGCTGACACAATAACGAAAAGACTGTAAATGCTAGAATAAATTCAAAAGCAATTCAAATTATTCTGCTTGCACTAATTCTGCCTGTACTAATTTTGCTTGCACTAATTCTGTGTAACAATCTGCTTGCACTAATTCTGCCTGTACTAATTCTACTTGCACTAATTCTGTGTAACAATTTGCTTGCACTAATTCTGTGTAACATTCTGCCTGTACTAATTCTGCTTGCACTAATTCTGTGTAACAATCTACTTGCACTAATTCTGTGTAACAATCTACTTGCACTAATTCTGTGTAACATTCTGCTTGCACTAATTTTGTGTAACAATCTGCTTGCACTAATTATGTGTAAGAACAATCTAGAAGTTAAAGGAAACCATAATATTAATTAAGCATTTATCGATTCAAACATAGTGTAGTTTCCTTATTTATAAATATCGGCTCAGCAAATGTAAAAATCGCAGCTTTAGATATAAATTAATAGATCTGGATTAATTTACAGAATTTGAGTTAGAGCTCATAAAGGCAGAGCCGATCTTGTGGATTCGGACAATCTGGAAGGACACGATGTTTGTTTAAAATATTTCAAGTGCAAATGTGATTAGCGATGCAACAAATGAAATAGTTTATAAAGGAACAATTTGCAGCAAATCAAATTAATTCTAGAACTAGAAATTGAAGGCAAAAAGAAACTGTAAAATTCACATAGCAATTAATAATCTAAATGCTATTGAATCTAAAAGATGAGAGCGGTGTCGAGCTGGTCTGGTGGCCAACCCAGCCAGCTCACACCCTCGCTTAACCTGGTTCACATAGTAATTAGATTCATTAAGGTGCAATGGATGAATAGACAAAGCATAAATAAAAATTGCTTCAACAAATTTTAAAAAAAACACAGTCTTTTACATAATGCAGACATCGGCTAATCCCAGTAAGTAGGAGAAGCATTCCACACTGAAATCCATGTGCTGCTACATTGGAAAAATTTCTCCTCCCTTTTGCATTGTGCCTGCCTATGTGTGCTTCTGCCCTCCGATTAATTGATTGACTAATTAATTAGCTAGGCTTGGAGCCATAGGTCTTCTTTTATAATCTTTTTACATTCCAAACTTGGCATAAAACAAGCCAATCCTTTGCAAACATCATGGGGATTGAATCACAACTAATTATCATTAATAGAATATTAATACAACCATTTCCCTACTGAAATAATGGAGATTTACCATGAATTTCCCAAATCTGGGCATTTTCTAGAATTCAGGAAAAGTTGTTATTTTTAACAAACTTCCTCCAAATCCCCCTTTGTATCTCCTTAACCATTACAAATTTTGGAAAACGGCCTGAGGCTTACTCAATTTCCTATGCTTATAGAAAAACCCATGTTTCAGAATTATGATATTCACTATGATCGATGCAGAAATCGAGGTGTAAATAGGCAGTCTGGAAACTGCTACAAATTCAGGGCTGTAGCATTAATTATTCTCTAAATATAAATTTGTATGACCTAGGTGTGTCTTGGCTTGAAAGTGTTTAAATGACATTTTGATCATAAACCTCTTTTAGATTCTCCCATAAATGTGTCAATTTATGAAAGCCCCAAATTGGTGGAGGCACGTTGTAAAACTTGCACTGGTGTACGCATGCTAACTGCACTAGTGCAGGCACGTTGTAAGAACTGAATTGGTGCGGGAATTTGTTGCGCAGTGCAGGCAGGTAGTGTAGGTTCAAAACATGATCAAATCAACTTTAACCTACAACATACAAACCTTTATTAAACTTCCATTAATGGTATTTTAATCTCGTTAAAACAAAAGAAGTAACAAATACTTACAACAATAATCATTTAATCAAACAGTAGCATATGAGATTTTGAATGAAGAATGAGACAAAACTGAGGCCCAACACTAATAACAATTACATATTTATAAACATGTGCTTGCCTCTTTCCTATTGTGCTGAGGTTTCCTTAGTTATTGGTGCTTATAAATAGGTAAATTTCCTTAAGTTAAACAAGACATTCATGAGAAAAATAGCTTCAAAAATGAATAATGAACAGCAAGCATGTACAGTGCAGCAAACCATCAAAGAGACACATTAACACATTGTTTTGATGAAGGAGTTCACCCCTCCTGGCCTACATCTCCTTGGTCCAGCTTCCATGGCTTGGGGCTCCATATTAGATCATTGTGGCAAAAATGTTATTTACAAAGCTCTATGACTCCCGATACCTGCACCAATGTGTTCATAAGGTCCAAAATAGCCAAGAACAATTCTTTCATCTCAATTTGGTCGAAAATTGAGTAATTTATGGCTCAAACAGTTTTTCCTAGAAAACCTTCGCTAAATCTAGAGACACTAGTTAAGTCCGCCAAGTTTGGTGGTGGTTCTAGATTTGGTGGCTTTGCCATAAATTTCGCCAACTTAATAAACGGTTTAATTAGTCTTAAACGTGATTAATTAACTGTTAAGTAAGATTAGGGGCATGCTTAGCATTGGCCCTAGCCCTCGGTTCTGGTACGTGGACGTATGGGGTGGGGGCTAGCCTATAGGGATGGCTCCCACCACCCCCGCTGTCGGCAACAAACATGCACTTAAATAAAAATTTGCGGCAGAAATTTGCAAGGTAACCGTCAATGGTCTAATAATTCCGAAAGGAATTCGGATGGGGGAGGTCATAGATTCAAAACCCGCCTCCTCCCAACCCATGTACGTTTCTCCATGTGATATGTGCGCCATTTAAAATATACACCATTCATATATATTTCGATGCCAAACTTTGGACTTATGTGCTATTTAAAATATTTGCCATATGAAATTCAAATTTGGATGGTTTATATATGTGGAATTTAGTAATTATTATTTAATTAATATATTAAAATATATAATATATATTAATTATATTACAATATATAATTTAAAAAATTATATAATATAACATAATAATTATATATAATAATATAAAAATAAAAATAAATCAAATTCCACCCTAGAACCAAGTAGGCAATTTCATATTCCTTGAGAAAAACTAGCGAATCCAGAGGTGACACTTGTCATAGCCGTATTGGGAAAAAACTGAAGAAGATTCCCCTTGCTGACTGGACTGCCATATCATCATTATGTCTTATTCTGAAATTTTTTTTCGTTGTTTAGGAAAACGAACAACAGGCCTTTTCTCCTTCATCCGGACTCCGTTTTCGATGAAACAAATTGCGTTGCAATCGTCTTGACGAGACAGATGCAGCCATATAGTTTTCGAGCCAATATGAGAACTTTGAATTTTGAGCTAAATACTAAGCACCTAATCATTCCTCCCCACTAGAAGCCTTTTGGACCCCAAAAGATACTATTATCTGACAAGTAGATGAGGGTACAACCCCCTCACCTTTCCAAGCTCGATCCAATTGGCTTTTGACGAATTTGTTTCCTTGAGCTCCTCTCTAAGGAAATCAACATTCACTTGCCTTGAGGACCCCGTTCTATACATGTACTTGTCTTTGCCCTTTTCAAGCTGATCTTGCATTGTTTGTTGCACCATTTTTAGTTGTTCATAGAAACTCATGGTTTTGTCCATGTTGCCATCAAAAGCAACATCCTTCTTATGAAGATGACATAATGAAATATAATGCAAATGGATGACAAATTTCACTACTTGGTTTTATTGACTCGAGCCCGATGGTACATCTTGAAAGTATGAAATTTTCTGAACATAACTTTCATGTAAAACATAATGACGCTTGAATACAACAGCTACATAACCAATAGGCCTAAAAGGCATAACAATAAACTTGTTTCTTATACCTCTTTTGTACCTTCGAACCAAGTGAAATTTTTTACAAGTATCCATCCAATGAAAGTGCATGGATCACTGCAACTTAATCTTTACACCATTGAAATCTTCTGAATGAAATAAGATGGTGAACTTGCTTGCATAAACCTGAAACTCAAATGAACCCTTCAAGTTTGAAAGAGCATAAATAAAAATTGAACTAATCTTTTGGTTTGAAGCAACATGTGCTTCTTTTTGTTTGCCTCCCCACTGGAAGACTTTGCACACACATGAAAATTCATGCCAAGGAGCTTCGAAAGGAGAAGTGTCAATAAAAACTCTCCTTAAACATTGGGCTGCTCCCAACAAACCTCTTATCAAAATGATGATCTTGGACGTTGACCATTCAACAATGGCATCCAACTTGGAGAGGCTTGCCCTCAACTTAACTCCTCCAATATCATGGCCCAAATGCATTAAATAAGTGAAACACAACTTGTATTTTGATGTCTTCAAAACATCAAACAATTTTTCTTCATAGACGACATGTGCATAAGAAAACTTTCTAAACATGTTAATGTCACCCAAGTTGACAATTTCTTCAAGAAAGGACTTTTTTTGCCATAATTCAAATACATGTATGTAATAGAAGTGCTACAAAGAACATACAACATTAAAATCCATACAAACCATTATTGTTTGGTGTTATGCATATTCTTGCACTGACCTCCTTTTACAACTTTTCTTTGGCGAAAACTACTCCTTTTGTCTTCTTTTTTGAAATACTTACCTTTCCTCTTTGGCACCATAACCATTGGTGCATAACATCGCGTAAGGGATGATTGAATGAGCCCATTGTTCAACAAACATTTGCATTGCATTGGTGTCTCTACGCTTTGCAATTTTGTCAACCCTTGCATGCTAACATCACAAAGAGAAACCTCTTGCTGCAAAGATATTTCATGTGAAGTTTCTTTCTCCTTGAAGGGCGATTCTTTCACAACCTGAAATAATTCATCACTCTGATGAACTGAACCAACCAAATCAAAATTGAAACTTGCATTGCATGCAACAACATTTTCATAAACAATATCATCATTTGGCTTGAACATGAGAATTACTAAACTTTTACTTGAATTCATTAGTCTTTTTGCCTCCCCTGCATTAACCAAGGAAATGTTCAGCTTTTTGTGATGGGATCTCACTATGTACTCCACACCATTCTTGAACAAGTGATACTTGTTTTCATGGTGGTAAAAAACTTCTTTCCAGTCATACAAATATGGACTACCCAACACCAGACCTAAAATATCAAGCGGTACCACATCTAACTCTACTTTGTCAACAAAATTTGCAGTGATTACAAACTTAAACAAACATTTACTTGTAACCTGTAAACTAGTGTCTCTTGTTATCCATCCCAAAGGGTATGGTTTATGGTGAGGTACAGTTTCAAGATTCAATCTGTTGACTAAGTCTTCAGATATTAGATTCTCTTGTGACCCACTATCAAAGAGTGTGTCAATCTTGGTGTGTTTAGATATGACCCTAACATGAAATAACTTAATTCATCTCTTTTCATCTGGAGTAGTAGTAGGGTTACAGTTTTGTGAACTAGTGCTTGCAATATATTGTTTTCCTTTGATTCCCATGACAATGATTTTTTTTTCATCACATGATTTAGAACCTAAATCTTCTTGAGTGATAGCAGTGGTTTTCTATTTCCCTTTATTGTTGAACTTATTTGGTCTCATTTCTGGATGCAATTTCCAATAGTGGCCTTCATCATTCCCCTCTTTGGAACAATGTTTGCATGTGATTTTATCCCCTTCTTTCTTCACACTCACATTCTTCTTTCCTCTCCATTTTCCTGCTTTCTCTTTATCCTTACCCTTAGGTGGCTTTTTATCACTACTCTCTTCATAAGTGTTCTTTCCTCTAGATTCAAGATGTGTGGCTTGCACACATACTTCATCCAAATTAGTTGGATTGAACATAAGAATAGTGTGTTTAAGATAGGAATGTAAACCCCCAATATATTTCAACAGTGTATCTTGAGAATTCAAATTCACTCCTAATAACAAAGCCCTTTTTCTAAACTCCTGTGTATAATCTTGGACTGTTTGACCTTTACGCTGCCTAAAATTTTGCGAACTCATAATGGATTTTTGCATATAATCTAAAGTATAAAGCTATCTTTCAATTGCATAAACAAATTCAATCCAAGTGATGGATATCTTACCATGGATTCCCATTTCCTCTTGAGTCTTTGCTTCCCACCAAACTAGTGCAGCTCCTTCTAGCCTTAATGAAGCCAACTGGATTTGTATGTCGTCTTCTTGAAGGTTCTGAATTCTACAGTATACCTCCAACTGTCGAATCCAATTATCCAACTTTTCTGCATTCACCTCTCCATTGTACATGGGAAGTTCGAATTTTATGTCCAATTTCAATAATGGAGTTTTTCCTTTTGGGGTTTTGGAATGAGCATGGGCAGTTGCAGTGGTGGTAGTGGAAGATGATGATGTGTGAGATGGTGAAGAAGATGAGGATGGTGGATGGAGGTGGATTTCCACCATTCCCTTTGGAATCCTTCTTCTCATCTTTTTTCTCCTCTGAGCTTCCTTCTCCATGTGGAGGTTTAGAACTTTCTCCAACCATTCTGGTGTTCCTCTCTTCATAGAGGACTTTAACCATCTCAGTCAAAGTATAGAAATCTTTCCTAAATTCTTCATCTTCTGAAGAGGGACCTTCAGGCTCTCTTTCTCCAGACATAATGGATATGGATTCTGGCTCAGAAATTTGTACTGATTGTACCTCTTCAATCTCAATTGAAGGCAAAACTTGAGTAGTTTCAAGTGCAGCTAGAATTGGAACTTTGGGTGGTGGACATTGTGGCCTTGTGGCTCTCCTTCTTGTGGGCATTACCTCAAGAGTTGCAACCAATAGCTTCACTTCTCCTCTCTGCAAATTTAACCTTATAAGCATCACAAGTTTGCAACCATTAAAATCCTAATTGCACAAACTCAAGCAATCAAGCATTTCAAACTTAAGCTCTGATACCAAATTGATCTATTTTTGTATGATTAGTTTTCTTGTGCTAATAAAATTACAAATTTATAAACATGTGCTTGCTTCTTTCCTTTTGTGCTGAGGTTTCCTTAGTTGTTGGTGTTTACAAATAGGTAAATTTCCTTAAGTTAAACAAGACATTCATGAGCAAAATAACTTCAAAAATGAATAATGAACATCAAACATGTACAATACAGCAAACCATCAAAGAGACACATTAACAGATTGTTTTGATGAAGGTGTTCACCCCTCCTGGGCTACATCTCCTTGGTCCAGCTTCCATGGCTTGGGCCTCTATATTATCTCAATGTGGAAAAAATGTTGTTTACAAAGCTTTATGGCTCCTGATACTTACACCAATGTGTTTAGAAGGCCCGAAATAGCCAAGAACACTTCTTTCTGATCTCAATTTGGTCGAAAATTGAGTAAGTTATGACACAAAGAATCTTTCCTAGAAAACCTCCGCTAAAACTAGAGAGACTACAGTTAAGTCCGCCAATTTTGGTGGTGGTTCCGGATTTAGTGGCTCTGCCATAAATTCCGCCAACTTAATAAACGATTTATTTAGGCCTAAATGTGATTAATTAAATGTTAAGCAAGATTAGGGGCGTGCTTAGTGCTGGCCCTAGCCCCCGGTTCTGGCGCGTGGTCATATAGGGTGGGG